>CM070874.1:37960582-38425582 GCA_036365515.1 Torymus aiolomorphi
CCGGATGCATTATCGAGAATGTATGAAGAAGACGAGGACGAAGAACAACCAGTCGTAGGCGCCGTCTCGTGGGCAGTAACCACGAAAGACGAGTGGTATCTCGGCTGGCAGAAAAAGGTACTAGAAGAACCTAATACTTATCCTAGGTGGAAAGTATTAGGCGGCCAGCTATACATGTATCGTCCAAATCAAGATATCGAGGAGGATTTAGGCGTAGATGACGATGCATGGAAACTGGTAGTTCCTGAGGAGGAAAGGAAGAAAGTTCTCTTGGAATGCCACGACGACCCTACTGCTGGACATCTCGGAAGGGAGAAGACCTTCGCGAGAGTATCCCGATATTATTACTGGCCGAGATACTACAAGTCAGTAAAGGAACATGTCAGAACATGTTTGATATGCCAGCAGTGCAAGGTAGAACAAAGGCCACCCCTCGGTTTGATGGGGCGGCGAGTTATTCATAGGCCTTGGAAAGTCGTCGCGGCGGATATAATGGGCCCTTTAATCAGAAGCAAAGCCGGATTCGAGTATATATTGGTCTTCCAGGATTTATTTACTCGATGGGTAGAGTGTATCCCTATCCGGAAAGCCAACGGCAAGACTATTCGAAAAGAACTGAAGAATAGGATAGTCTTACGATATGGCACAACCGAAGTCTTCCTTTCCGACAAGGGAGCCGAATTTAAGAACCAGGTAATAGACCAATACCTGGCCGAAATAGGAGTTCACCACTCTCTTACTCCCCCTTACCATCCTCAAGCAAATCCGGTGGAGAGAGTAAATAGAACCCTCAAGACCAGTATTATGGCATTTGTCGAAGGGAACCATAATACTTGGGACGAGGAGCTACCTGAACTGGTGTTCGCGCTAAATAACACACCCCATAGTGCCACTGGTAAGTCACCGGCCATGTTAAATTATGGCAGGGAGCCGGTGCCTCCTGGGACTAAGAGGAGGGAACAAGATCAGGTAGTCGAAGAGACTCTTGTTCAAGAGGACGAAGACGCCTGGTTAGAAAGAATGAGAAATCTCAGCAATATGCTAGATGATGCTGGTCACCATTCAAGAGAAGAACAAGAGATGCTGCTGAGATATATGATGCCAGGCGGAGAGAACCGAAGTTCGAGGTCGGAGATCGCGTGTGGAAGAAGAATCGCGTGTTATCCTCGGCAGCTCAAGGAGTGATGGCGAAGTTGGTACCGAAATACGTTGGCCCTTACGAGATTTTGGAGAAGAACGGGCCCAACACGTACAAACTGGTGGATCAGGAAGGAGATGTTGAAGACCTGGTCCATGCAGAACACTTGAAGCCATACTTCGCTGGAGAAGAGCCCGAGGATAACGAGGGAACACACGAGCGCGATATAACTGAAGGAGAGGATGACGTCGCCCGACCACCGGGGGAAGAAGAAGAAACGGCGAAGAGCGACCCGCCACTTGCGAGAACCCAGCCGCCAGCGGGCGCTGGGCAAGATCACAACGAGGTTAGAGTGACAACGCAATCTCACGGGAGAGGTAGGCCGAGAAAGACAGCGATAGTCACGAGAAGGCCAGGCGAAACTTCTCCTGCACCAACCAACCCCGTCCCTGTTGCGAGCAAGCCCCTAAAACGACCTCGTGGCCGACCGAAAGGTTCGCGGAGTCGCGTACTAACCTGCGACCCCGTCTCGACGTCCCCCCGGAGAACACGCGCGAATCCGAACTACGGTTCCCGAGGATAAACGCTATCTTCTCCTCTGTCCGCAGGATGAGTCTTGGACAGCTGAACCAGCAACAGCTCCTCGAGCTGGTAGGCCAGCTGCTGCCTCCGACACCTGGCCGGATGATACCAGGTGCCGGAATACTTGCCATTTTAGGAGGAGTCACGGAGGGATCCTCCGTAACTATAGAGGAACTACCGGCAGGGGAGCCAGTAGTTCTTTCATCAACGCGGTCGATACTAAGACGACCGAAGACCGCGATAGACGTCACTACTTTGGTAATTAGCCAGAGTAGCGAAGTCAAAGAGGAGTCGTCGACTCCACAGGTAGTGGAGCCTGTGGAGTCAGAAAAACGGAAGAGTTGGGCCACTGAGGAGAGCTTCGCCCACGATACTCCGCAGGTAGAGGTGCCTGCGGAGAATAGCGAATCGTGTGAGTTGTCAGGTCGCTCCCCCATGTCGGTCGCTTGGATGAAACTCGAAGCCAACTTGGTAGCATCTCGAGAGCTATCCCAGTTGGCTAGAGAAAAGGAAGAGGCCGTCATGAGGGAGTGGGATAACTTCCACGATTATGAAGGGGCGAGGGTCCACTCCGAAAAGTGGTTTAACCTGGTCCTGGGCCGCAAAGAAGAGCTCGCGGCGGCAGTCGAGTTTCGCTGACAGCGAAGCGAGAGTAAGGCTCGCGAGGCTCGCGAAACTCGCGAGGCCTTGGAAAAAGCTCGACGCCTCCGCGAGTCCAAGGAAAAAGAGATGGCCCGGGTCCAGGCCGAACTCGCAAGGGCCAGGGCAGAAGAAGAGGAGGCAGCCAGGGGTAGTAGGAGGCCTGCCCGTGGTAGGGTAATAACACCCGTAAAAGAGCCCCGTCCGAGTAGAGCGAAAAGCCGCCAGAGGAGTAGCTCCAGGAGACAACCATCGAGGGGTCCCCAACAAGATCGGGCGTCCACTCCAACGGACTCAACTGAGCCTCCAAGGGCTCTTTCCTCTCGTCGGCGTCTGCCCGGAGAGGCGAGACAACCAAGACGGTGCTTCTTTTGCGGGCACCTCAACGTCAGCAACCCAGCTACCTGCCCTGGAGCCGCGAATCACGACCCGCTCAACCCTTTCTATTATCGGCAAAAATGCCAAACAAATTTTGACCGATGAAGGGGCATTAGATTTTTTTTATTATTATTATTGTTTTAATAAAATTTTTTTATTTTCCTATAACAATCGCGTTCGCTTGAGTATTCCTAGAACCTTAGCCCCTTTCAGGTATTAGCGACGTCGGATTGAGTTGCAGAGTCCTTTATCAGGAGATAAGTGACATCTGGGTGGGGGGTGTCACGGCCGGCCGTACTGACGTCGCGGATAAGCCGTAGTTGAAGTAACTCATGCGTGCGAACGCGAGATGGCGCGTCGATGCAGAATCTGAGCTGCATCGACGTGATGACTAGCAGACCGCGGCGAGCCGCGACGGCCATCTTATAGTTCGCTACGGTATTCTGCAACCGCTTTTCGTTTCGCTCCACCTTGTTTCGCCCGTTATTAAAAGAAGACTCGTTCGTTCATTTGAAGAGAAGTACCGTGTCAGAGCGCGAATCACGAGAGTTTTGCTCGTGATATACAAAAATAGTGTATTGAAGTACTTCTGCGGTTTTCGCGCGTTAAAGTGCAAAGTTCAAGTGCGACAGGCTAGTATCACCTGCAGCACTCAAACTACTTAGTGTCTGGAGGAAGTAATAGCACTTTTCGTGTCCGCTCCACCGCAGCATCAAGATTTTTATATTGCTCAGGAAGTAAGACCAGACACGTCCGAGACCGATCAAGTACTTAAGCCGTTGCTAAATTGGGCAAAAGGTAAGCGTGCACGCATTCTTCCGCGCCACGTATTAGCTCCGCGTAACCGCTTGTCCAGGCTCGTCGTACCTGGACATCGGCTTCGAGTAGGCGTTCTCGTGCGGTGAGAGCAAGTGCGAGGAGAGAGTGTAGGCATCGGGCTTGCACTTCATCAAGGTTAAACGCGAGGTCAAACCACCGGCTTTTTCAAAGCCGGAGAGTGCGCACAACAGGTGCGCACACGTGTAAACCCGCCGTCTGCCCTCTCTCTCACACTTATACGTGTGTGCGTTGCGCGGCGATCGCGACTGCTCTCACACTTCGTCGCTTTACTCGGTGAGCGCGCGCGTAGAGTACCGCACACGTGAGGCGTATTATACCTCACGTGCGCGGCGTAAATTACCGCGAGTGTAACGCCAGTCTCCGAGGCAGCTGACGTCAGAGGTAACGTGCTGGCGCACCGTTTAGATAGGGAATACGCAAACCTAAATTCATTTCTTTTATATTTCTGATCCATTATCACACCACAACTTCTTTTATTTAATAAACAATAGTCTTTTATTACTAACATTTAACCTCTCGAGTTATTATTTCGCGACCTAGTCATTCCCCGTTCCCCGCCGCCTCCGCGGTCGTTACGTAAGAGAAAACGTATCGTTTCATCTGAGCAGCCGGCACACGAACCAGTGAACGAGAGGAGAGTTCGAGTCACTGGTGAGAAACAAAGGGCAAGTCTTCGACTTGCGTGTTGCACGGTAAGTAACCAGATTAGGTGAACATTGCACGACGTTGTAGCGTCCGTTGCATAATCTGGCTATTACATCTCCGGAAGTTGAACCGAGAAATATGGAATTGAACCGCTGAGGTACGCAGGTGAAACGTGCCTTTATATTCGTTTCAATAATCACAGCGAATCCACATTGCATGAGCTATTCTCGATGCGCGATGCGCGATGCCGTCCGATAAAAAGTTGTTGTCCGAAATCTACAAGATTTATAACTCTATGGTTATAAATCCCATAATCATTTTAAACAGAGTTATAAATCTTATAGATTTCAGACAACAACTTTTTTTCGGAAGGCATCGCGCATCGCGCATCGAGCATAGCTCATGCAATGTGGATTCGCTGTCAAAGATCTGAGGAAGTCGACTGACGAAAAGAATAAAAGATTTATTTACGAGCATCAATGAGGCAACAATATTTTTTAGATAAGTATTAAAATGACTAAATGTGAAATCGTAATTTTTTTAAAGAATTGATACTTGTGAAAATTTTTATTTACAGATAAGTAGTCAAGAAAATTTTTTCGGAGTCATTAGAATTTGATGAGGTGAAGAATATTTATTGATATATACTACAATATAATTTACGTTGGTTTAAAAAGGATCGCATCATCTTTAAAAAACTTAGCCGATATCAGTGTTGTGCATATTTATTCAAGTGCCAATGAAAAAATTATGTCTAATGAACATGGAAAAACGGAAAAGGGGAAAAATGAGTTGTTATTGCGAAAATTTCAAGGAATGAAAGTGATCAGTTAATCTATTTTATGACTCTCATGGTAGGAAATGTCAAAATGTTTCAGAGACATTTTTAGTACATATTTTTCTATACAAAATTCAGATAATAATAATGCTTAATTCATCAACTGGTTGTGTTTTTAATTTTACAAGATTATGTGCAGCAATAATCCTCCGTTATTAATTTAAATAGTTTCTTATATAGTGATAATTTTAACAAAACCCAAGTGTTGACAATGGTGAGGGGTGCCCAATCTTTCACAGGTGCCATTTGGTCTGTAAATATTACAGTACATATATAAAATATAAAAAAATAAAAAATAGATACTTTGTGTAACTTTTCTTTTTCATTTCCAGATTCTCATAGTTTTTGGTGAATATATTAAACAGTGCAATTCAAGTAAACATTTCAGCTTTAATGAAGAGAAATTTCTCATATGCTTTGTACGTATAGGAGAGATACATATAACTCACATGACAGACTATTTATAGATTTCGAAGACTTATGGAATAAGCTCAGCCTGTCCTTTTCGCGAGTGATTAGAATATAGAATTAGAAGATTAGAATCAGTTGATAGAATCCGACTGATAAGAAATAACATAGTGATCTATCTACCCAATACAAATATTATTGTATACTTAAAAAGTGACTTAAAAAGTGATCAGTGTTCATAAATATAATATAATTATAGTGAAGTCATGGCAAGTTTTTAGATCAGATATAATAAAATGTTTTGTGTAATAAATAAAATATAGTAGCGGTATGATGTGTTAAATGAAGTGTAATTTAGAACCTCTACTTAAAATCAGAATTTAAAATATTGGTCAAAGCCTTGGTTAAAAAAAAAGGATTTTTTGTCTATACTACAAGAAACTTAGTCGATATTAGTGCTGTTCTGTTGTACACATTTACTTAAACACCAATTAAAAGATTATGCCAAATGAATATTAAAATACAGAAAGAAGAAAAAATGATGGGTTATTGTTGTTAAAATTTCAACAAATAAAAGTGCTCAGTTAATCTAATGTTATAATTTTCTCACGGTGGGAAACGTCAAAATGTTTCAGAGAAGTTCTCAGCAATTCTTAGTTCATAAACTGATTGTTTTCAATTTTACAAGATGTGTGGCAATCATGGATAATTCAATGAATAATTATATCAAGATGTTTTACATTTTCTACTATAAAAGAATGTCGAGAAACCTTTTTTGGCTCAATGATTCTTAGTTCATAAACTTTTGTTTTTAATTTTGTAAGATGTGTCTGATCGATTCTTAATTCAAGTGGTTTCTATTGAAAACTTCAACGAATCCAAGTGTTGAAAATTATTATTTTAAAACTTATGGTGAGGGGCGCCAAATGTTTCAGTGGAGCCATCTGTTCTGTGAATATATGAGCAATATATTGTTATTGAAGAACAGAAGTACTGGTTATGGAAAAAAGAAGTGAATTGTACAATGCTAAAGATGAATTATGGCGTATGAAATTTCTAATACAGTTGTCAAAGTCGAATAGAAGTCTAGATATTTTATATTAACTTTATGTCACAAGTGACGTAGTGTATTTGGAACGGCTGATCAGAGGAACATAATATTAAATAGAACTGGAATATATGATATATGCCATTATTATAATATTTTATAATATTTGAATAAAACATGAGAAGAATAATGATTTAAAAATGTGTTAAAAGTTTGAAATCGGTCTGATCAGTTGAAAATAATCTCAAATATGAAATAAGACTGCCATATATTTTTTTTTATTATGATAATTTTTTAAAGAATTTGAAACTGATGATTGAAAATAATAAAGATAAATACAATAAGATTGCTCGTCAAAGGGGAATAGAAGTTAAATATTTTTTAAAATCCATATTCCGAACAACATTTTTATTGATATTTTTATGTTTATGGGTTATTTTCATGAATTTGTCAAAATTAAGTCGAACAAGTATGCTACATTAGAAAGTTTTATTAAATATCTAAAAAAACATTTTAAACAAGTTTAAACTAAGGCAAGTATTAGTTCCTCTCTTCCACCCTTTCTCTTCCTCTCCCTCCCTCTCTTTTCCTCCCCTCTCTCTCCCTCTCACCCTCTCTCTCTCTTTCAACATCCATCAAACTGAGTACCAAAAACTTTAATGAGAGCTTAAATATTTCTTTAAAACAATCAACACGTTTTTTAAAAGCTAATTTTTTTAGTATGTTCTAACAACACAATTTGTCTAGTCCTTTTAATTCTTCTAGTCTCATCTATTCAATAAGCTCTCTCTACAAATGGTAATAATTTTTTTCATGACTATACAAATAAATATAAAACTTTCTACGAAAGTATAAAATAAGGTAAGTATAGACGTTTTTTCTGCATAATCTATAAAAAACAGCACAATTTGCCTAGTCGTTTTATTTCTTCGAATCTCGAAATGTATTTAAATTTGTTCATCTTTCTGTACAAATTAAACACAAGAAAGTACTGAAATCAATTTATTGTAGTCAAGTACCCATAAGTTAACTTGACTGACATAATACAACTTTTCATACCTACTTATCAAACATATATTCAGTCAGCGGGCATAAAGTACTACTTAACGCCCAAGAGACATAATAGCTCATATGAGGCGTTTCACGTCAAATGTCCCAGCGCGGCGCGCGAGCGCCAAATCGTGCTATATCTAGCTCATGTTTACGGTACTAAAACGTACTTAAAAAAATTTTATGATAAGCATTTCCGACGTATTTTTTCCTCAGCTTTCCAATGGTGTAGGCAGTTTTCCCGAAATTTTCCATTTTCGCCTTCAAAACGTACAAAACGTGTTATATCTTAAAAAGTGTATTTTTAATATTTTTTTTTACCCTCTACATCGAAAGCGGAGCATTTTTTACGTAGGAAAGGATAGTTTCCAAAGAGTGCCCGAAAGATTTTCTGCGAGAAATAGAATGCGAAAGAGTAGACGCATCGCCTTTCCAGCGCGCGGGACTACGCGGTACAGCGCGCGGGCTGCGCTTGCCTCGTTGCCTAATAATAATCTTTTATAATCTTTAATTCTTTACCTGTTTTTTTTTTATTCTTGAATAACGCATGGAATAATATTTTATTAAAAAAATAAAATTTTTAAATTAACGTTTGTTTTTAGTGTAGATAATTTTTTTGTTTTTGGTTTCACAGCTTTCTTAGGGAAGATTTTATACTCAGAACTAAGAGAGGTTTTTTTGAGCTTCAATGTACTTTCATCTATTGGAATAATAGCATGATACAGTAACGTGCCTGGTATAGATTTAGCCTTGTTCAGACTTGATTTTATTTTCAAAACCGTTTCTTCATACGATTCTTTACTGCTATAAAAAACTTTCGTTTCTTTGCACTAATCTTTAGCCCAGTTATACAGCTCTTCTGGCGTTAAAATATGATTACTAGAAGAAACTTGTAAACTCGCTCGTTTTGCACCTCTTTTTAGGTTCGCGCCTATACCATCGCACGCACCTTTGCCATGTGCTGTGGCATGAAAATGCCACTCACCTGTAACTCCAAAATCTTTCTCGTGAAAAAGAAGATTTTGAAAATTGAATTTATTTTTAAAATGCTGATCTGCTCCATCAGTCAAATAATAAACTTTCTTGACTGCAAAATTAGTTTTAACCCTGGCGGAAATTATAAAATGTAAAAAACCGTAAGTAAATGTAAGAAAAAGTAAGAAAATGTAAATTAGTGTAAGAAAATGTAAGAAAATGTAAACAAACGTAAGTAAGTGTACTTTTTTGTTGGATTTCGGACACTTTTTACGTTTTCGTACACTTTCTTACATTTTATTTCAATTTTTAACTTTTTTTTTTTTATTATCTTACGTTTCCTTACATTTATTTACATTTTATTACTTTTTCATTTTTATCCTTAATTATAAAATTACTTTACAGTTTTTTACAACTTTTTACAAATTCTTATACATTATTATAATTTGTTACAATTTTTCACGTCGTTTTATATTTTTTTATTTTTTATTACATATTCCTACACATAATTATACTTTTTTATACTTTTTGACGTCTTTTTACATTTTTTTACTTTTTATTACATATTCCTACACTTTATTATACTTTTTTATACTTTTTTACGGTTTTTTATATTTTGTTCTACTTTTTCACGTCTTTTTACATTTTTGTTATATATTCCTACGCTTTATTATATTTTATTACACTTTTTCACCTCTTTTTACATTATTTTACATATTCCTACGCTTTATTATATTGTATTACACTTTCTCACGTATTTTTACTTTCTTTTATATTTTATTGCGTATTTTTTGTTTATTTACATTTTTATACGTTCTATTACGTATTTTTTCATTTATTTACAATTTTTTACATTTTATTATGTATTATCAACTATTTTTATGTTTTCTTACATTTTTATATTTTTAAACATGCTATTTTTATCTATTGCACTTTTATTATAAATTTTACAATCATAATTACAAAAAAAACTTCTGTGTAATGTATGTGCTATAATAGGGTAAAAGTGGGTATTACCGCGGTTTTTCAGGACGGGCGTCTTATAGTACATGAATTAAAAGCTTTGCCTCGATGATTTAAGTTGAATTCTTTTAACTCTTCTTTAACTTACCAGAAATGCAAAAATGACTCTTATCATATGATAAAAGCATATAATTAATTAATAAATGCAATCTAAAAAATAGATCCGAGGGTGATATTACTGCGGGTATGACTGAATTACCGCGGGGGTTTTACCGTGTGTATGATGGATTACCGCGGGGGTATTACTGCGGAATTTTACCTTGAGCTTGTTATATTTATAATTTTACAACCGAAAAAATGAACATATCTGTATATTTTTACATCATATTTCATTTAGAACATAGCAGTTGGCAAATGTTCTCATATATATTGTAGACTTCTTGATTTCACTGTTTTGAGGTTACGTTGGACCAATGCCGCAGTAATACCATGGTATTTGAATACAAATGACGGTATTACGGCGGATGGCCAGACAATAATGTAGTATATTTATGCAAATCATGCTTTATTCTCTTTTTAAGACGATTTCTTATATTAATTAATATTTTGTATGATCGAATAAATATTAAATGCCGAATTATACTATGAAAAATGAAATTGTAGAGCGTTTTTCGTCGATCCGCGGTAATTGCAGCGTCCACAGTAGTACCCACATTTACCCTAGGTAAGTCTCACTGGGTAGAAGTCTGCGAAATACATAGTGATGTATTTTAATACAACAGATATCCTGAAACGAGTTCTTACAGCCTGACTAAACTTAGAAATTAACTAGACGAACCAATATTACCAGAGACAACTAGCTACTCATATTGCATTGAATCATACACACAGCACTTTTATATCCCCCAGTTCCTATTACCTATTCCCTCACACTCTAAAGTACTAGATTCTATTGCATGCAAGCAATTGTGTGTAATGATTCACACGATATATGTTATTTGGGTGACTGTTTGGATTGCCCAAATACGTCTATATTACGAAAACATTTACTTAAATGTTTTGATGAAAATGATATTTTTCAAATCGAGTATCAATCGTGGTTTCAAACAGATAGGTGTACAATAGCTTCCAAAACTGTAAATGTGCACGAATTTATGGACATACTGGGCGAGAAATTAATGAAATTAAAAACTCACGATTTTTTTGCTAAGGAACAATCACTTTTTGTAAATAACGTAAAAAGCAATCTTCAAGAAGGAGAATTTCTCGTGTGTTGGGATTTTGCAGAAAATTATGCTTTCGTTATACAAAATTCTACACAATCCTTCCACTGGAATAACAACCAAGCAACAGCTTTTACAGTTGTAGTGTACTATAAACAAAACGATGAACTCAAACATGTAAGCATTGCTGTGATTTCCGACAACTTAAATCATGATACCATAGCCGTTTATGAATATCAAAAAATAGTAATATCTTATCTTCCCTAGCGGAAATCAAAAATGTTAAAAAAGTATAATAAACTGTAAAAAAACGTAAGAAATCATAAGAAAATGTAAGTAATCGTATATTTATATTGGATTTCGGACGTTTTTCACACTTTCTTACATTTTCTTACATATTTTTACAGTTTCTTACATTTTCTTACCGTTTTTTACTATTTTAAAATTGTGCATTTTTTCATTTATTTTAACGTAACGTAAAAAAGTGTAAAAAAATGTAAAAAAGGAATGAAAAGATATAATAAAATGTAGGAAAGTGTAACACTTTATAGTTTCTTACAGAAACTTATATGTTTTTACATAATTTTACAGTTCTATACAATTTATTAAATTTTTTCACGTTTTATTACATATTATATTTTTTATTTCGTTACAACAAAAATATGAGAAAGTGTAAAAAAAATGTCAAAAAAGATCAAAAAATGTAATAAAATGTAACAAAGTGTAACTCTTTACAGTTTTTTATAGAAACTTGTGCAAAAAAAATGCAATGTTCTAGCTGACTCTGTCAGTCTTACACTGTGTAGGAAACTATTAAATAGGTGGGTAGAACTCTGTGAAATACATAGTGATGTATTTTAATACAACAGATATCCTGAAACGAGTTCTTACACCCTGACTAAACTTGGAAATTAACTAGACGAGCTAATATTACCAGGGACAACTAGCTACCCGTATTGCATTGAATCACACACACAGCACTTTTATATCCCCCAGTTCCTATTACCTATCCCCTCACACTCTAAAGCACTAACACTCGAAGATCACTTAGAGCTGCAGAAGCAGCAAAATAGGGCTGGACGGTCTAGGCTGGCACTATTCCACGGATGTCAGTCTGTTGTACGTCAGTAACCACGCCACCTATAGGAGGAAGGTACTGACAGAGACCGTCAATTGGGTATCAATATCAGGGACTGCCTCAGCCTAGGGATCAAGAAAATACATGAGCAGCAGATCAGTCCCTATTCTGGGGGACAACCGAGGAGAGTTGAGCTCCTAAAAATCGCACATGACTAATAAATAGAGGACACAAAAAACATACCATGCAAATAAAAAGTCTTCAGCAATGGATGTTGTTCACTCGCTGTACCAGCTACCTGTAACCACTAAAGGGGAAGGATTGGTGAAGACCTTCAACCGTTGTTAACAAGCAACAGATTAACTGTACACATAGTTACTAGTATCAGAGCCAAACAAGGAAAGTTGAGCACCTAGAAACCACACATTAATTAATAAATAGATGACCCAGACAACATTTCCACACCCAAGAAACAGTCTGCAGCAGTACCCGTCGTTTACACTACTCTCCCTGCCACAGATACCTGCAACAAGAGAAAGTACCATCAGCTCATCCATCAGAGAGGTTAGGAACGTGAAACGGCTTACCTGTTGAAATAATAGGTGAGGATGGATGGGACACAGGGCTTGTTCAAATAAGCCACTCTGGATTAACTATAACAACCTTTATTGTGCAGCTCTCTCCATAATACATCTGCTCTCGGCAGAGGACGGCGAACGTGTGAGTGCCCGCTTCGGCCGCTCGCTCTCGCTAGCTCTCCAGCTATGCTCGCGTGATGGCGCCACGCATGCGCTCTCTATTTCGCACGCTGACATAAATGTACACGTATTCTAACACGCCTCCTTACATTTATGTTTCTCGCAATTACAATATTCTTTAAATCAAATTCAATAAACTTCTCAAGTTTTCAAACCTTACTCGTCCAAGAGCCTTTGTCAAAATATCTGCAACATTTTTCTCTGTACTGACCTTAACAATATCAATTAATCCATTAACATAATTCTCATTTACAAAATGATAATGTACTTCTATGTACTTTGATTTCTTTGTAAAATTACCAAATTTCGCAATGCTCACAGCGCCAGAATTGTCTTCATAAATATTTACAGGTTTCTTAATTTCTACTTTAAAGTCACTTAACAAGTCTTTTAGTAATATTGCTTCACTTACTGCTTCAGACAGTGCGACATATTCAGCAGCTATCGAAGACTTAGTTACACTTCCTTGTTTCCTCGATTTCCAATATATTACATTTCCATACAACTTAACAATATATCCAGTTGTCGACTTTCTGTCTACACAGTCTCCTGCCCAATCGGCATCTACATAACATTCAAGAATATCTACACTATTGTTTTTCTTAAATCTTAATTTTAAACTTTTAGTTAAATATAAATATTTTAAAATTCTTAAAGCATATTTATAATGTGTCTCATCATAACAATTCTGAAATCTACTCAAATAATTTACGCTATAACTTATATCTAGTCTTGTTCCTGAGCTAATATACAAAAGTGCTCATATCAAATTTCTATACTTTATTTTCTCATCTATCTCTTCAGCGGGTTCTAACTTTAAATTTTGTTCCATTGGAGTCTCATACAATTTTGCTTGTTCAATCTGATATTTTCTAGCTAACGATTCAATATACTTTTCCTGATCTAAGGACATCTCATTTTTGTTTTCATCATATTCAATATTAATACCTAAATACATACTCACTTTATCTAAATCATTCATCTGAAATCTTTCTTCTAACATTCCTTTTATGTAATTCAAATTTTGTCTTTTCTTACAACATATTAACAAATCATCCACAAATATAATTAAATATATAATCTCATCTCTTTCTCTTAAAGTATACAAACAATAATCATGTTCGCTTCTTACAAATCCTAAAGAACTTAAATAATTATCAAGACACTCATACCAAGCTCTTGGGCTTTCTCGCAAACCATACAACGCTTTATTTAATTTACAAACCCTTTCTGTTCCATCCTCATAACCTTCAGGCTGTTTAACAAATACTTTTGATTTAACTTTACCATTTAAAAACGCTGTTTCTACATCCATTTGCTCAATTAACAATCCGTTTTGGCAGCAATACGATAACAATACTTTCAAAGTTTGTGTTTTCGCAACAGGTGAATAAATGTCATCCAATACATCTGTTTGTTGGTAACCTCTTACCACTATTCTCGCTTTATATATATTTTCACCTTTTTTAGTATAAATCCATTTTAAATCTAATATCTTTTCATTCTTTGGTTTTTCAACTAATACCCATGTTTTATTTTTCTCTAAACTATTCATTTCTTTGTTCATAGCTTCTACCCAAAAACTAGACTCATTACTATCTATAGCTTCTTTAAAGCTTACAGGACTATCTGCACTACAATAATTTACATAAATACATCCGCTATATACATAATTATCATCAAATCTACTAGGCTTTTTACTCGTTCTTTGTGACCTTCTTACTTCTTTAGCTTCATTTTCAGCATTTTCTATATTATTCAAATTTTCATTTATATTTTCTACATGTTCATTTTCTTTATCAACATTTTTATTTAAACTCTCATTTTCTAAATCACTATCATCTAAGCCAATACATATTACATCTTCCTCAACGACATCAACGTGTCTTGCAACAATGACTCTATTGTTTATCAAAACTCTATACCCTGTTACATCATAACCTATCAACGTTCCTAACTCAGCCTTCCTATCCCATTTCGAATTTCTTTTGTTTTCCGGTACTCTAACAAATACTTTACTTCCGTATAATTTTAAATGCTTAGTGTCTGGTTTTTCATTTAAAAATATCTCATAAGGAGATTTATTTCTAACTAAGGTGTTAGCAATAGTTCTATTTTTTAAATAGGCTGCGGCGCAGACTACTTCTGGCCAAAATCTTCTTTCGATCTTAGACTCAGCTAACAAACACCTTGTACTATCCATAACCGTCCTATTGTACCTTTCTGCTGTACCGTTAAGCTCATGTACATAAGGTGGACATGTTTCTATTTCAATTCCCTTTTCTCTACATAATTTATACATGTCTTTATTCAAATATTCAGTACCATTATCACACCTTAATTTCTTAATTTTCTTTCCAGTCTTATTTTCAACTAAATTTATATATTCAATAAATTTATCATGTACTTCGTCTTTAGACTTAATTGCATAAATTTTTGTTAATTTACTAAAACCATCAATAAAAGTTATGAAATACTTTTCTCCTTTATAACCTACTGTATTGTGTGGTCCATTCAAATCTGTATGTACTATTTCTAATATATCTTTCGCTCTTTTCCTATTATTCTCAAACGGGATATTGTGCATTTTGTTTTCAATACACGTAGCACATTTATAGTAATCTGATTCTATTTCGTTAGGCAAACCTTTCAAAACATGATTTTTACACATTGTTTTTAAATAGTTAAAATTAACGTGCCCTAGAGTTCTATGCCATTTTTCCTTTAAAGTCATTTTCTCATTTTTAACTGTCAAATTTGATTCTCTTGTTCTTTTTTCAATAAAACTAGTCATTTTATACATTCTATCTTTTTTCCAAGCTATCGCAATTAATTTATTATTTTTATTATAAATTTTAGCACTATCACCGATACATATCACTTTACATTTATCAGTTACTTTAGCAAAACTCATTAAATTTCTGTCCATATCTTTTACGTAAAATACATTTTCTAATTCTATATCTATCTCTTCATTAAACGTTTTGAATTTACTTTTTACATGACCTACTTTTGTTGCTTTCAAAATTCTACCGTCTCCTACTTTTACATTAATCGGTTCTTTCAATACAATTGCATCATTAAAATAATTTTCGTTATTTATCACGTGGTCTGTACAACCGCTATCTAAAATCCAATCTATCTTATTTTCGTTTACTTTACCATTACTTTTATTCGCAGACATTATTTCTACTGAAGTGCTCAACACTTCGCTCTTCTCGGTATTTTGATGACCGCTGCTGTTGTTGTCACTGCCTCTCGCGCCTCGGCCATGCTGTCGGTATCCGCTCCTTCCACGCCGGTTGGAACTCGTTCCTCGCTGCTGTGTGTAGCCTCTGCCGTTGCCCCCTCCTCTCTGTGGCGCACGGCTTCCTCTGCCGCCTCCTTGCTGTGGCGCGCGATTTCCGGAATTGTTTTTCGTCGGGCAATCGTATTGTATGTGTCCTACACCACCACATACATAACATGTTCTTTTCTTCTCTTCTTTCTTAAACACAAAAGCGTTCGACTTTGAATTTCCATTTTCACTCTTCTCTTTAGTTCAGCCATTTTAATCTTATTTTTCACATATTCCACGTTTTGTTCTTCTTCTTTTAACACATCGATTAAGTCTCCTATATGGCTCATCGAGTCCGGCAATGTCCTTAACATATAATTCATTTTTTCTTTCTCCGTCACTTTTGCACCAGCTTCTTTTAAATCGTTCACTGATTTTTCAAATTCGTTAAAGAATTCTGTTGAACTATCAAAGTCTTTTAGTTTCAAATTTTCTAATTTATTTCTACACAGTATCTGGAGAGCTGTTGATTCTTTCAAATATGTGCTATCGAATTTCTTCATAATATCAAACGCCGTTTCTTTATCACTTATGAATTCCATTTGTTTGTTTGAGATCGCACTATAAATATAATTTATAGCTTGCACGTCTTTTTCGTCCCAATCAACTTTGTCCGCATCCACTTTTGCACTTGTAACTACAATATCACACTTTTTCATTTTTAAATACATTAGTATGCGTTTCTTCCAATTGCTGTATTCTTGCCCATCAAAAATTGGTATTTTTACTTCCTGCATGTTTTGTTCACGGAGAGAAATTTTGTAGTGAAAATTACAAATATTCGAGACAAAATTACCAGTTTCTATGGTAATGGATGGACAGACTGACAATTTCAAACTTTTTACCAAAGTGCCTTGGTAAAATTTTTTTTTAGATAATTTAAATTAAAAAAATTAACTTTTTTTATCCATATTGATGGATATATAGTATTTTAATATAGAAATAGAAACAGAAACAAGGATGAAAAAACATTAAACTGAAAAAAATTTTTACGGAAGCGGGATTCGATCCGACGATCTTTGGGTTGAGAGTCCGACGTTCTACCGACTGCGCCACGGAAGCTGTTACCAACAGTTATTTGAATCGCCGTTATTACTTACTGAAAATATGTGTATTGTTTTCATTTTAACGTCGCGCACGCCTCTAGTATCAATCTTCTGAAACACAATAATGCGCAGTGCGCATGCGCGAATACACAAATACCAGGTTATTTGGTAAAATTTATCAGTTTTCTTAGTAAAAATTCTTAGGTTACCTTGTAAAAATGACTAGATCTCAATTTTTACCAGTGTGTCTGGTAATTTTTATTCCGATAATTTGGTATTTTTTTTAAGTGGTTATGGTAGTTTTTCCTGGGAAACTTATAAATTGTATTAGAAACTTGGAAATATCACGGCTTTTGACAGTCTATCCATGCGCTACCAAGGCACCTTGGTAATTTTTACTCTAAAATTTCTCTCCGTGTTCCTTTTTATCTTCTTTAATTTCAATATCAAAAAACTCTTCTTCACTATCAGTTCCACTTGACTTTTCACTTTTTACTTCCCGAGGCTCTGTCTTTACACTCATGCGTTTTTCTTTGTTCTTGCGCTTACCATGCGCTAAACTTAAAATCACTTTTCCTTGTCGTGGAATTTAAAGTGTGTTACTGCTCTCACAAGGAGAAACAGTACCGCAACTAAAAATAACGACAACAACCAAGCACTCTGCTACCATGTTGAAATAATAGGTGAGGATGGATGGGACACAGGGCTTGTTCAAATAAGCCACTCTGGATTAACTATAACAACCTTTATTGTGCAGCTCTCTCCATAATACATCTGCTCTCGGCAGAGGACGGCGAACGAGTGAGTGCCCGCTTCGGCCGCTCGCTCTCGCTAGCTCTCCAGCTATGCTCGCGTGATGGCGCCACGCATGCGCTCTCTATTTCGCACGCTGACATAAATGTACACGTATTCTAACATTACCAAATCTGCTCCCGACGTTGAAACACTGCCTTCCCATCTCCGAATCATCGTTAATCGGCGGACACGGTGAAAGGGATGACATTCACCACGGATGCAGCTGTTGACATCACACATAGCAATACACCATGGACATAAGCGCTCAACGGCATGTCGCACTAGCACTACTCGCTATAGAGTAGCAGAAAGCGCGCGGGGTCCATATCTTATCCTATAGATATATCTTATACACAAGGAAGCACTCGCGGTCGCGCGAGTCACATGTGTTTTCCCACTGTACGTTACGATTGCTGCAATAGTACTCATGCACGCAGGTCGCAGGGCTAAGCCAGATCAGTATTGAGCTTTCTCCTTCTGTTTTCTCCTTTTTGCGGTATTAGTGTATATGTGCATATGTGCCGCGAGTATTTTTTTGTAATTGAGATTGTATATATCTATATAGAGGGTCGCAGCCCCACTAGTTAGATATGTTAGTTCTAACGAAGTAAAAAATTAAATATATAATAAAAGGCAAAAAATGTAATAATTTTTATAGAAATGTAAAATGATGTAAAAAAATGTAAGTTTCTGTAACAAACTATAAGTGATCCACGTTCTTAAATTTTCTTGTATTATTTTTTTTCACATTTTTTTATGTTTTGGTTCCAAGGTGATAAAAAATATAATATATAATAAAAGGCGGAAAAAATGTAATAAATTGTATAGAAATGTAAAATTATGTAAAAAATGTAAGTTTCTGTAAAAAACTGTAAAGTGTTACACTTTCTCATATTTGATTACATTTTTTCGTTCTTTTTTGACATTTTTTTACACTTTTTCATATTTTTGTTGTAACGAAATAAAAAATATAATTTGTAATAAAATGTGAAAAAATGTAATAAATTGTATAGAACTGTAAAATTATGTAAAAAAATATAAGTTTCTTACAGAAATGTGAAAAAATGTAAAAAATGAATAAAATGTGAAAAAATGTTATAAATTTTACAGTTCTATACAATTTATTACATTTTTTCACATTTTATTACATATTATATTTTTTATTTCGTTACAACAAAAATATGAAAATGTGTAAAAAAAATCTCAAAAAAGAACAAAAAATGTAATAAAATGTAACAAAGTGTAACACTTTACAGTTTCTTACAGAAACTTACCATTTTTTACTTAATTTTACATTTCTATACAATTTATTACATTTTTTCAGATTTTATGACATATTTTATTTTTTATTTCGTTAGAACCAAAATTTGAAAAACTGTAAAGAAGTGTCAAAAAAGAACGAAAAAATGTAATCAAACGTGAGAAAGTGTGACACTTTATAGTTTTGTACAGGAACTTACATTTTTTTACATAATTTTACATTTCTATACAATCTATTACATTTTTTCCGCCTTTTATTATATATTATATTTTTTATCACCTTGGAACCAAAACATAAAAAAATGTGAAAAAAAATAATACAAGAAAATTTAAGAACGTGGATCACTTTATAGATTGTTACAGAAACTTACATTGTTTTACACCATTTTACATTTCTATAAAAATTATTACATTTTTTGCCTTTTATTATATATTTAATTTTTTACTTCATTAGAACTAACATATCTAACTAGAGGGGCTGCGACCCTCTATATAGATATATACAATCTCAATTACAAAAAAATAATCGCGGCACATATGCACATATACACTAATACCGCGAAAAGGAGAAAAACGGAAGGAGAAAGCTCAATACTGATCTGGCTTAGCCCTGCGACCTGCGTGCATGAGTACTATTGCAGCAATCGTAACGGCTATCTCGGCTAGGCTATGTTCGCACACTAAGTATCTACAGTGGGAAAACACATGTGACTCGCGCGACCGCGAGTGCTTCCTTGTGTATAAGATATATCTATAGGATAAGATATGGACCCCGCGCGCTTTCTGCTACTCTATAGCGAGTAGTGCTAGTGCGACATGCCGTTGAGCGCTTATGTCAATGCAAACAACTCTCCGAAACAACTGTACGTCTGTTCTGAGAACTGTATTCAAATTTGTTCATTCTTCTATACAAATTAAACACAAGAAAGTACTGAAATCAATTTATTGTAGTCAAGTACCCATAAGTTAACTTAACTGACATAATAGAACTTTTAGTACCTGGCGTGTAAAATTACATTTTATGCCCACGTTGTATCTTAAAAAATATTCAGTCAGCGGGCATAAAGTACTACTTAACGCCTAACAGGCGCAATAGCTCTCATACTCCTACAGAACTTTATAGAACCTGCGCACTTTACGCCCGTGTGGGCGAATATTATTTTAATTATATAACTATTATGCCTTATTTTTATTTCTAAAATTCATAAGAATTTTTTCAGATATTTACGAAAAGTCAAAGCCTATATAAAAAAATTACATAGTTACCACCACATCACCATTTTTCATTATTCTTTCTCAATTTTGAAATTTCTATAATATTACGCACCTTGGGAGGACAATAGAAGTCTATAGAGCTGCTCTAGCAGGGGTGGTCCTCCAATCTCCCATACATACTTGGCGAGCCCGACGGTTTGCGGTTTACCGGTGGGCTTTGTAAATGTAGAATACTAAATTTTTGCATAAAGTCTACTATAAATAATTACATTGTCACTAATTTTTAATTCATACCATTTAAATATAATATCCCTACATGTGCAAAATTTCATGATTTACTTCCATTATCCAAAATTTTTTTCCTTGTGTCCGTCTTTTTTAAACGGGAATGAGATAAAAAATGCATATAAATTTATAGTCTACCCAAAAGTGCTTTTTACGGTAAAATGTTTATTTACCAGCGACTCCGGGGCGGCGGGCAGCGGCGGCGCGCGCGCGGGGCCTAGCATCTTACCGCGGTGATGAGCTGAATCGACGCGGTAACAAGCTGGATGACCGCGGAGATGAGCTGATTCGCGCGGCGGGCGCGCGGAGATAAGAATATTACCGCGGTGGTGAGCTGATTTCCGCGGTCATTAGCATACATCGCCCGCGTGTAAGTATATTTACCGCGTTGATGGGCTGACTTTCGCGGGTATTAGTCTATCGTCGCTGGTAAGATATTTACCGCGCGTTTATTTTTTCGAGGTGGCCTGCATTTTGATGTGCCTAACTCAGTAAGTGTATTTCGGCTATAGCATGCTGAACTATCGCATCTCTTCGTTGTTCCAATATTCGCAGTTGCCTTATCGCTATTAATTCCAAGAACTCCAGAGTATTTCAATTGCGTTCTCCATGCAATCGTTTCCTGACAACGACTCACAAAACTTTATATGTATGCATATACAAACAATAAGTGTCACGGCGTCGATGGAAACCATAGATATAATACTTATTCAAGTGGCACATACAAAGGAGGCAAGACGAGTATTTCACTCTTGCCAGCAACCCCGACACGGGCGACGTCATTGAATGCTGTGCAAGTTGAAACGTGCTTTCTAGTACGACTATCTTGCGGGCATTAGTCTACTACTAGGGACAACTATGAAATTTCGCGTTCTGACAAATTTTTAAGCATTTGACCTTGATATAAGCTTGTGGAGGTCACAAAAAAATGTTTAAAGAACGGTTTTGGATGTAAAATTTCCCGCTCTATCCGATTCCGACGTCAGAAATAGGGGTTCTAATTAAAAAAAATGATCTTAACCTTGAAATGACCTTGAAAAATGATCTCAAGGTCAAATTGAAGGTGAGCAAAAGTTAACCCCCATCGTCACGAACAATTTTAATCTGAACCATTTTTCTGTATCTGGCCTGCATTCGGAGATATTTGGCTGCATAGATTAAAATGAGAAACCGTATATATATATATATATATATATATATATATATATATATATATATATATATATATATATATAATCTCAGCACGTGTATTGCATAAAGTATGACTGATAGGAGTCTATTAATGTTTATACATAATTCACATACACACAACGTAGTTTTAAATGTACATCCATGTCAATGGCCCCATTTTTCGAAAGCTACTGAGAAGGAGTTTTTATGTCATAGAGTGACAGCTTTTTTATGTCATAGAATGACATCTTTTTTATGTCATAGAGTGACACCTTTTTATGTCATAGAGTAACACCTTTTTTATGTCATAGAGTAACACCTTTTTTATGTCATAGAGTAACAACACTTTTTCAAGTTATAGAGTAACATCTTTTTCATGTTATAGAGTAACACCTTTTCTATGTCATAGAGTAACACCTTTTTTATATCAAAGAGTAACACTTTTCTAATGTTATAGAGTAACACTTTATTTATGCTATAGAATAACACCTTTCTTATGTCATAGAGTGACATCTTTTTTATGTCATAGAGTGACACCTTTTTATGTCATAGAGTAACACCTTTTTTATATCATAGAGTAACACCTTTTTATGTCATAGAGTAACACTTTTTATGTTATAGCGTAACATCTTTTTCATATACACGTCATCGCATACTGTGCAGGTTGAAACGTGCCTTCTGGTACGAGTAAGCTACTAAGAGAGAGAGAGAGAGAGAGAGAGAGAGAGAGAGAGAGAGAGAGAGAGAGAGAGAGAGAGAGAGAACGAGTGAGAGAGCGAGAGAGAGTTTTGAAGGTGGCCTGCATGTATGATTTGACTCTAACTCAGTAAGTATATTTCGGCTATAGCATGTTGAACTGTAAGCCCGGCTGGCCCGACACAAAACATGGTGTATAGTTTTTACCTCGACTGTGTTTCATGTGTCAATAGGGTCGTATTTTTACGTTGACTCATTTCATGTATGTGCGCGTGCACGTTTGACGAATTGTCGTTCCTTTACACATCTGGAGTACATTTATAGTGCCGCTATTCTTTTCGATTCCCACCCTTTTTAATAAGATGTGTATTTTGAATCTCAGTAATGTTTCGAAGAAAATATGCTCACGGGGTGGACGCTGATGCAAACTTCGACGAGATGCTACAGGTCATCGCGTGCTATGCTGTTTGAAACGTGCCTTTGGGTATGAGTATCGTCTTGCGCATGCGCTCCATCTTATGGTGCGTCGTCGCCGCCCGATCCAAATATTTTTGAAATAAGCGTTCCGAGTATCGAAGTGAGCTAGAGTGGTAAGAACGAGCCTCTACTCTGAACAATCGAGCGTTTCTTTGTGCACCCATCAGCGTTTCCCACGCGCCCGGCACAACTCAAAGCGAGTCTATGTCTGCGCAAACGCCTCTTGTCGGTATCGTTCAATTTTACGACCCCTTATAAAACATTCAACACGCACTCGCATATAATGCATTTGACGAGCGGTTTGTCGGGTGTGCGCGTGGTCGCCGATCGGTGTTTCTTATCTTACAGTGAGACGTAGGGCATACCGAAAAGGTATCAAATTTCAACCGTTTCCTGTCAATGGCTCCCAAAACTTAATAGGATTTCATGGAATTTTCCACGGTAAATCGAAATATTGTTTTGGTTAACTGCATATAAACACGATAAGAGTGAGGGCGCTGATGCAGGAAACCATCGAAATAATAGGTCCATAGAAGGAGGCAAGACGGAGAGCATTTCAGTGTTACTCGGAGATGAGAGCAGAACAGTCGTGTCTTGCCACAGTCAAATATGAGAATATACACACATCATTTTTATTAGTTTATTCTCGTTAAACTTGCTACCTCGAAAGGACATAAGATTACAATAAATTATTAAAATTTGTTATTCTATTCATAATTAGTCATACGAGCATTATAAATACAACGAGGGAGCTGGAATTCTTTCATTGTGCAACGAAATTTAAAGTGATCACTATGTCAGCG
Source organism: Torymus aiolomorphi (assembly GCA_036365515.1). Lineage (NCBI taxonomy): Eukaryota > Metazoa > Arthropoda > Insecta > Hymenoptera > Torymidae > Torymus > Torymus aiolomorphi. The sequence goes on from CM070874.1 coordinate 37,984,230, forward strand.
TTTGACTGTAAAAAACTTGTGAATATTATGCTAGAAGCATATGGGCTTTTAGCCTATAAAAAAGTAAATCCTGAAGAAATTACGAAGTGGATTAAACTAGGAAGCCAGAATCTAAGAAACTTGCGGACGCTTTCGCTTAAAAATGGAAACACTGTTGCAGAAAAACGAAGTTTTATATCCACAATTTACTTAAAGGCATTCAAGGTAAATTCAAGCGTTTATTAAAGAGTGGTGCGGGTTTGCGTGAAACAATAAGGGACAGAGTAAAATGACAAAATGTGGAGTCTGCTTTCAATGATCGTATTAAATCTGGAGCGATCACCAACTTAAAAAATTTAGATATAACTAGATGTATTAAAGACGCTCAAGCATTATTTCAATCTCAAATGAAAAATGTTTTGAAAAAAGAAGAAGCTGTCAAAGTGTATACTATCTTGTCAGCTGAATACATTATAATTAAAGCTGACAAAGAGATAGTAGAAATCAAGTATTTTAATACAAAGGCGGAGCCGATTTTACGAACAACGGATTTAAAGCAATGGTTTACTGAGAATGTTCAACAGCGTGTTGAAAAAGACATGGAAGAATTTCAGGAGAAAGATTCCGGCTGGACACTGCGACAGATTCTTAATTTATCTGTACACATCAACAAATATAATCCAATGCGAGGAGGCTCGTACATCAGTCTACCCCATCAAATACAGAAGAAGCATGCATGTATCAATGTACAGAATTTCGATGATGCATGTTTCAAGTGGGCAATACTGTCAGCTTTACATCCAGCACATAATAACGCAAATACTAGCAGAGTATCAATATACAAGGTTTATGAGGATGAATTAAATTTTAAAGGAATAGAATTTCCCGTGAGCCCCAAACAGATTCCAAAATTTGAAAAACAAAATAATATCTCGGTTAACGTTTATATTTTAAAAAAATCTGGTGGAAATTTTAAAATTGTCCCGCTTCACATAACATCATGTAAGAAGGAAACTCATATTAACCTTCTTCTTCTACAAAACTATTACGTAGATGATGAAGAAAGTAAACAGTAGGAAAACTTTGAAAATGATTTATCGATATTCCACTATGTTTGGATCAAAGATTTATCGCGTTTAGTATCTACACAAATTTCAAAACGGAGCCATAAGCAGTTTATTTGTGATCGGTGTCTACATTATTTCAGAAATGATTCTAAATTGAACTTGCATGAACAAGATTGTGTGCAACTCAACAAGTACAAAGTAACTTTGCCTACATCAAGAGATAAAATTTTACAGTTTAAAAATTTTAGTCATAAAGAGAAAGTGCCATTCGTCATATACGCAGATTTTGAGTGCCTTCTAAAAGCGGTGGAAATTGGAAATGCTTATCAAGAACATGAAGCATTTAGTATCTCACTACAGCAGCTACAGAGGAAAAGATTCTGCTAAATGTTTTGCAGAGCAGCTGCAAAGTCTAGCAGAAAATTTTGAGATTATCTTCAAGTTCATAGTACCAATGGAAACATTAAATTTAAAACAAGAACAAGAATTTCGAAATACATCATTATGCCACATTTGCGAGAAACCCTTAGCAGAGAAGCGCGTACGAGATCATTGTCATCTGATTGGAAGGTATAGTTAAAAGAAAATTAAATATGCTTCAAGCGAAAATTTTACATTTTTCTTATATTCTTTTTTTTTTTTTTTCTTATGTTTTACGTATCGAGGTGCTGCTCACGAAGATTGCAATTTACAGTATAAAGATTCACACAGTATTCCAGTGGTATTTCATAATTTAACTGGCTATGACTCACATTTTCTCATAAAGGATATTGCCAATAGCATTCCTGGACGAGTAGATCATTTACCAGTGAATAAGGAACGTTTCATCTCATTCACCAAGCGCACTGAGGGAAATGATATTAACTTTAAATTCGATTCTTACCGATTCATGGCAGCATCCTTAGACAAATTGTCATCATATCTCGAAGAACTTAATCTTTTGTGGCAAGATTTCTCTCAAAATGCAGAATATGCGCCATTTACTGAAGAGAAATTTGAATTACTTAAGCGGAAAGGAGTATTCCCTTATGATTATGTGGACTCGAAAGAAAAACTAGATGTTTCCGAGCTGCCATCAAAAGATGAATTCTACAGTAAATTAAATGACAATCCTATATCAGATAAAGATTATAAGCATGCGAAAAATATTTGGACAGCATTCAACATATCGAATTTAGGTCAATATTCAGATTTATACTTAAAAACGGATGTTCTACTTTTGGTCGAAGTATTTGAAAATTTCCGCGACAGCTGTCTGAAAGCTTACTGCTTACATCCAGCACATTATTACACAACTCCGGGCTTAACCTGGGATGCTATGCTCAAGTATACGAAAATACAGCTAGAATTACTTACAGATATTGATCAAGTTATGTTCATTGAACGCGGTATTCGAGGTGGAGTGAGTCAATGTTCCAACCGTTATGCTCGAGCCAATAACAAATACATGAGCAATGATTATGAAGTAGATAAGGAGTCCAAATATCTCACTTACTTTGATGTAAATAATCTCTATGGCTGGGCTATGCAACAATATCTACCCTATGGTGGTTTTGAATGGATTGATGATGTAGAACGAATAAATTTCAATATTCCGGATAATGCCCCAGTTGGCTACATACTTGAAGTGGACTTGGAATATCCATAACATTTACACGATACCCATAAAGATCTACCATTTTGTCCAGAGCACAAGAAACCACCAGGCTCCTCACAAGCTAAACTTCTCACGATTGTTGAGCAGAAATCGCGATACATTCTACATTATCGCAATTTGAAGCAAGCTCTAGAAAATGAAATAAAACTCAAAAAAGTTCATAGAATACGGAAATTTAATCAAAGACCCTGGCTCAAAGAATTCATTGATCTAAACAGTAAAATGCGACAAGCAGCTAAAAATGATTTTGAAAAAAATCTCTACAAATTAATGAATAATGCTGTTTTTGGAAAGACGATGGAAAATGTGCGAAAAAGAGTTAATGTTAAATTACTAACTAAATAGGAAGATCGATATGGAGCAGAAGCTCGTATTGCACAGCCACAATTTCATAGCAGTACTATCATCGATGAAAATCTTGTTATTGTAGAGTTAGCAAAAACTGAAGTGTATATTAACAAGCCAATCTACGTAGGACTGTGTGTACTTGATTTATCAAAGACATTAGTATACGATTTTCACTACAAATATATGAAAACGAAATTTGAGGATCGTTGTAAACTGCTATATACTGACACTGACAGCTTAATATATGAAATAAGAAATGATGATATTTATGAAGTGATGAAGAGCGATATTGCAAATTTTGATACTTCGGACTATTCATCTAATAATGTATTTGGAAATCCGCAAGCCAATAAGAAGGTTGTAAGATTAATGAAGGATGAGTGCAATGGTTGCATTATGACAGAATTCGTTGGACTATGTAGTAAAATGTATAGTATACGCGTTAATGGCCAAGACCACATGAAAAAAGCTAAAGGTGTGAAAAGTGGAGTTGTCAGCAAAACCATCAATTTCGACGACTATCTTCAGTGTTTACTAAATTCCACTACACAATACAGACAGCAGTCTATCAAACAGTCTAAAGCTCATGTAGTGCGTACTGTGAAACAAACAAAATTAGCTCTAAGTCCACATGACAATAAGAAATATCTCATACCAAATGAAACAGATACTCTGCCGTAGGGGCATTATAAAATAGATGAAGATTGTGTGTGTGCGTGTGTGTGCGATGTGCGTGCGTGCGTGTGTGTGTGCGTGTGTGCGTGTGTGTGTGTGTGTGTGTGTGTGTGCGTGTGTGTGTGTGTGCAGTACTTTAAAATTTATGTAATCATAGTTTGTAAGTTTTTGCGTATTCATAATTGTATTTTTACTATGTAAGGTTTTTTCTTCATAATAATCTGATCGATCGATTAAAATTTTTTACCAAAACAATTTTTATCGTTTATCGACCTCACACTCTCCCAGTAAATTATCCAATCCTCTTTGTTTCCTTGAAGAAATAATAATAGTCGAGTTTCATTTTTGTTCACACACGCACACGTATGACTAACACGATGAAACGAGTTGTTTGCAAGTCTATCCATGACTTTCTTGGAATAGTGATCGATATTTACGCGCTGATCGTGTTTCTCTCTTTTATACAAATCCTATCAACGATCTCTCTCTCTCTCTCTCTCTCTCTCTCTCTTTCACTCTCTCTCTCTCTCTGAATATATATATATATATATATATCCCAAGTAACATTGATCGCTAAAAAAGTCGACGGCACGTGATCAGCACGAATGTGAGAACGTACCTGACACGAAAATGGAACGATCACCATTTACGAAATGATACTGCCTTAGTAATGACTTTGTGGCAGGAACGTTCCAGCCACGCAGTAGGCTAGCAAATTGGCACGTTCCTAGTTCGTCCTTTTATAAGCCATGGAAACGTCGCAGAGACGAATCGAAAACTCTGAAATAATATCGTCTTTACAATTACTTTGTGCCAGGAACGTTCCAGCTACGCGGTAAGCTCGAATATTGGCACGTCCCTAGCTTGTCTTTTCATAAGCCGTGGAGACGTCGCAGGGACGAGTCGCAAACTCTGAAATAATATTGCTATCACAATTACTTTGTGCCAGGAACGTTCCAGCCACGTGGTAAGCTTGAATCTTGGTACGTTCTGAGCTCGTCCTTTCATAATCCGTGGAAACGTCGCAGATACGAACAGGGTTGTGCAGAGTACCGGCCTAAATTTTTCCCCGTTGTGCCTGCCATATTGCAAACATCGCGGATACGTTCCGCATTGATCATTTTACACTGAAACGTTCCAGCAACGTCCACGGAACGTGGCTGGCACGTCTCCACCTCGTTCTGACAACAATTCATAAAAAATAACAAGAAAACACAAAGTTCGTATTTTTTTATTGAAAATAAAGACTTGTCTTACAATATTCTTATAACAAATGAATAACTGTAAATGAAATATAATAATGCCATTACATTACACAATATTAAAATTAAATTAAAATGTGAAGTCCGTAAGAAAACCAAATATAAAGACTTTAGCGAGAATATATCCTACTGAAAATCCTCAGCTGATAATCAGGTGAAAATCAGATAAAAATCAAGAAAAAATCATGCCAAAACGTCAGATGATTTCCAGCTGAAAATCATATGAATATCAAATTTGTCTTATTACAGTATACGAATGTAATAAAGAAAGATATGTTATTTTAATTCATTGATATCATAAAAGAAAATAGTTTGTTCAATATAATGTGATGGTTTATGATTTAATTAATTTAACAATAATTATAAATTTAACAAAAAACAATTTGATATTTATACCTGATTTTCATCAGAACATCATTTGACGTTTTGGCAGGATTTTCATCGAATTTTCACCTGATTATCACCCTGTTGAAAATATCCATGTAGATTTTACACTGATTTCCACATGGAATCCCTATGGAATCCATATGGAATCTATACGCATTCCATATGGATTTCACGTGGATTCCATGTGGAAATCAGTCTCAAATCGTCCTGTGGTTTTCCACATGGAATTCCATATAGATTTCTACATGAATTTTTCTACAAACATTTGTAAAACAAAATCCGTATGGATTTCAGTGTAGATTTTCATGGGGAAATCGAGGTAAAAACGTCATGATCCATATAGATTCCATATGGATTTCCATATGGATTTCCATATGGTAATTTCAAAGTTTATAAAAATGTTTATTTATAAAATTGTTATATTTTTTTTACTAGGATACATATTTTTGAGAACAAGTACTGTAGAATCTTTTCGAAGAATCACATAAGATGAAATTATATTTTATAATTTTGTATGCTTTACTGATACGGTAAAAACCGTATCCCTGTTAAAAAAATATAAAAATTTTATAAATAAACATTTTTATAAACATTTAAATTACCACATGGAAATCCATATGGAAATCTATATGGATCATGTCGTTTTCACCTGGATTTCCCCCTGGAAATCTACATGGAAATCCATACAGATTTTGTATTACAAATGTTTGTAGAAAAATTCATATAGAAATCTATATGAAATTCCATGTGGAAATCCACAGGACGATTTGGGACTTATTTCCACATGAAATCCACGTATATTCCATATGGAATCCGTATAGATTCCATATGGATTCCATATGGATTCTATGTGGAAATCAGTGTAAAATCCACATGGATATTTTCAACAGGGCAGCTAAGGATTTTCAGTTGGTATATGGGTACTTAAGCTAGATGCACAGACAATGCTGTTATAATTTATTACTCCAATTTCGAAGAGTATGCAGACTCGGAAACGCAACCATATTAGATTTATAAGGTATCAAAAATACTTTACATGATATTTTTTCAACTGGCCAATAATTATACTCAGAGTTCTGTAATGCTGGATTTACAACAATAATGCCAATGTTGCTTGATACGCACGGATACTCATACAATGGACCAATTTTTTAAAATGTTTTTCCTACGATATACACATTACTATTATGTTTTACAAAATGATAAACTTTAACACATATGTGTTATTTACGTAAACGTAACAATTTTTCTCGTCATCACAGTTAATTTTAAATGTTTCGAATAGTCCAATTTTGTACTGTTCATCGTTTCGAAAAATATTTATAATACTTTCATCCACGTGCGAGTGTCTTAATTCTACAATAATTTTGTTGATCTTGGCTCGCGGTTTATCTTGAAATACTTCAACTTCAGCACATCTAGTCATCAGCTGTTGCAGTGGGTTGTTTCAGCTTCTTAACATACGTTTGATTCGTCCTATGCAATTTTCAAAGCGAAATGCAGAAAAATTTTCTAATTCGCCATATCTTCGTACATCATTTGTTAAGTGTAGAAGATTGTGAACATTGTGCGAAACATACCTTTCACCGTACAGTTTTTCAAAACCCAGATAAAACATTTTTATACGTTTTCCGCGTAATCAATCCAAGACTCAATGCAGCTTAGTCTTGGATTGCTTAAAATGCTGATTGCAACATGTAATGTTACGAGGTTATCGTACACACCTTTATTTAAGTTCTCTTTGAAAACGATAACGCCTGTATATAAAATTAATTGTCTCAATTCAGTAGCTTTGAAGTTTTTTACATACGATAAACTTCGGGGCTTTCGAGCGAATTCATAAGGCACGCTCTTACCTATTTTGATCAAATCGTTTGAAATTATTGTTGAAAATAGTATACATCTATATTGTACGCATGAATATATATACAATAGGTATGTGTGAATGCGCGACTGTATCGAGAGCGCGCAATGTAAACATGTACCTCTCCCCTTCCTAGTGTGTGCGTGAGCAAGCATCTAAGTCGAGGAGCAGCGAACGATACGCTGCTCACACTCTCTACTGCCGCACGCTGAACGGAAAGCACCTTGCGCGAGTCGCTATGAAGCGCTCGGATTACTTTTATACTGAAACTGAATAAACCAGTCATTCTTTATATATAAAAGTGCTCTCCTTATTAATATTACCACACCTCAACATGGTAGCAGAGGTCCGTGGTTTTGCCTGATTGGTAAGTAAAAAATTCTCTTATCTTCTACGTCGACTCTCGAGTCGCGTAGAGATAATAAAAGTGCCGCATATGTGAACACCGTGAGAAACATATATGAAAGAAGAATCAAAGTTAACAGTTGAGCAAGAAGACGATTCGCAGCACGAAGGAAAGCTCGAATCACTTGAAGAAGATACGACCACAGAGGTTAAGCAAGAAGTAAATTCCGAACACGAAGGAACGTTCGAGAACGAAAACAAAATGGAGAGAAAAGATATCACGATACCGGTGTTTGATGGAGAAGACTACAGTATGTGGAAGAAAAGAATTACGATGTACTTGAAGATGAAAAAGTGTGACACAGTAATAACCAGAGCAAGAGTTGCGGCAGACAAAGATGACTGGGAAGAAAATGACTTGAAGGCCATCAATTTGATTTACAGTGCCATTTCCAACAAACAATTGGAGTTTGTGTGTGAAGAAGATACGGCGTATAAAATAATAAAGAAACTGGACGATATGTACCTAAAGGAGTCTACAGCACTACAGATTGTGTGCAGGAATAAATTGGAAAAATTGAGACTAGAAAAGTACAGTGATACAGCAACATTTTTCAGTGAATTTGAAAAATCAGTGAATGAGTTAAAAAGCGCAGGTGCAAAAATAAGTGAAAAAGAAAAATTGAATTACATGTTGAACACGTTGCCGAGCCAATACAGTTACATTGGCGATTTAATAGACACGTTAAAAGAAGAGGATCAAACAGCATCGTATGTGAAAAATAAAATACAGATAGCTGAAATGAAAAATAATAGCGAGCATAGCGAACAAAGGTCAAATGTATTCGCTGCAAAAAAGACCAGAAAGGAAGCTGCTTCAAGTGTGGCAGAACAGGGCATTTCGCACGAGAATGTCAAAATGGAGGACAAGCAGGACAAAGCGGCACAACATGGCGAGGCTCAACACGTGGCCGCGGCCGAGGCAAGGCAGGAAGAGGCAACTACGGCAGAGGGCGCGGAAACTTCCGCCAGCAAGGAGCCAGCACGAGCGAGCAGAGCGGCGAAGGTACGAGTGCGTGGATAGCTACGGCGCATGCGGCGCAGAGTAAACATAGTCAAGGTAGGCTAGATAATGATATACAGTGGTTGCTGGACAGCGGCTGTACAAATCACATAATAAATAACGTTGAGTATTTTGATAAATTTATTGACCTTAAAGAACCGGTAAATATCTACTTAGGGGATAATCGATATATAAAAGCAACGAAAATTGGAAACGTAGCTAGCTATTTTAACGCGTTTGGTAAAAAGAATGAAGTGAATATGAGTAATGTTTTTTATGCCGAAAAAATGAATATGAATTTAATAAGTTTTGGAAAATTAACAGATAACAATACGATTATATCGAAAGGAGATGTAGCAAAGATAATAGATACAAATAATAAATTGATAGCAGTCGCGTACAAAGAAAATCAAACTTATAGAATAAATAGTACCTTGAAACATAGAGAAAATTTGGTAAACACAGTCGAATGTAACAATAGAAATATGACTCTGAAGGAGAAATGGCATAGAATGCTAGGACACATAAATTTTAAGTATTTAGGTACAATATGTAAACAGCAGTTGCTATCGGGAATTCCAGAAACACTTGAAACGGAATTTATGAAATGTAAAACGTGTATAGAGAATAAGATGAATAATCTACCGTTTAAAAATAATAGAATAAGGGCAAGTAAAATTTTAGAAATTGTCCATACCGATGTATGCGGCCCTTTCAAAACGACCGGATTCAAAGGAGAAAAATACTTTGTTTCGTTTATAGACGATTATAGCAAAATTGCCAAAGTTTATTGCATAAAATCTAAAGATGAAGTAATTAACTGTCTAGTCCAATTTGTTAACGAAAGTGAAAATTTAACGGGAAAACGAGTAAAAATATTAAGATGTGATAACCGGAAAGAATATTTGAATAGTTGCATTTATAAATTCGCCAAAGAAAAAGGTATAATTTTGAACAATTGCCCGGCATATGTACACGAGTTAAACGGAACCGCGGAACGGTTTAATAGAACGATAATGGGTATGGCGCGATGTTTACTAACAGAAGCATAAGTACACAAAAGATATTGGCCTGAAATAATATGTGCGGCAACATATTTGAAAAATCGAACGTTGACTAACACGATAGAGAGGAAAACTCCGTACGAAATATTTTTTAATAGACGGCCGGATGTCAGACATTTACGTCTTTACGGGAGTAGGGTTTTTGTAAGGAAACCGGAACAAAAGAGAATTTCTAAATGGGATAGAAAGGCAGATATGGGAATTTTATTAGGATATAGTGAGGTAGGCTATAGAGTCCTATTAAATAATAAAATCATAGTTGCAAGACACGTAGATATTGTTGAGCAAAACGTAAAATGTATAGGGCTTGATGAGGTAGAGTCAAAATATCAATCTCCTTCTACTTCGACTCTCGAGTCACTTAGAGGAGATCAAAATGATGGGGATGACGATTTAAGCGATGATAATGTTTTTGAAAGCGCGGTTGAGAATAATGAACAGGAACAAAAAGTAACAAATAAGGAAAATATAGAACTATTAAAAGTCCCACGTAAATCTACACGTGATAGAAAAAGCCCAATAAGATATCCAGAAAATATTTCGAATAATATTTATGTAAATTACTGCAGGGTAGATACTCCATATACATTTGAGGAGGCGATGTGTAGTAATGATAGTGAGAGCTGGATAAAAGCTATGGATAAAGAAATAAAAAGTTTAAATGAAAATAAAACATGGGAACTAGTTGAAAGGATACCAAATGAAAAGGTAATAGATGTAAAATGGGTTTATAGTAAGAAATCTGATGATACGTATAAAGCGAGATTAGTCGTAAGAGGATTTCAACAGACAAATGTTATTGACGACATATACGCTCCAGTTGCTAAAATGCAAACTTTAAAATTTTTGTTTTCCTTTTGTTGCCAGAATGGCCTAATTATAGAACAGATGGATGTAGTCACAGCATTTTTAAATGGTGAAGTAAGCTCGGAGGTATATGTCGGTCAACCGAAAGGTTATAGCGATGGAACAAACAGGGTTTGTAAATTACGTAAAGCATTGTACGGACTACGAGAAAGTCCAAGGGCATGGTATGAATGTTTGGATGAATATTTGACAAAGATAAAATTTAAAAGGAGTAACGTAGATTATTGTTTATATACTCAAGGTGAAGGTATAGATCAAATTTACTTATTAATATATGTCGATGACTTGTTAATTTGTAGTAAGAGTAAAAAAGAAAATTAAGAATTTAAAAAGAGTCTTATCAGGAAAATTTAAGATGAAAGACCTAGGAGAAATTAAAGAATACCTTGGTATTAATGTAGAGTATGATTATCGAAATTGTGATATGAAATTAAGTCAGACTAAGTATATAGAGTCATTAGCGAATAAATATCAATTGCAGAATAGTAAATTATATAGCACTCCTATGGAGACGAATTTAAAAATTGAAAAGGCTGAAATAAGCGAGTCAGATATTAAATATAGAAATTTGATAGGTGTATTATTATATATAAGCTCAAGTACAAGGCCCGATATAAGTTATAGTGTTAATTATTTGAGTAGATATCAAAATAGTTATAACGAGACTCATTGGAAATATGCGTTACGAATATTGAAATACTTGTATTTAACTAAAGATTTAAAGATGATCTATAAAAGAAATGTAAATTGCGAAACTATAGATTGTTATGTAGACGCAGATTGGGCTGGTGATAATGTTGACAGAAAATCCACATCTGGATATGTTATTAAAGCATTTGGAAATGTAATTGATTGGAAATCGCGAAAACAAAGAACGGTAACAAAGGCTTCAACTTATGCAGAATATGTAGCCTTATCTGAGGCAGTTAGTGAAGTAAAGTTTATAATAGAGTTAATGAAAAACTTTAATGTGAAATTGATTGATCCTGTAAAGATATTTGAGGATAACACAGGCGCGATAAATATAGCGAATTATGGAAACTTTACTAAGAACTCGAAGCACATAGAAATACATTATCACTATGTTCATGAAAGCGTGAAAGAAAAAGAAATTGTAATAATGAAAATCGACTCGAATGATAATGTTGCGGATATCTTTACAAAAGCGTTATGTAAAGATAAGTTTGAAAAGTTCAGAAAATTATTGAACATAATGTAATAAATTAAAAGGTGTACAATATATATGTAAGGAGGCGTGTTGAAAATAGTATACATCTATATTGTACGCATGAATATATATACAATAGGTATGTGTGAACGCGCGACTGTATCGAGAGCGCGCAATGTAAACATGTACCTCTCCCCTTCCTAGTGTGTGCGTGAGCAAGCATCTAAGTCGAGGAGCAGCGAACGATACGCTGCTCACACTCTCTACTGCCGCACGCTGAACGGAAAGCACCTTGCGCGAGTCGCTATGAAGCGCTCGGATTACTTTTATACTGAAACTGAATAAACCAGTCATTCTTTATATATAAAAGTGTCTCTCCTTATTAATATTACCACACCTCAACAATTATATCTAGTATTAAAACTGACAATCTGTACATCGTCGAAGAAAATCGTCATATAAGAAGCAGTTTTTTCATGATTCCTATAAAAACGACTAGACCGAGGTTTGGAATAGTCATTAGAATTGTTTTCGTTACTTGGTAACATTTTCTCCTGTTAATACGATGGTATTTAAAATTATGAAATTTGTCATCTGTACGCAGCGTTCCGACTTTTCCAGGAAAACACGTGCTACCAAGCCATTTACCTACAATTTCACATTTGGTACAACTACTGTAACCACTATGACATTTGACGCCCAATATAAATGCTTTTGCAGGAGCATCTAAAATTAAACCATCTATCGTAACATTATAATGAGTACAATCAACAGTTATTCCATTCGTGACAAAAGTTCGCGCTTCTTCTACAAAGAGTGATAAAAATTCGTTTTTATCTGTAGGTTTACACTCGCCGCAATAAATGCCAATAATAAATACTTTTTTAAGAATTTTATCAGAGCCTAGTATAGGCCAAAGATTTTTTTGGCAATCGTTTCCCGTAGGGGCGCCATCAATGTTAATCAGCAAATTTATCTCATTACTGTTGATCTCTTGTACTTTATATTCATCAATAATTTTAGTTAACATTGACTCCAAGCCGAAATGACAGTATTGTCCGCCTTCAATTGTATGTATCTCTGAATGTTTTGCAGTTTTTAAAAGTGTTCGTGGATCTAACGGTAAATTGAGTGATGGTATATCTTTTCGAACTTGATGTAAAAATTTCTTCAGAGCAGCTTGATTTATACAACAGTCAACCGCCCATTTTGTAAGTAGAATCTTCAATTGCTGCGATATATTTTCACATAACTTTTCGTTCGATTCGTAAGTTACGTCTTCTTTTACGACATTTTCTTCGAAATCTGAGTCTTCGTAATCACTATACCTGTAATCTTCTTCATCGTCTTTAAATATTATACTGTCGTCGACGATCTCAGTTGTAGCATTTGCACTAATGTCTTCAATAGCAAGGTTCTGATATATATCAAGGCATTCAATTTCCCTTTCAGTTGGACGTACTTTGTTACTCGTTACTGTATTTGCAGTATTGTTTTGATGTAAACTAACGTTTACTGCGGATAAAGAAGACACTGCGGCATTATTGCGGTGATCAGTCGTGTTATTCGCAATACTCTCAATCAATAAATTTAATCTTTTGCTGTTTTTTCATTTTCCTTTTGCGCAAGTCTTCTTTTATGTCTCTTGCTTACCATGTTAAAAGAGAATTGATAAGTTGTTGGTGATCTGGAAAAAATCGATATGAATAAACATATAGCCAAGTTATGTAGGTTAAATTTTTATTTTACGGAAAATTTTTACCTGCACGATCAACGAAGGCCTCCACGACGATCTATGGTAAAGCAACAGAAAGAATCAAGGGATGAACGCAGCGGCAGCGTTTTTCCGCGATCATGGCCAAGTTTTTGACGGCGCACGCGCGAACGTACAGTCGACGAGACTCGTACGCAAGAAAGCAGTACTCGTATACTATACGTATATAGTGTGCCCTTCCTGTAGAAGACACTGCGTTGACTTACGTCGTTATTGGAATTATAATTTTTACATCTAAATGATTTATCTAAAAAAAAAATTCAGAAATTATGAAATAAACCTGATCTAGTCTCTGACAGATCAAGCCTCCTGACCAATTAACTCCTCGGGGTACTACGTGTTATTGTTGAAGGCGCGCTGGATGTGATATAGGTGATATTGGATGTAGAGGTGGTGTGCTAGCGGTGAATTTTACGCAACCGATTGCCGTCGTTGCAATCAATCGATCTTCGTTTACTTATCTTGGTAGTCGTACCCAAAAATGTCATGCAATCTGCGAACACTGAAATTTCACAATCTTGTTAATTTATCTGCGCTTTAATATGTGAAATTTTAATTAAAAACACAATGTTTTACCCCTAGTTACTTATACATAGACCAACATAATGCACATAAAGCATATATGCAAATAAACTATTAAAAAGACGCTTAAAAGGTGGATATATACTCTATTTGAGCTTCATTAATATGTTTATTTTATAGCTAGCGTGAAAAATGAAAATTATTATTCCTAAATATATCAACAATTTACAGTATGCCTATTCACTAAGAACAATTTGAAACACTCGAAACGTTTGTAAATCAAAATTAAAGACGATATTTGTACGGCATACTATAAAAACTTTGAACTTTGGATCTCTAGTTTGTACAGTACTTTCATTTAACTGAAAAGTTGAATGTTTAAGAACTATTCCAATGATCAATTTTACAAATAAAATTTTAAACTTTAATTAATAACCGTAGTAGGAAATATTTAAGATCTCAGAGCATACCTTTTCCATAAATCATAACTTGTTAAGTTTCCATTGATAGTTGAAGGCAGTGATGAAGTTGAAATATTTAGGTGTAGGCTGATTGGCATTACTCGAATACACCTACATGAAAACATACTGTTGTTTATATATTTTTTAAAAAGCTTTTTTAAATAATTTTTTTTAATATGATTTAAAACAGTACTTTTGTATATCATCGTACCAGTAAATTTGTATAATGAAAATAAAAAATTGAAACAATTTTTACATTGCAATTAATAAAAATATTATTAATTATATAATAACATTACCTTCAGTAGGAGGCTTTTTCAGCGGATCAGGTTGCATCTTTCAAATAGAGACATTTATTTAATGGTTAATTGAATACATGTCACAGTAGACGCAGTGCATAAATTAAATGCAGTCAGAAAAGTACAGCATGATCCATGAAGCCTGTAAGGATACGTAACAGTTATATACTGGAAGAAAGTCGAAATAGATGTATAGTAGATAAGTTAGGGTGATTCCGGCTCAGAGGGGTTCTGGCTCACCCCGGATTCTAGATCAGTGATCTAGAACCCCCCAGGGATTCTAGCTCACTGATCTAGAATCCGGGGTGAGCCAGAACCCCCCTGAGCCGGAATCACCCTAGCTTATCTACTATGTATAAAAATAGAGAAGAGGAAAAAATAAAAAGAGAAACATAAGATACAAAAGTATAAGCAAATGCCTACCATATTGTTTTCTGCAGGTGTTGATTATTACGTTTGTCGAATGATACAGTTTTTGAAAGGCCCATACAAAATTTAACTTTGCTTCTTGTTGAATTATAGATGCTTCTCCTCTTTAACATTCCTTGACGTCTATGCACAAATGCCAGTGATGGGACAATTGCATTGTTTAGTGTTCCAGGCTGTATAATCAATATTTATTAATTTATTTTATTATCTACGACTTTGTTTTGAAGGTATAATGTAGTAAAAAAAATAAACGTTCACAAATAAACGTACATTACAGGTTATGTTTTATTGAATACCGGATTATTATAAATACGTGATTGAATATCAAAGTATATATACATAAATATAGCGCGCACTCTAGTTGACCACACGACTGCGCACGACTTTTTCCCGGCACTTATTAGGACATGCTGCAAAAGTAATTTTTGAAAGAAAGGACGACGCCTATTGTTTGCAGCACGCGGAACTTTAAAAACAAATCTTTCTTGGCCACCGCCAAAACCAGTTGAAACCGAAATGTGCAAATGCGAAATGCGTTCTCTCGAATGTTCACGATTCACGAGCGGTTATAAGGTGGGAGCGTCACAGTCTTTTCGCGTCATTAGATATAGATAGAATAATTAGCATCCCTTTTACTCTAAACTCTGATTGGCTGAAGAAGGTGGCTGAGAGAGCGCTGCCAGGCAGTAGCCATTGTATTTACAATAACGCGACTAGACGCATGCAATACTGTAAGCTCTATAGCTAAGTCTATAGCTAAGTGAGTTAGTGAGTGAGCACACAGAAGCGGCAGAGGAGAAGCGGCAAGTTGTGACTTGTGGTCGTACCGCGGAAGTGTCAACACGACTCTGATCTCTCTCCGTATTTTTCGCTGTTTGAGTTTTCTTTTCTTCTCCTCACTCCGACATTAAACACTTTGTTTTTAATAGGCAAATCGGATATTTTCATTAAAAAATCAGAAATGTCTAAGACTCAGAAAAGCCAGAAAAGTGAAGTGCTTTATGGAATAGTGAAATTTATGGCAGAGGACAAAGTGCGAGCAGTGCCTGAAAGCTGGATTGTACTTCCACCTTCGATGATCACGAATCCTGAAATACAGACAGATGAAAAAATAATGTGTTATTGGCCCAAATTTAAGTATGAGGGTGAAATGAAAAAAAAAATAAGTCAAGGCAAACCACCGAAAGAGAAATGGCCATTGTTTGAAGTGAAAATTATTGCAAAGGCTGGTAAGTAAGAATGATTGAAATTTTTATATTTGTCACGCATCTTTTTTTTACCCTTGAATATGTTTCCGGAACCTTTTTTTCCATCAAAGTTTACTGTAAATAGCATAATAATTTGCTTAAAAAAAAGATAAAGATATTTCTTATATTTCTTAAAATCACGTGTACAGTGGGTCGGAAAGCAGTCGCGTGTCATTTGTTCGGTAGTTGAAAGTGACCTTCTAGGCATGCGCGTATGTTTATTTTTATGATCATGGATAATTATGAAAACGAATATTTGGTAATGGATATCTCGTCATTTTTTCCGATAAACTATATATTCGGAGATAGATGAGTGTAAATAATACATTCATCTCCGTTTTTTTTTTGTTTCTTTTGTTTTTTTTGTTTTTTTTTTATAGACAACGATCCGGTCCAATATAATTCTTTTTCTCCATTGCGGAGGCCTCTATCTCTCTCCCTCAGCCAGCCTTTCTCCTCCTCCCTCGCTTTCCCGCTCTCGCGTTAAGGCGGGCCCGGCTATCGCGGACGAAAAAAAACCCCTTTCGCATCGGTGGCAATTACCCGAAGTGCATGGCGCAGTCTGGAGAGGCTGTCTCGGGTCGCGGGCCCGCCGGGATGATAATGCCGGGGTGATAGCGTAACGAGGACAGACGAGACAGAGGAGCGTGATTATCGTGGAAAAGGTGAGGAGGCGGGCACTGCGACACTTTTCTAATAATATATATTGACATTGCCCGGATGCGAAACGTGCGGTGCGAGCCATTGCCGACCGAGATTTATAGTTGCACACGAATTTATTTTAAATTGAAATCGCTCACCTTTTATTTTGCACTGTCGACACTAATGAGTAATGACATTGTATTGCAATTAATTCGAGAGCGCGTGGACTGAGCGAAAGAATGACGTATGGGTCATCGCACTGACTAGTGTTGCAGCATGACCGACATAAAAAAAATGTCCGGTAAAATTTCGGTCATAAGTCCGTCACATGTCCAAGCGAAAAATGACCATGAATTTATGTCACTTTTCTACGAATTTGTTCTCGCGCCACGAGCGGCGACGGCGGCAGCGGCGGCCAAGAGGCGCACGAGCGAGCGTAAAACATACTCAACTGAATCGGTAAATAATCAAGCAAATGTATTAAATTTGTTAAGTCTACCTTCAAATTTAGATTTAGGAATATACATTGTTCAAGAAAATTCGTCATTATTATTAGAGAATATACAATAAAATTATAAAAATATTGTAATGTTTCTCATTGTTTTTGTAAAAAAATATACAATGTATTTTTATATAAAGTATGAAATAAAATATTGGAACAAGATTTTTATGATTTCTTTTACTGTGGTCACATGTCCGAAAATTTTATGACGGACATTTTGCCACTATATAATGGCAGGGGTATCTGTTGTTCTGTATGCATTTAGTAAAATTTTATATAGTATAGTATATTTTTTACAAAATATAAAATAAATTACACTCGTAAAATTGGTTTGATTTAAATGAACTTTTTTTTGCCGCGGTCATATGTCCGAAAATTTTATGACGGACATTCTGCCACTATATAGTGGAAGGGTGTCAAATATTTTTTTGACGGACATGATATGTTCTCCTTTTTTTTATGTCTGTCATTTGAACAATAAGATTTTTGTAACGGTCACGTGTCCGACACATGTCCGTCATATTTGAAGTCATATTTCTAAAACTAAAATGTCCGGTCATTCTGCAACAGTAGCACTGACCAATGGGTCCCCGACGACGCCCCGTGATCATACGGGTAGGAGAGCCACAGCGCCGCTTCCTAGTGCCAATTGAATATCAACTCGATCGATGTGCTTGGTGTACTCGCAAGAAAGTTTTTTTACATATACATTGTGGTCTATTCTATCGACCGATGAGTCACCAGCGATTTCGATCTTTAGACTTTTTTATACTTTTATTAATGATGTATTACAGGATATAATTTTTATATAAATTTTATATAATTAAAAAATTATATAATTTTTTTACGATACATTTTTTCTCTCAATAAGGAGTGTAATTCTTTGAAAATAATTTATTTAAATTAAAAGTAGATTATTTTTTTTTAATTTTAATATATACTGCTGAATCGAAGAAATTTTTGAAAAATAAAAGCTTGAAATTTATATTATTTTCATTTAAAATTAGTTATTTTATTGATATTCAAACAGCAAAATTCATAAAGTAAAAGGCCAAGTTAAAAATGGTGTTTTGCCATGCCTTCAGAAAATTATTGCAACAAAAATCAAAAGTTAAGTCGACACAAAAAGAAGTTGTTTTGGTGAATTTAAATTTCACTTATGGAGTTACACTCGGCGCTGTAAAATGACGATGTCTTAAAAAATTGCCGCAGTTGAAGTATCTCGGTGCATGCTTGAGTGTTTCTAAGCGTAATCGCATGTTTAACTTGGAGTGCCAACTTAAAAAACGAAGCCGAAATCGAGTTCCCTTTTCTCCAAAATAAAAGCTCCATTACGATTTACGTAAGATCGAGGTACACGCGTTGAGCTTCACCCGATACCGGCTCTCCTTCCTCATCCCCTTCACCTCCCGACAAATTAATGCTCAATATATATGTATACATTGCGCCCAGAATCTTCGAAAGATCGATCGCGTTTCACGTTATCGAACTCGGAAGAGAAAAATAAGTCATCATCATCGCGATAAGCGAAAATTCGCGCGCGCAAGAGGAGTTGTCAATTCAAAGCGAGAGAAGCTCGAGCCGGAGAGGGGAACTTTGATCTCAAAATTCTCGAGCGCACGAATCGCGCAAATTTCGCCGGCGTTCAAAGCGCATGAAAAGAGCTTCCATTTGGGCCACTCGGCCCTTCGGGGTTTCTCTCTCGCTCCCTCGTGCACCTTTCGAAAATCCTCTCTCTCGAATGGAGTCATCGCCGAGATATTCCTCGCGAGATAAAGCGCCGGAGAGAAACGTGAGAGGGGGGAAAGAAGTTGAATCAAAGGAAGGAGAGCTACTATTTCATTCGGGACGCGTGTACAGCGAACGTTTTTACACTTTCTTCCTGTCTCTTGTAATTAGCGTAAACAATTAAATAATTACCTGCGCGCTCAGGGCTACCTCAGAGTCTCATTAATTTTTACTGGAGCTTCCAAGCTGGATCACTGCTTTATGCTTTACGATAATTTTAATAAGTATCATTTTTCCGAGCACAAATAATAGTGCCCGACTGCATCTCCGATGCGTAAGCGGCACGCGATGAGCACGCTTTCGAGGATTGCTGGAAAACTCGCGTCGCCTACTCAATATATGCCAGGAGCGCGAAAAATTCGCCATGGCGACTAATTTTTCAGCGCTAGCATAATAATGAACGGCGCGTGAAGGGAAGGTACAATCGCGGCTCGGGGCGCAGTCAGCTGCGCAAAGAAAACAACCTCCGCTCCCGAGGCGTGCGCATATGTGGCCGTAATGAAATTCGTCGAATCGCGCGCGACTCTTTTTTGTCCGCGCTCCCGTTTTGAGGACGAATCAAGCGAGGGAGAGAGAGAGAGAGTGTCTATACTTACTATTTTTTTTCTATCTTTTCGCGTCCGGTCACGTGACGTTGCATCGGGAAACTTTATTAAAAAATGCCTCGCTAAAAATCGTCATTACGACGGGCGTTTTTACATTTTTAATGTTATCCAATTTTAAGAAAATAATTCGCTTGATTTATTGAAAATATTTATAAAATCACTTTGTATCTGTAACGACATATGGACGGTTGACTGGAACAAACTGCCATCGTGGGCGCGGCTTCAAGAAGTCGGCATCTCGCACGCGGTTTGGGAAACCCACCATCTCGACCGTAGCTTGAAGAACTCGCATTATTTTTTTTTAATGAGATTATCGCTGTAAATTTTCCCCCGTGTATACTCTACCCTCAAAAGAATAATAGGAGTGGGGGTGGGCACGCGAAGCTCGCAGGGGAACGAAGCCCCCCAGTAATAATAATTATTACAGATTTTTCTTTTTTTAAAGATAGTTACACAGCTGCCCAGAAGAAGGAAGTAATAGCTCAAGACTACAGTGGGAGCGAAGTAGATACCATATACCAAGAAGAAATGAAAACGTTTGCAAACAAAAAAATGCGTAGTGAACGTCATAAAAGACGCTTACTTTCATCCGATGATGAGAGTGACAATTCTTCTGAATGTACCTCCGAAGAGGAATCAGGAAACATTAAGGAAAAGGAGAAGGTTGCTATTGTTCCTGATGATGTTTTATTCGACAAAGGTAATATTTATGAATACAATTTGTAAATATTATTGTAAGCTATTAATGGGCAACGACCTTTAAAAAAACGTTGATAATTTCTTCTGTAAATGACTTGAAATTTTAATTTAATTTTCATTTTAAACTGCAATAATCAATTCATTTATTTATTTGGTTACTTATTTTTTCTTTGTGCATTTTACTAACGGTAAACATAAAAATAAGCCAATAATAGTTATTTTGTTTATTCACTTTCCTTCTCCATTGACTTCACCGAATTTAGTAGTTCTTTACAGTAAAATTTTATTTATCAATAAACACAATGAACAAAATTATTTATTATTATTATTTAGATAATAGATTATCGTCGCGTTAATACGCGAATGAGCTTCGAATTATTTTCAAATGGAGACTAAAAAAACTCCTAATTTTATTATTATTTAAATATTCGAAGCTAACTCGTGTATTAACGTAACGATAATTTATTATTTAAATAACATTAAATTTAGGGTGTTTTTAGTCTTCTTTTAAAAAAAAATTCGAAGTGGACTCGCATATTAACGCGACAATAATTTGCTAAACTATTAAAAACTAGGGGATTAAGCGCGCTACGCGCGCCTCGTAGGATCTTTTAAGGCTAAGTAATAATGACCACAATTTAAAACATTTTACAGAAATTCCTCTATTTGAAGATGCATCCAATAATGTTTCACCATACAATAAAACATTGGTTTCTAATGTAGAAGTTCCAATACAGGACAATGCGGTAAATTTGGCTCCCTGCAAACACATAGAAGCGAAAGCTACATGTAAGTTGTTGACAACATATTAGAAATTAAACACAGCAAAAAAACGAACTTCTAACATGTTTTTAGAAAAATTTTTTTTTTTCATTACAAAGCTTTCTCAGCGAGGAACCAAAAAAATTTTAATCTTGAAAATACAAAAATATATTCTTAATTGAAGAACTTCTGTCAATTTAAAAAAAAAATTACGCTCTTAAATATTTTGTTTCTTATAATTGTTCTTACATTTTTTGTATTTAAAGGAATTTGTTTTCTTTATTTAAAATGTATTGTTTGCTACGAAGAAATTGAAATAAAACATCGCAAAATGTTTAACTTTATTGATTCCATTTCAGCAACTGCCAGCGTCAGCAAGTACAGTGAAGATTGTAGGAATGAAGAAGCTAAAACTGATGAAGAGGTTCCTTTTACTGTAGATGACATTGAGTGTAAGTTGACAATTTTTAAACAAAATTTCTAGAAATAGTATAAGACAGTTAAGTCATGTTAATACATTTAATATGTTTCAGATGTTGAATGGTACGTTATTGCATAGCTCAAGAATTTCTCTGAAGCAGCAGTACTTCCATACAAATGGATGACTGAGAAACCATCAAAAGCGTGTTACTTGCCGAAATATAATACTGAAAGGGAATTGATAAAGTTCGTAATGGCCAGAATAAATCCCAAAACCAATTGGGAATTGGTAAAGGTGGAAAAAACTTTCGACATGGCAGGTATACATAAAGTTTTACAATAATTAAATCTCTAAAATAAAATAATTAAAAAGAAAACTTTCTCAGAATATAGAAAGTAATGAATATTGAAACCAATAACACTTTCGATATGCCATGAGTGTATGAGTAAACGATTTTACGCATGCGCCTTTAAAATCAGCTGCGTAAAATCGAAAATACTGTTCGAAACATGATCGAGGAGGTGATTTTCGCAAATCATTTTCTCGCACTTGTATCGTAATATAATTATTCATTAATTTGAAATTTTCTCAGAAACTTATGGAGAAGCACTTTAAGTACTTAATACGACAATCGGAATGAAACAGCAATCTGCTCAACATAATTCTCAGACACTCACAAGACCAAAAGTAATCGATAAATTGTCTATATCCCTGCTTATTGCTAAAAATCAGAAATCTACTCTCCAAGTATCAACGACAGACTTTGATAGTATGACTGACCGTGATCAAAGGAAAGTTTTATTTAGTAAGTTCACGATATATAAATTTCTAATAAATTGTACGAAAATTAAATAAAACAACAAATATTAATATTTATAAAAATTGCATACAGCGTTGTCACGATGGAACAAAACCAGAATAAAATTTTAGTTGAACTTCGCAATGACGACAATAGACGGAGTAATAAGAATGAAGGGAGGTTTTTTTGTGATGTAGTCAAAGACGTTTCATTAAGTTCTTTAGCAGATTTTAAAAAATTCAATGAGAAACTAGAAACAGATTCAGTTTATAAGGCCCAATTTGTAAGTACATTAAACAAGTTCAATTAATCAAATCCAAATTCAATATAATTGTAACTTTCATTCATAAACGATTTCAGGTAAATCTTATGAAAGCTCAAGGGGGCCAGGGAAATAAACATATGCAGAGAATGATTTCCAAAGTTTTGCCCGATCATTTGCAGCAACACTTTAATTTTTGTGGATTCCGAGATAATAATAAAACAGCTTTTAAAGACTTAACTTTGTGACTGATTGTAAGAGGTATTATTCTTAAAGATTTTTTGTTCATACAGGTTGTCATTATTCTTAATTATGTCATTTTCTTGATTGTCATTATTCTTAATTATGTCATTTTTTTTATCTCAGATGCATTCGTGGAATGCAACATGCCAAAATATAACGCAGAAGATGCAGAGAGGGCTGCCAAAGACTGGTTAAAGCACGCAAAAAAACGATTGGACAGAGCAAAACATCCTAAAAGGTAGGCAATCAAAATTACGTACATGACTGCACTGTTAGAAACGTTACCATAAAAAATGGTTGGCTGGCCAGTGTACGGCGAGTTTTGCTTGGCCATTAATGGCGTATATTATAAGGGAAGTCATAGTGGGCATTTTTTTAATTTAAACAGTTTAAGAGAGATCATTGACTAATAATCGTTCATAGATTGGCGGAGTTTCTGGTACTTCTTCGCACCGTAACCTGGCCAATTGGGTGATAAACTAGCCAACTGTTGTTTATAAACTGGTAAAATTTTCTTACAGGGTATTAATTTTCAAATAATTTGCTAATACTTAAATTTTTATTTTTAGAAAGAAGACCTTGGATGATTTAATTAATGCTGGTGCGGGTACTAGCTAAAGAAAAACAAGAACAACAAGTCCAACGGAATTTCATGTTTGTTTAACGGAATTTTTTTTATTTTATTTTTGTTTTTTTTGTAACTTTAATTTGAAATTTATTTCCAAGTTAGCTAAATTAGACCACTTTTTTACCACTTTTTTAAATGGTAGCGTTTAACGCATAGTGTACTAGTTCCTATAAGAGTATTTCTATTTTTATATAAGTTTATGTGGCCTAATCTAAGCAATATCATATTATGCTGCCTCGCATTTTAAACATCATTTAGCACATTAAGGGTAGAGTGTAGTTAAAATAATTAGAAAAAAAAAATTTGTTAAATCTCAATTTATCCCCGTAAAAATGTTATAAACAAAAATTTTTGTTTATAAACAAAAATTTTAGTTTTTAGCCTATGTTAATCAATTTCTACAGAGCTATGGCTTAAAAAGTAGTAGAAACAATGGTTTATCAAAGATGTCCCCTGCGATGAACCATTTCTTCGATGACACCAAATCTGAAAATATGAAAATGTTTCATCGAACACTTTAAAACTATGAAAAGCTTTTCATTTTAAACTGAAAACTGCCATTTTAGATCTAGTTTCAGTGCATGAAATACAAAAAATTTATGAAATTTTGTAATTTAATAATACAAACAAATGGAAAAAGTAGATACAAAATGGCATTTTTAAGTTTAAAATTAAAAGCTTTTCATAGTTTTAAAGTGTTCGATGAAACATTTTAAAATTTTTAAGATTTGGTGTCATCAAAGAAATGGTTCATCATAGAAGCATTTTTGATAGACCATTATTTCTACTACTTTTTAAGCCACAGCTCTATAGAAATTGATTGAAATAGACTGAACATTTAAATTTTTGTTAATACATATATATTTACAGTTTTCTCAGTATAGATTTATAATTAAAAATTCTTGTTCCAATTTTATTAGCTACACTCTACCCTTAAAATTAACTTAAAAAAATGCGTTTAAAAACTTTAGTGAGAATGTTTTATTCGTTCAAATAAAGAAGATAAAATTAGATGAATAAATTAATGCGAGATTTATGTAAATATTTGTTGGGCAAGAAGTTTAAAAAAGTTGCGTTACGTGGAAAATCTTACATAAAATACTTTACATGATATTTTTTCAACTGGCCAATAATTATATTCAGAGTTCTGTAATGCTGGATTTACAACAATAATGCCGATTTTGCTTGATACGCACGGGTACTCATACAATGGACCAATTTTTTTAAATGTTTTTCCTAAGATATACACATTACTATTACGTTTTACAAAATGATAAACTTTAACAACATGTGTGTTATTTACGTAAACGTAACAATTTTTCTTGTCATCACAGTTAATTTTATATATTTTTAATCTTAATTAAAGTATTTTTGATACGTAATAAAACTAATATTGTTGCGATTCCGATTCTACATACTCTTTGAAATTGCAGTAATAATATATAACTGCAATGTCTGTGCATTCAGCTTAAGTGTAATATTCTCGCTAAAGTTTTTAAATTTGGTTTTCTTACGGACTTCTCATTTTAATTTCATTTTAATATTGTGTAATGTAATGGCATTATTATAGTTCATTTACAGTTATTCATTTGTTATAAGAATATTGTAAGACAAGTCTTTATTTTCAATTAAAAAAAAAAAAAAAACGAACTTTGTGTTTTTTTGTTATTTTTTATGAATCGTTGTTAGAACGAGGTGGAGACGTGCCAGCCACATTCCGTGGACGTTGCTGGAACGTTCCAGTGCAAAATGATCAATGCGGAACGTATCCGCGACGTTTGCAATATGGCAGGCACAACGGGGAAAAATTTAGGCCGGTACTTTGCATAACCCTGTTCGTAGCTGCGACGTCTCCACGGCTTATGAAAAGACGAGCTAGGGACGTGCCAATATTCGAGCTTACCGCGTAGCTGGAACGTTCCTGGCACAAAGTAATTGTGAAGACGATATTATTTCAGAGTTTTCGATTCGTCTCTGCGACGTTTCCATGGCTTATAAAAGGACGAACTAGGAACGTGCCAATTTTCTAGCCTACCGCGTGGCTGGAACGTTCCTGCCACAAAGTCATTACTAAGGCAGTATCATTTCGTAAATGGTGATCGTTCCATTTTCGTGTCAGATACGTTCCCACATTCGTGCTGATCACGTGTCGCCGACTTTTTTAGCGATCAACTTGAAACGTTCCTGGTTCAGTATTTTTGGAACAAAAGCGGACATAAGCCCACAAGCGAACACGTACCCGGAACGAACTTAAAAGTTCCGACTTTTGTAACAAGGTGTCAAAATCATGGTTCCAGGAACGTTCCAGCAACGGTCAATGTTACTTGGATATAATATACTAGGGGGCTGCGCCCCCAACTCGCTCCGCTCGTCAACCCCCCAACTTTGAAAAATAAGACCTTGAAGACTTTGAACCTATTTATTTTCAAGGTAGTGATTTTTTTTAATATATAAGAGTACATTTACGCTATAAATTTTTATTTAAAAATCTTTTGTTGTATTTTATTTTTATTATTTTATGTATAAACTGAAACTTAAATAAATTTCGTATACCGATTTCATTTAGCTATTGATTTAGATCTCTTATAATATCGTTTAAACAATTTCTCATTTATTTTATACTATTATTGCGTATATTTTATATTGTGAAATTTGTTTTTAGAAAATATAAGAGCATAATCACTTTAAAAATTTTGATTTAAAAATCTTTTCTTTGATTTCATTTGTATTTTTATATGGATCAAATCGAAACTTAATTAAATTTTATATACAATTTTGATTCAGCTAATTATTAAAATCTCTTATCATTCAAATAATTTCTCCTTTATTTTATACTTTTATTGCATATATTTTATATTGAGAAATTTGGTTTTTGAATACATATGAACATATTTTTTAATAAATATATGCAATAAATATATATATATATATATATATATATATATATATATATATATATATATATATATATATATATATATATATATATATATACATATTTACTTATATAACTAATTTTTTTTTTTTAATTATCAAGAATTTCTTCCCAAACAATATTTTAAATTTCTAATGAATTTTCTAAATTATTTTGTATATATATGTTATCTGGATTTATACATCATGATAAAGCAACATATAATTGACCGTGTGAGAATAATTGCCTTTTGATGTATAACCCTACATAATCAAAACTTTGTCCCTGAGATTTATTAATGGTCATGCAAAATGCTAATATTAATGGAAACTGTTTTCTATAAAGAATAAACGGTAATGAAGAAGATTCTCCTGTATTTAATGTAATTCTTGGAATAAAAAATCTATTACCTACTTTTTCTCCTGTTAATATTTCTGCTTCAATATTATATATCTAAATAATTTGGTTATTTTATGTCTAGTACCGTTACACAAACCTTCATGTATACTCAAATTTCTAATTAACATAACAGCAGCATTAACTTTTAAATCTAATTTATGAGGTGGCAAACCTTCATAAATATTGTTTAATGTTTCTATTGGAAAAAGTAGATGAATGTTGTCATCACTTTGATCAACACATTTATGAGTCGCATAATCTGTTCTATAATAAGTCTTCTTATCACCATTTAATAACATTAAAATTTTTTTATTCAAAAATTTAATGTCTTCATTATGAGGTGCTAAAATAACACGATCATAATCATTTATTTTATTAATATTTTTATAAATTTGTAAGCAAACATCGTTAGTTCTTCAATTATTAGGTATTATAAAAGGATTTATATTACCGTCTCCAATTTGTAATAATAATTTTGAGAATTCATTATTCTGAGAACGAATATTGTGTTTTAATTTGAAAATTTCAAATAAATGCCAAAGTTCAGAATATTTAATAGTGTCTTCAATTATAGCACTTCTAAATCCGTTTTTCATTACTGGGAGTATTGGTCTAAAATCACCTCCTAAAATTATTAATTTTCCACCAAAAGGTAAATCGTTTGTACATAAATCTCTTAAAGTTCTGTCAATAATTTCTAAAGCTTTTCTGGGCATCATAGATGCTTCATACCAGATTATGACTTCTGTTTCTCTTAATTTCTTTTTATCTGATTCTAATTTTAAAAAAGAATTTTCAATACTATTTAAATCTAATGGTAATCTAAAGGTTCTATGAGTAGTCATTCCTTTGGGTAATAGAATAGACGCTATACCAGTCCAAGCCATTGATATAATATTTTTTCCTTTTGATCGAAAATAATAAATTGAAGTTTTATATAAAAATGTTTTACCCGAATCTGCAGGACCGTCTATAAAATTTATTTTATTTATATTTTTGATAAGTTGTTTGAAAATAAATTTTTGATCTTCATTTAATTTTGTAAACATATCTTCGAATATTTCCTTACTAATTGAAATTATTTTACTATCGTATTTTATATTATTTACGATGGGATCAGGTTCAGGTAATCGTAAATCTGTACAAGATAAATCTTCCAACAATAATAATTTATTTATATGATCTAAAGCTAAGTTATCTTTATTTTCATGAAAATCTTCACTAAAGTATTTTTTTAAATTTTCACAAATAATATTGGCTTGAATATTTTCTGCTAGTAGAAACAAAGTAAAAAATTTACGTAAATGAAAAGGTAACATGATACGACATGCTTCTTCAAAAATTTTTAAAATTTGTAAATCATTTTCTATTAAATCCATTGCAGTCGCAGCTTCTTTATGAGTATTATACGTTACATTTTTATATGTACGTAAATCTTTAAAGGAAGTAGCGCATTTTATACGACTTAATACTAATTTTAAAGCGAATCTTTTGGAGATACTATATTTAAACGTCCAATAGCATAATGTTTTTATTCACGTTCACGTTTTACCCAAACTTTTTTTGTGTTAAATATATAATAATGCGGTATATTAACGTATTTTATATTATTTGCAAATTTATCATTTTTATTCAAGTCAAGCCACGCTGTTAAAGTTGTTTTCCAATTATCAAGAGCATCTATTTCATAATTTTCTTCAAAAACAATTTTTTGTTGATTTTCTGTATGAACTGCTAAACGAATAACAGTATGGCTCCTTCCACATAAGGGAAATTTTTGTAACCGCCATCAAGTACGGGCCATCAATATATTGAGTAATTTCATCATATATTCCATTTCTTTTGTCATCATTTTTGTTTAATGTACAAAAAGCTGTATCACTACCTTTATGTATATAATCAAAAATATATTTGATGCTTTGAATTGAAGCACAATATTCAACATTAATATGACATTTATATTTTTCTAATAAAATTTATTGTAAGGATCCATTGAATTATCTACTGGAATAATTTTTTTTACTTCTTTTAAGTCGATATGTGTAATTATCAGAAGAATTATTTGTTCATTTATATTGAGGATAACCATTTTTTAAAAATGTTGTTGACGATTGAAAAGGTTTAGGAAAATTTTTTTTACAAACGTCATTACAAACACGGAGAATTTTCACTATGTGGTCTATGTAACATATGTTTTATAACTAATTTTTGTAATTTTTTATCATTATTAGAAGGTATCTCAGCAGAAATGTGTTTATTAATAGCTTCTGGTGTCATTAATTTATTTTTATGATCTAATGTTACTACAAGATGTGCATGCGGTAATCCTCTTTTCTGAAATTCAATAGTATACACATAAGCTAAAGCATTTCCAAAAATTTGATGGTTTTCTATATCATTAAGTAAACACTTAAATTTTGTATAAAGTAATCTAACTGTATTGGTATATCATTGGGCGTAGTTCCGATAGGAAATGTCGTTAATACATTCTTTAATTCTTTCCACTTAGGATTACACGTCATAGTTATAAATAAATCAGGTCGACCAATATTTCTTACTATTGCCATTGCATCTTGATAATGTTGCTGCATATATCTAGGACTACCTATATAAGTTGCTGGTAGTACAAAAATATTTCCTAGTCTTTCTTTTTTTCAAAGTTTTCTGATATATTTAATGCACTATTTACAACATGATCCCTCAAACCTTGATAACATTCAGTACGTAATTTTTTTTGTTTCTGCCTAAAATAATTCATTCTATTGTTTTCTATCATAATATAGGCATGTAAAAAGAATTGTTGGGTTAGTTTCTCTCAAATAAAAGTGGATTGAAATTTTCTAGATTTGGTCTGTAAGCTAATCTATAAGAATAGTGCTGTAATATTGTTAGAAGGTTTTCTTTTGAATCGTATGTTTTTTTTAATATAACCAATACTCCAGCCTAAATCTCTTGAAGGAAAAAATAATGGAAATACCATTGGGTCAACATGATGTGATAATTTATTTAAGGTACCTCATGCGTTTGGTGCCGTATCAAGTCGGGGCCCCGCAAGGGGCTTCTTTATTATTGCCAAATTAAGTTAACGTATTTTACGTAAATTTATTGTAAATAACTTCTAAATGTTCAAACAAAAAAAAGATTTTATAAATAAGTAAAAACTTTGCTAATTTGTCGCTACATTTATATCACTGGTCGCAGTGCGCATGCGCAGTAGCACATGTGTAAAGTTTATTGCTAATATATTTTTTGTTTGGTCGTTAACCTATAATTCTGATGATATCATTAGATTTTTTACAAAAAATCTTTAATTTCATATATTGTACATTAAAAACTGCTTTTTTACAAGTTACTACGAAGCAATAAACTGTTCATTCCCATAAGGTTATGTGTTAAACGTACCTATTTATAAACTCAGTTTTTTCGATAATTTGGTCGTTGACCTACAATTTTCTTAGTACAGATCGAAAGTTTAATGTCTAAAGAACATATTTGTTAAGTTTAAGATGTATCTGCTTTTTTATAAGAAATCGCATGAGCCACCTTAAATATGTGTATTCTTTTTCATTAGAACTATTTTTCATATAAACGCATAGATCATAATTATGAGGGATTCCTGATTTGGAAATAATTATAGCTGCACATTCCGACGTTAATGGTTTAGTATAATTATGTTTTTGATTATTATTCTTACGAAGAAAATATAATTTATAATTTGAAAGTTTTTCTGTATTAGTTATTTCGTGTAAATATTTATACTGTTTAGCATAAGGATTACTATTTAAAACTTCAGTCAATAATTTTAAATGTTCTTGAGTTAAATCTTTATGACTCTTTATTTTCATTTCAATTGCAGTATTGTCATCATATATATGAGCAATTCCTGGGAAATTTCCCTTTTACGTCGCCAAAAAAAATGAAAAATTTTTTTGAATGCACACTTACCACACAAGGTTTTTCTCGTTTCTTGAACCTTACAGAACGTGAAAAAACGTGTGTTCCAAACCGATTGGGTGGTATCATTTTTTTACAGCACTTTTAATTTTTCTTATGGAAATTTAACATGGGAAAAATGGGTGAGAAGTTGTCATTGATGATGAACCAATAACAAGCTATTGAAGAGGCCAAACCAAATTCCACAGAAAAGCGATTAAAGTTGAAGAATAGAGCTTCAATTTGAGAGGATAATCGTCAAAATCGGTCGATTCGGTGCAAAGCTACGTGAATTTGAAAATGAATGAAAAGTTCGAAAAATGACGAAAATTTTAAGAATTACGATGATTTGGCAAAAATCGCTCATTTTTGGTCATTTTTCGCCATTTTCAAATTCACGTAGCTTTGCACCGAATCGACCGATTTTAACGATTGCCCTCTCAAATTAAAGCTCTATTCTTCAACTTTAATCGCTTTTTTGTGGAATTTGGTTTGGCCTCTTCAATAGCTTGTTATTGGTTCATCATCAATGACAACTTCTCACCCATTTTTCCCATGTTAAATTTCCATAAGAAAAATTAAAAGTGCTGTAAAAAAATGATACCACTCAATCGGCTCGGAACACACGTTTTTTCGCGTTCTGTAAGGTTCAAGAAAGGAGAAAAACTTTATGTGGTAAGTGTGCATTCAAAAAAATTTCTCATTTTTTTTGGCGACGTAAAAGGGAAATTTCCCAGGAATTGCTCACATATAATTGACCACACGAAGGTTCTGCATTTTTTTTTGTAATAAAGTATTTGGCGTTATATGAAAAACTTGTCTTTCAATTTTTAAATTATAAATAGCTTTTTTCTTTTCGTATTTTACGTTTGCACTAAATGTAGCAAAGCAAAATAAGTTATTATAATATCTGATTAAAGTTCGAAAATTATTATCATATAATAATAGATTCTTTAGTGTTTTATTATATATACTTAGCGGAGGCAAAATTATTTTACCCTTACTGCAACAAATTGATTTATTATTTTCTTCTTTCCAATATACTGCCGAACAAAATTTACAAACATAACTCATATTACCAAAATATGATTCATACTCTAAATTTTTATTTTTACTACATTTCTGTTTATTTACTTTTAACGTAGAAAAGGATGATGACGCGAGATGTTCGAGGGTGAGCTCGACAACGCCTCTCCTACACTATATGTATATAAGAGAAAGAGAAAGAAGAAGAGAGAGATAGAGAGAGGGGGAGAGAAAGAACTAACGAAGGCACTCAATCCGTCTCTCGCCGTTTTCTCATGCTCTGTTTGCAGTTGCTGCACTTTTCTTTGGGAAGAAAAAATACGGACAGCGTTCGACTTGTAATTGAACTGTCAAATGAATGTGCGTACGCCGCGCTGCGCGCGCGAGTTTGGCGTTATCCTTGATTTGAATAATTAAGAAGTTTCCTTTCAAAAAGTTGCTCTGTAATTAATTGGTCTCGTTAATTGCGGAGAAAAGGCGCGCATTATAATAAATGCGCGAACGCGCTTCTTGCGCTGATGGCAGAAGGGTGGCATAGTTTGTTTTCAGAAATCAGCCTGTTATTTGTGTATCGAGGTGAAGAACTGACAACGGAGCGATGCAAAAGTTGTCGACAGAAGTGTCTTCTAATCACAGATAGTTGTCATTAGAGGGACAATGCGGAGGGACAATGCGGTGGAACGCGGTGGGACGCGGAGGGACGCGGAGGGACGCGGAGAGACATGCGGAGGGACAATGCAGACACCAAATAACGCAAAAAACAGTGAATTTTACGTTATTTTGTGAAGGGCACTTTGCGGAGGGACACGGAGGGATGCGGAGGGACGCGGAGGGGCTTTGCGGAGGGACGCGGAGGGACGCGGAGGGCCGCGGAGGGACGCGGAGGGACGCGGAGGGCCGCGGAGGGTTAACGACTCAATTCAGCTTACAACTATATAGTATAGTAAGATAATAAAATATTGGGCAATAAATAAAGAAGAACTATCATTTTTTTTGCATTTATCTATTTATTTAATCTTTACACATATGATTTGCTTATCCAAATATTGTGTGAATTGTCAAATCCTAACCATTTAACATAAATCTGATTTCCTCGCTTCTTAAGGACCTTCTCCACAAGGTAGACGTCTGGATAATTAGTCTTGAG
Source organism: Torymus aiolomorphi (assembly GCA_036365515.1). Lineage (NCBI taxonomy): Eukaryota > Metazoa > Arthropoda > Insecta > Hymenoptera > Torymidae > Torymus > Torymus aiolomorphi. Next base: position 38,017,478 of record CM070874.1, read on the forward strand.
CAGCTCTTGTTCATAGAAACCGCCAGCAATGGATTGGTCGCGATAGTCTTTTAGCGTGTAAGTAACCGGATTAGTAGCCATAACTTCACTACTTGTAAAAATTTCTGTTGATCAATTAGGTGTATAGCCCTTCTCAAATACTTGCTTTATCTTGCTCACTCTTACTTTTTCTCCAATTTTAAACTTTGGGTTTGTAACTATTTTTGACTGTCGATTAAACCTCGCAAGTATTTCTGCTTCATTGACTAATGTTATATATTTTGGTTTCATTCCGGTTGTGCGATGTTTGCTGTTATTACACACTTTTAGCAAATTAGGTAAGATATCAAGCCACTTATACTTTCCACGCAAGCTGAATTGCATCCATTTTCTGCTTAAGTGTACGATTGTAACGCCCACAAATAGATGCTATAAGATTACTGTATGTCGAATACAGATTAATTCTATAACTTTGCATGAGACTTTGAAATGTAGCATTGTAAAATTCTTTGCCTCGATCGGTTTGTAAATTTTTTAGCTTGAGACCCTGCTGCAAGATAGACTCCATTGCTGCTGTGACATCACTATCAGTCTTTTGCTTTAGAGGAACAGCTCATGCATATTTGGAAAATGCATCGATGACAGTAAGCATGTACTTATAGCCGTTGTTTTCTCGAGCATAAGGCTGCATCTCCATAGATCAGCTTGCCACGTCTCTAAATTATTAATAAAAATTTTAATTGACAACACCAATGGACTTAGCCGTGCGCGAGCTGTAGACCTAAACACAATTCTCATTTATTTCAGTTTAGTATGTATAAAATCTCAGCATGTGTATTGCATAAAGTATGACTGGTAGGAGTTTATTAATATTTATAAATAATTCACATACACACAACGCAGTTTTAAAAGTATATCCATGTCAATGATCCCCATTGTTTTCAAAAGCTACCGAGAGAGAGAGAAAGAGAAGAGAGAGAGAGCGAGAGAGTGAGAGAGAAGAGAGAGAGAGAGTTTGTGAGAGCGAGAGAGAGGAAGAGAGAGAGAGGGGCGGGTTTCGAGGTGGCTTGCATGTATGATGTGACTGTTACTCAAATTTAAAGTTGCAAACATAAGATGGAGATAAATGAAAGGATTTGAAGAAGGAATTTTAGGAATATTAAGATTAACAAATTTTATTACATTAAATGTTTATTCAGAAAAGAAAAACTTGAAAATTAATACAACGTAATAATATAACATATGATTCTTACATTATAAAGTGACGGACAAGTTTGGTTCTCAAAAAATAAATAAGAACACTTAAAACTAATACATGTTTAATGTTATCTGTTGCAACTATGAAACTGTAGTATGCCTTATTTTTAATATGATTTGAAATTTTATAAGATATTTATTATATAATAAAAAACTATTAAAAAATTTAAACTGATCATTTTAAAAAGAAAAAAAAACTTAAAATTTAATATAGAGTAATACAATATATAATTCTTAAATTATAAAAGTGGCAGACAAGTTGAAAAATCGAGATTAAAAATACTGTTATAAGCATGAATGTGATTTGCGACAGTCCCTATAATCGCTTCTTATCTTTATCCCTTAGCGAGATATGGGTAAAAGAAAGTAATAGAGTTACGTAGAATATTCATGAAGTTTATTAAACATAATTTTTATAAGTTTCACGTAATATAGGATATTCATAAAGTTTATTGAACATAATTTTTACAAGTTTCATGTAAGTTTTTCATATTATATTAGCATTAAGCGTATATTGTATACAATATCTTCCTATAAGTGGATCGCTCCAGCGATGACTTATTATCATGATAACATTTTATGAGCAATAGTATATTCTTATGTGCACAATTTTCCTTGTAAGCAAGTCTATGATGTGGACATAGTTGCTCCAACACATCAAACTTGAGTCTCTGTAGTGATGGGCGGCGCATATACTCTATAGCATAAAAACGGTGTTACTCTATAGCATAAAAAGGTGTCACTCTACGGCATAAAGAAGGTGTTACACTATAGCATAAAAAAGGTGTTACTCTATGGCATAAAAAGGTGTTACTCTATGGCACAAAAAAGGTGTTACTTATGACATAAAAAAGGTGTTACTCTATCACATGAAAAAGATGTTACTCTATAACCTAAAAAAGTGTTACTCTAAGACATAAAAAAGGTGTTACTCTATGACATAAAAAAGGTGTTACTCTATGACATAAAAAGGTATCACTCCATGACATAAAAAAGATATCACTCTATGACATAAAAACTCCTTCTCAGGAGCTTTTGAAAAATGGGGCCATTGACATGAATGTACATTTAAAACTACGTTGTCTGTATGTGAATTATGTATAAACATTAATAAACTCTAGATCGGGCTCCATAAACGCCGTATAAGAATATTTTATGGGACCCGGGCTCCATAAAAGAAAACGGGCTCCATAAATATGCTCATGTGTATAAAAGGGCTCCATAAATCTGGTAAAAGAAATGTGTGTGTGTGTGTGTGTGTGTGTGTGTGTGTGTGTGTGTGTGTGTGTGTGTGTGTATATACATCAAATGCAGCTTTTGAGGATCTATGTCAGCACGGATTCGATACTTTGAGGATTTTTCGGACTTTTGAGGACATCCTCAAAATTCCTTCGGTATGAAGCGGTACTTTTGAGGATTTATATTAAGGTAATGTGTACTTACCGACAAATTTTAGAACATATATATCTTTTGCAAATAATAATAGAATTACTAAAAAAAAAAATTGAGTATAGTATTTATATATACGGAGCGCCTGACAGAGCTGTTTTTCCAAAAATCTACTCAGAATTTATTTAATTAAATAAAAGCCGCAATGTCGATAAGTAGGGATCTGTAATACTTCGAATTTTGCCAGTTTTAAAACGAGCGTATCTCATGGAAATGCTGATAGAATCGCACAAAAAAAAATCTGAGCATAGTATTTACATACACGGAGCGCCTGACAGAATTGTTTTTCCAAATAAACGTTCGAATGTTTATTAATTAAATAATGAAATTGGGTTGATTTTGAGGTTCACATCGCCTTAATACCTTCAACGCAGAGAGGGAGTTATTTCTTTAGTCAAGCATATACGAACTCTGGAGAAAAAAACTATAGATCCTCAAAAGTACCGGTTTCCGCAATGTGTGTGTGTGTGTGTGTGTATGTGTGTGTGTGTGTGTGTATGTGTGTATATATATATATATACACACACACACACACACACACACATACATATATTTCTGTTTACCGCTGTTTCAGGACTTTTCATTGTTTTACCGCTATGTTTCAGGACATTGGCATGTTTTCAGGACTGTACTGAATTAGGAATATGTTTACCGCTATCTTTCAGGACATTTTTGTATTATTCAGGACATTTAGGATTTCTTTCACAACGTTTTTTCCGTAAAATTTTTCCGAAATCAACATAAAATACTGCGGAACTGAAAGGGGGCGCCGCAGGCCTCGTGCTGTTAGTCAACACCCTGAGGGATATTATTTCTTTAGACACTTATATACTGTTTAAAGTTTTATACCTACTTATATTGCAGAAAACCTGTAGGTGTCCTGGAAGGTAGCGGTGTACTAAGTTTTATATATATATATATATACACGGTGACCCATTTTAATCGCCGCACCCGGATTTCTCGGAACCTAGGTCAGATAGAGAAAAATGGTTCAAACAAAAGTTATAGGGGACAAAGGGGGCCACATAATGGCGCTAACGTCTTTGACCTTGAACTTGACCTTTGAGGTTATTTCAAGGTCAAAGTGGTTTTTTCATATTGAAACACCTAGTTTTAACCCCGGATTCGGAAAGAGCGGGAAATTTTACGTTCAAAGTCATATTGAGACATTTTTTCCAAGGTCATTTCAAGGTCAAATCTAGGTCAAACTCAGAAAAGTCCCTTTAAAATCGTTTTTTTCCATGAACCACAGGCTAAGCTGGTTCAAATTGATCGTAGGCTTAATAGAGAAACCACACACCCCATACCCAAAACTTACACATTCTAGTAAACAAAACTCAAACTCGCACATCCTAACCCCATACACTTCATGCCCTCACATGCTGAACTGTTACACCCCGGTCCCACAACCATACCCCACACCCCCCAGTCCCACACATCCCTACCCCACGTATGCTAATCCCATACACCCCAAACCCACACATCCTGAACCTTGAAAAATTTTTCTCAAGGGCAAAATGATTTTTTAACGGAAACTTGAAGATCGTTGAAGCTTCTGTTATAAATGTATTAACCTTACTTTTTGCGCTACCCAGAAACAACGATGTGGACATAGTAAAGATTTTTTCGTTTGGCGTGCTTAATTAAAGTGAGTCCCCTTGCCTCTCACTGTTCGGGGTGCTTGATTATAGTGAGTCCCCTCGCCTCTCACTAATGTAAATAAATTTTTATTTAGCCTCGAAGCAAGTGTTCGAAATTACGACCATTTGCTTCAAGGCACAGAGTCAAACGCCTTTGAAAATGGCGAACTGTGTTCTGCAAAGTTTGTCTCGGAATGGCAGCGCATGCTCGACGAATCGTATCCTGCATATCTACTCTTGTAGTGGGTTGTTGCTCAAAAATAGCATTTCTCAAATACCCCCATAAACAAAAGTCTGATGGTGAAGTATGGGATGAAGAAGCATGCCATTTCACCGGACCTCCTCAACCAATCCATCTAATACTAAAGTGTTTATTAAAAAATGCTGTCATTATGAGCGTGAAATGTGGTGCTCCACTATCCTGCTAGATCCTGAAAAATAAATTCAAAAGAACCATTGACGGAACCTATTTTCTTCGTAGATGTGTTTTTAATGATTACATTATCAAAATTAGTATTTCTGAAATTCGAACGCTACTAATTCACATTATTTACATAAAACAAAAAAATAAAAGGAAGTTTTAGTTTTATTTACAATTAAAATAAGAAATAATACTTTATTGAATTGAATACCTTTAATGTTTTAAGGATTATTTTATTTTAAAATTTAAAATTCAAAAAGTGACAAACGAAGTATTTATGGCAATTACAGTTATCTAATTAAAGTTACCGTAAATTTCTAACGTTTTTCCTTTTTAGGTGCGACCGTATACGGGCGAGCCTTATAATTATTAATATTTTTGACACCATTTTACTATTTAAATTTAATAGTAATTAATAGCTGGCTCTGAAATGGCTGACTATCCGCCCAACGAGATCGTTGATATGATTTTGGTTTTAGGTGCAAGCCAAAATTATTATCGTGGTGCGGCAAGCAAGACTTTATGCTGAACGCTATCCTGACAGACGGGATCCTGACGATAGAGCTATCAGACGTTTAACTCAAAGAGCTCGTAGTGGACACATGGTTCGCCAACGTAGGCACCATGAGTATGATGAAAATGATAATCGAGTTGTAACTATCCTTGCAATAATTCATCTTGTTCATTTTATTTATATCTGTATCTTTGTTACTTTATCCACCAGGTGGCTGCCACTTCTTGGCTTTCACAAATAAAATCACTTTCCAACTTCCTTAAATAAATCCAAGTAACATTTATTTTCGGCGTCGAAGATAAGTCTACCGGGATCTTCCTGATGAGTACACCCGGTACGACTAAGGACAAAACGCATTTCAGTTCCCTGTATTTTGTAAATTTGTAATTTTTATTAAAGTATTTTCTATACTTCTCTTACCAGTGTCGCCGTGTGCTAAAATTTTCTATCAAATAGTGCGGGCTATAAAAATGTAGCACACTATTTCGATTTGGGAAAGGTATTACGACTAATTGTAAGAGAATTTGCTCGTGGAGATCAATTTAGCCATTTTATAGAAATAATTCATCTTGACCCACACATTAACGCTCGTCGAGTCGAAAGGGAAATTGGTATTCCAAGAAATACTTTTTTAAGAATTATGAAGGTGCTTCAACATCACGCGTATCATATTACTTTGGTTCAAGAGCTACAGTTTCAGCATTTCCAACAGCGTATTGTGTTTTGCCAATGGGCTTTACAAATGATAGAAAATGATCCAGACTTTTTTAACTTTGTTCTTTTTTCAAAATGATGGGGAACTGAATAGGCATAATTGCCATTATTGGTCTGATGTGAATCCTCATTGGGACAGAACTGTAAACCATCAAAGACGTTGGAGTATTATGGTATGGTGCGGGATTATCAATGGATATTTGATTGGTCCTTAGTTTTTTGAAGCAAATGTAAATCAACATACCTATTTGACGCTAATAAGAGATGAACTACCTGGATTGATGGAAGATGTTGATTTAGAAACGCGACGAAGAATGTGGCTCCAGCAGGATGGCGCAGCACCACATTTCGCTCGAATTGTAAGGGCTTTTTTGAATGAGCACTATGGTAACAGATGGATTGGTCGAGGAGGTCCGGTTAATTGGCCTGCTTGACCACCCGATCTTACATCACCAGATTTCTATTTATGGGGGTATTTAAAAAATGCTGTTTTTGAGCAACAACCCACTACAAGAGCAGATGTGCAGGATAGGATTCGTCGAGCATGCCCTGCCATTCCGAGACAAACTTTGCAGAACACAGTTCGCCATTTTCGAAGGCGTTTGACTATGTGCCGTGAAGCAAATGGTCGTCATTTCAAACACTTGCTTCGAGGTTAAATAAAAATTTATTTACATTAGTGAGAGGCGAGAGGACTCACTATAATCAAGCACCCAGAACAGTGAGAGGCAAGGGGACTCACTATAATCAAGCACCCCGACCAGTGAGAGGCAAGGGGACTCACATTAATTAAGCACCCCAAAGGAAACAATCGTTACTACGTCCACGTCGTTGTTTCTGGGTAGCGCAAAAGTAAGGTTAATACATTTATAACAGAAGCTTCAACGATCTTAAAGTTTCCGTTAAAAAATCATTTTGCCCTTGAGAAAAATTTTTCAGGGTTCAGGATGTGTGGGATTATCATGCGTGGGGTAGGGATGTGTGGGACTGCGGGGTGTGGGGTATGGTTGTGGGACCGGGATGTAACAGTAAAGCATGTGAGGGCATGAGGTGTATGGGGTTAGGAAGTGCGAGTTTGAGTTTTGTTTCCTAGGATGTGTACGTTTTGGGTTTCTCTATTAAGCCTACGATCAATTTGAACCAGCTTAGCCTGTGGTTCATGGAAAAAAAAACGATTTTAAACGGACTTTTCTGAGTTTGACATAGGTTTGACCTTGAAATGACCTTGGAAAAAATTTCTCAATATGATTTTGAACGTAAAATTTCCCGCTCTTTCCGAATCCGGGGTCAAAACTAGGGGTTTCCATATGAAAAAACCACTTTGACCTTGAAATAACCTCAAAGGTCAAGTTCAAGGTCAAAGACGTTAGCGCCATTATGTGGCCCCCTTTGTCCCCTATAACTTTTGTCTGAACCATTTTTCTCTATCTGGCTTAGGTTCCGAGTATATATGTGTATATATATATATATATATGTGTATATATATATATATATATACACATATATACACGGTGACCCATTTTAATCGCCGCACCCGGATTTCTCGGAACCTAAGCCAGATAGAGAAAAATGGTTCAGACCATATATATATATATATATATATATATATATATATATATATATAGATATATATATATATATATATATATATATATATATATATGGGGCATTCTCTGTCAACGCGACACCCCCTCTGCCCAGAACAATTTTGATCCAAATGAGGTCTACCTAGGCTCAAATGAAAGCTTTTGACTTCTACTTTCGAACGCCGTCTGACGATTCCGAAAATTCAAAATGGCGGATCCAATATGGCGGCTGAAAGTCTCGGAATGATGGAAAAACAAGTTTTTCTTCACTCTGATAGCGAATCTGATACGAAAATTGTTATTTCTTGCCACTAATATGAAGTTTGCGACATATTTTCTTACTACTATCGTTCAAAGCGAGCGGTTAAAATTATATTTCAAGGTCATTTTGAAGGTCAAAAGTTATTTTCTGGATTTTCGGACTAGTATTCCACGAAACTAGTAGAAAAATTGATTAAGAGCATAACTAGACTTGACCTTGGATCATTTTTCAAGGTCATTTTCACGGTGAGTTCTAATTTTAATAAACCGATTCTTTCGCAGTTATACTTCTTCAATTCATGCTATCAATCGGTTCTAATTGGGAACAGTAACAGAAAAACTGTGGTTATATCCACACTTTGAAACATTTCAGAATCACTGAAAAAAGTTTGGTGGAGAAGAAACACGTTAGCGTAGAGTATCAGTACCAAATGCAAGAATTGTTTCGTAACTAAACATTAAGTCCTTTACTCTCCCATTTTAGAGCAAATGTTGCACTAAAATTGTTCCGCATTTAATCTATTTCATCGTTCTTCAGGAGTACAAAAGTTTAGGGCAGAAGAAGCACTAAAAAGTGAGGCAATGGTACAACACATTTGTGCTGCTACTGCTTTTTTGATTTGGTGCTCCTCCTGCACAAAAATCGTGCAGTATACGCACTGAGAGAAAAAAACCGACGTGATGCCGTGGATACTATAGTTGGTGTAAGACCGTGTGACTATACACGTATACAATGCGATCAAAAAATTTGCAAAATTTTTGAATTTTGCAATTTTTGAATTGACTTTGAAGGTCAACGACGAGGTCAGATTCAAGGTCATCAAACCAGACAAATCCTCGTTGAAAATTACTTACGGTATGACCTTAGCTTTTTAAAAAAATATCGTTTCTGGGAAAATACGGGGGTCCCATACTTTTTGATAACCCTGTAATTAAACTTTACAATAGAACATTTCTAAAATCTCTCTAACTTATTTTATTCCTCTTTCGAAACTCTTTAAGTTCCGATGCTTCTCTAAAAGTTTAGTGCGGCTGTTACTCTAACTCTTTGGTGTATCTGTGGTTCTATATTTCGTGCATTATCTTTCCTAAACGTTTCGTACATATAGTTCCCATCGATTTTCGAGAGGATTCAAATTAATTCGAAGACATTTTTCACAGCACCTGTTCTAACAGTCCTACGTTATTATATTCGAGTATTATCACTTACTTCGAGTATTATAATTACTTAGATGGATTGAATATGTCTACTATAGCACGGTCCGATCGTTGTATCAACCCTCTCAATGGTAAGGGTCACATAGGTAATGATTTACGCTTGTTGTCGAACAACTTAAAACGAAGATTTCCAGATTTGCCAGATAATTCAAAAATTTGTAGTAAGTTTAGAAAGTTATGTGGATCTCCCATTTCATCTATTGGTACAAGAGATAACGAAGGCAACAACGAATATGAAAACGTGAATATAGAGACGACATCAGAAAACACTGGTATTGATAAATCTGTTCAAGAAGCTACACGATCAGCTAGAGAAATCGAATTGGAAGACATGTTTTCAGAATTAAAAGAAAAGTTTTCTGGATTAGCAGTTAATGACCCTTTGAAACTAACTATACTTACAATCGCCCCATCAACTTGGAATATTAGTCGAATTTCCCGTGAATTCAATACATCAAGACATTTAGTAAGAAAGTCGAAAAAACTCAAAGCCGATGGAGATATTTTAGCTACAACAACGGCTAAACATGGTAAAACTTTGTCAAAGGCAGTAATAGAAGTCATTGTTGAATGTTATAATAACGATCTGCACAGTCGGATGATCCCGGGTCGAAAAGATACTGTCTCTGTTATTATTGATGAAAAGCGGACTCAGGTGCAGAAACGTCTTTTATATTTCGATTTACGAGAACTTTACGAATTATTCAAGATAGCAGAACCAACAGTGCAAGTAGAATTCAGTACTTTCGCGAAATTACGACCAAAACATTGTGTTCTTGCTGGTGCTAGAGGAACGCATAGCGTCTGCGTTTGCACCATTCATCAAAATTGTAAATTGATGTTGGATGCAATCGATATTCAGAAGCTCACGAAAAATCAAGAAGAACCCATTTGTAGTTATAAAGATTGTTTACAGCAAATTATGTGTAAGAATCCTACACCTAACTGTCACTTGGATGAATGTTCGAAGTGCCCTGGTTCTGAAAATCTTACGTCTCGTTTACTTGAAATATTGGATGGGGCAAGTATCTCACAAATTGAGTACTGTGCGTGGTCAGGAACGGATGGATCAACTTTGCAGAATTTAACTCTACCAGTTGAAGAATTTGTTAATGAATTATATGCCAAATTGGCGATACTCAAACCCCACTCATATATTGCCAAAGAACAAGGTAATTTCATTGCTCAAACAAAAAGTAATCTAGGCAATGGAGAAGTTCTGGTAATGTTCGACTATTCTGAGAATTACTCTTTTGCAGTTCAAGATGCATCTCAAGCCTTCCATTTTAATAATGACCAGTGCACTGTTTTTCCAGCTATTTACTATTATAAAGAAGATTCAGAGCTGAAGCATGAAAGTTGTGTATTCTTGTCGAATAGTTTGAAGCATGACACTTCTTCTGTCTATACTATTCAGAATTTATTGATTCCAGAAATCAAGAGAAAAGTAAAAAAACTTAAAAAGATTATTTACGTGACAGATGGAGCAAAACAGCATTTCAAGAACCGCTTTCAGATAGCAAATCTTCTTCATCATGAGAAGGATTTTGGTATTGATGCAGAGTGGCATTTTTGCGCCACTGCTCATGGTAAAAGCTGTTATAATGGTCTTGGTGCAATATTTAAAAGAGAAGCTTATAGAGCTAGTTTGAAGGCGAAACCGAAAGATGCTATTCTGACGCACACATCTCTTGTGAAGTGGGCTAAAAATCATTTTGAAAATATAAGGATTTTTTATTTTACGCAGACTGAACATGATAAATTCAAAAGGAAACTCAATCGTAGGTTTCAAGATGCATTACCTGTCCCACAGATTCTTAAACATCATTCTTTTGAATTATTAAGTGACGGGAAAGTTATCATGAAAAGGTACTCGAATGCTGCTAAGTCTGTATCTGTTCTACTTTAATTTTCAATGGGAAAATATACTGAATTTCTTTTATAATATTCAAGTTTTTCTATTTTTTATCCTCCTTTTTTTTAATTTTTTTTATGTTCTGAGAGAAGTAGTACCTCCACGTGGTTCAGAATGGGTTATGCTAAAACTACTTGATAGTTCTATTGTGGAACTTTATCTTCTCTAAGGATTTTATACATCAAATTTTCAGATCGCCGGTCCCACGATATGGACAAAGGAACAAATGTCTCATAGGAGGTTACGTTCAACAAAACATTAATTATGCAGAGACAGAAATCATGACCTTGAAAAATGATCCAAGGTCAAGTCTATTTATGATCGTAATCAAGTTTTCTACTAGTTTCGTGGAATACTGGTCCGAAAATCCAGAAAATAACTTTTGACCTTCAAAATAACCTTGAAATATAATTTTAACCGCTCGATTTGAACGGCAGTAGTAAGAAAATATGTCGCTAACTTCATATTAGTGGCAAGAAATAACAATTTTCGCATCAGATTCGCTATTAGAGTGAAGAAAAACTTGTTTTTCCATCATTCCGAGACTTTCAGCCGCCATATTGGATCCGCCATTTTGAATTTTCGGAATCGCCAGACGGCGTTCGAAAGTAGAAGTCAAGAGCTTTCATTGGAGCCTAGGTAGACCTCATTTGGATCAAAATTGTTCAGGGCAGAGGGGGTGTCGCGTTCACAGAGAACGCTAACGGCTAAGTCCATTGGTGTTGTCAATTAAAATTTTTATTAATAATTTAAAAATATTTAGATCGGGCGAGGCGCAACAAGATGGGGCGCTCGTGCAAGATGATACTCGTACCAGAAAGCTGGTTTCAACCTACACAGCATGCGATGACGTGTAGCATCTCATCGAAGTTTGCGTCAGCGTCCACCCCGTGAGCACATTTTCTTCGAAATATTACTGAGATTCAAAATACACATCTTATGAAAAAAGGGTGGGCATCGAAAAGACTAACGGCACTATACACGCACTCCAGATGTGAAAAAGTAACAACGCTTCGTCAAACGTACAGGCGCACGTACGTGCATGGATCAGCGTCGTAAAAATACGACCCTGTTGACACATGAAACACACTCGAGATAAAGACTATACATCCTGTTGTGCCGGGCCAACCGAGTTTACAGTTCAGTATGCTATAGCCGAAATATACTTACTGAGTTAGTCACATCATACACGCAAGCCACCACGAATATTCTCTTCCTCTCTCTCTCTCTCTCTCTCTCTCTCTCTCTCTCTCTCTCTCTCTCTAGCTCTCTCTAGCTCTCTCACTCTCGCTCTCTCTCGCTGGGTCAGCGTCATAAAAATACGACCCTATTGACGCATGAAGCACACTCTAGATAAAAACTATACATTCTGTTGTGTCGGGCTAACCGAAATATACTTACTGAGTTAGAGTCACATCATATATGCAAGCCACCTCGAAAACTCTCTCGCTCTCTCGCGATAAATATCTTACCAGCGATGATAGACTAATGCCCGCAAAATACTCGTACTAGAAGGCACGTTTCATCCTGCACAGCATGCGATGACGTCGCCCGTGTCGGGGTTGCTGGCAAGAGTGAAATACTCGTCTTGCCTCCTTTGTATGGGCCACTTCAATAAGTATTATATCTATGGTTTCCATCGACGCCGTCACTCTTATCGTTTGTATATGCAGTTAACCAAAACAGTATTTCGATTTACCAGGTAAAATTCCATGAAATACTATAGAGTTTTGTGAGTCGCTGTCAGGAAAAGATTGCAAGGAGAACGCAAATGAAATCCTCTGGAGTTCTTGGAATTAATAGCGATAAGGCAACTATGAATATCGGAACAACGAAGAGATGCGATAGTTCAGTCACATCAAAATGCAGGTCACCTCGAAAAAATAAACGCGCGGTAAATATCTTCCCATCGACGATAGACTAATGCCCGCGGAAGTCAGCTCATCAACGCGGTAAATATACTTACACGCGGGCGATGTATGCTAATGACCACGGAAATCAGCTCACCACCGCAGTAATATGCTCATCTCCGCGCGCCCGCTGCGCGAATCAGCTCATCCCCGCGGTCGTCCAGCTCGTCACCGCGTCGATTCAGCTCATCACCACGGTAAGATGCTAGGCCCCTCGCACGCGCTGCCACCACCCGCCGCCCGCCGTGGAAATCGCTCGTAAATAAACATTTGACCGTCATACAAAAATGTGACAATACAATACTAACAATTTTTATTCGATGATGTCATTACAAATAGAAGGGTAGAAGCTTCTCGAAAGGGGGCGGAGCCTCACCTCCCCGTCTCAACCAATCAGAGCGCTGCACAGGTTGGCTGGTGGGCGAGTGGTGCGGGGTCGCAGAACCGGCCTAGCTATACTACTCTTCGCATCTTTTCCAAACAAAAATTCGGGCACTTCTTTCAAAGATTAAAAACAGTACCCTGTCTCATCTTTTCTTTTCATTGTATAGGCCATGGCTAAACGAGAAAAATCATCCACGAAGACAGAAATATATCTGTATCTTTTTGGGTACGTAGCAGCGCTTATCATACTCATAAACATTAGCATGTATGATCTGTAAAGGATTCTGTCGCTCTCTATTACACTGTGGTTTCTCATTTTCAGTCGCTTCATTTACATTGCTTAATTTTCTATCTCGTATGTTTTCGAAGCCCGTACAAATGTCATCGTTTGATTCTCTGTCTCTATTTTCACTGCACAAGCTTCCACTGTTTCAGTCGCTTTTCGTTTAGTCATGTTTCCTTCGTAGTTACATGGGCTATTTCTCTGCTTCTATTCACGTCACAGTCAACATTCGCTTTATTTATTTCAAATTCTATCATCCAATACCGTTTCTAATAAATACCCAACAGACAATATTCTATAGATATCAATCTGTATATTACCAAATTAAAAGCATAGCCCTAAACAAGTTAAGTTCCGCAATGACAATAGGTTCTCTGACAGATTTTCAGCGTAAATCACTGTTACGTCTGTGACGTATCACTAAAATCAATTTAAAAATGCATATTTATTACCAGTAATTTTCTGACATACAAATGTCGTACATGCGAATTTTGACAACGTTGCATTCCAACGCAAGCGGCATCAAGACGGGGCAAGACAAATTATAATCTGATATGTCTGTGACGTTATTAAATTCCAATATTCAATTTTCTTGACCCATAAAATGATGCGAGTGCGAATTTTAACAGTACAGCAATTTCGGCTACGCAACAGCCAGCGTAACGTAGCGAGCCACTGACATTGTGAAACCAACCGCTCATCGCAACTTTGTTTAGAATCAGCACTTTTAAATGTGAAATCGAAATGATGATATTTAAATGTTTACTAAATTTGTTTAAAAAGAGGATTTTGACTCAGCGTCAAAATCATCTTTAACCCAAATTAACCGCTTAATAAATACGGCGACTCTCAACACACAAATCAGTCATCGTGAACAGATCGCGAACTCCGTACAACTCCAGTCGACAAAAGGAGTAGCGAATATTTTATACGGGTCAAATACCCTACATTCAATTACGAAGAGAAATACTTATATCAATAATTTCAATAACATATCGGTATTAATTAATCGCGCATATAACGCATCTATTTATCCATCAATCGAACAAATCAAATATAGTTAGTTGTAAAGCACTAGCGATTTTGTATCAATTCATTGTAAAAGTTCATTTATTTAATTGTGAAATAATTAGAAGTGAAATTGATTGAAACTCCAGCAGTGTATTTATTTCTAAACCCTCAACAGGAAAAAGGTAAATAAGCCAAAATATATTTAACAATCAAATATAAGAGTAGATTCCTCGACATTCAAGACTTAACAGTGGTTCCGGTACCGATCGAACAATCGTTCACAAGACTATTTCAAATTAAAGAATAAAAATAACTTTTTTCCGGAACTTAACAGTGGTTCCAGTACACAGTCGAACGGAAGTTCATTAGATCAGCTAAATCAAACTTTAAACGTTTTAAAGTAGATAAAATAATCTCTTGAAAGACGAGGAAAATATTCTTATATAAATACAACTAACATAGAATAAGTCCGAGCTTCTTGCTTTGCAGTAAGAAGTTGGGGGAATCATTGTAGCATGAATCGCCCAAATTCCGGAAGATAAGCAAGTACGGCTCGTCCAGTTATTAACAAAGTATCTAACAAATGATAAATACAAGAATCGGAATAATTTTCTACAAAACAAATGAGTTTTTAACAAATACATTATACAAGAAATAAGAAATACAAATACAGGCTAATACAAATGAAACAATTGAAATAGTAATACATATAACAATACTGATAAGACAATTATAAATGGAAAAAATACAAATAAAACAATTGAAATCTTTACAACAATTGAATATTAACAATAAATTGTATAACAAATATATAGCTGAAATAGCAAGGGAAAAGATAAATTATATAATGAAATCAAAATACATTCTAAAAAAGAAATGGAAATATCAATAGTACTGATACTTAAATAAAAAAATAAAGAACAAAACATAAGAAACGAATGATATAGTGGAATTAATAATAAAAACATATTTTAAAAGATATATTAAGTATAGTATATAAACAAAGAAGTAATATGTCATGTCAAATCAGAAAGGTATAGGAAATAAAGGAAACGAAGGGATTATAACCAGACGGACTACCCAATGAAATCCAGAACTTAAAAAGCAAGTAGATGATATAAATAAACAAACGAACATTTTTGAAAGAAGACCAAAAGTACCAAGATCACCTCCAAATAAACAATTAAATAGAACTTCATCGGATATCTACATTAACTCAAAAACACAGGAAAATGAGAAAATACTTTCAATTCCATCAACTTCAAAAATAGACCATAACGAACTAGATGCACAACATTCAGTCAATTTAAACAAAAAACAAAATATTAAAAACCCCACACAAAAACAAGATATATCAAATAAAAATATAAATAATCTTTTTATTCCGGAAATAAAACGGGATATATTATCACCAACAAATTTTCATACTCCAAACACACCAAGTCAGAGCCCAGCATTTTTTGAAGAATCAATATATGTAGAAAACGGTAGGCAACACGACTACACGGATATAGAAGGATTTTTTAATGAACAAAGTTTGATTTTAGCTAGAGATAATACAAGTAATAACGAACAGCCAGAAATTCAAATAAACGAAGATTTAATAAATCTAGAACCAGAAGTGGCAAATCAAGCATTAAAATTACCACTTAAAGAAGTTGCAAAGTTAGTACCAGATTTTGACGGGAAAAATATCTAACTAGAGGAATATATAGAAATATTAAAACAAGCAAAAAGAATAATATCGAATAATGATGAATCGAACCTAGTACAGATCCTCAAAATAAAGCTCAAAGGAGAAATTTATAAAGCATTAGCAAATGTAGAAATTGAAAGTATTGAAACTTTTACGAAAACAATACGTAAAATGTATCCATCAACGGATAATATACATTCATTATACGGAAACCTAACACAACAAATTCAAAAATCAGATAAAGATGTACTATGTTTTGCAAACAAATTACGAGTGTTGGGTACACAAATAATAGAATTAAAAAAATTAGAACCTAATGTAACAGGAGAAATTTTAACCTTTAGAGGACGGGATGGCCCCTATATGGGCCATGCCCATGATCGACCCTTTACATGTGTTAGTTTTGAGATGTGAGACATCACAAAAACTCGATTTCTATAGAAAAGTGAGAGAAAACAGTAAACCCAAATCCCCGTCCTCTAAAGGTTAACAGAATATAAAACTAGATTAAAAACTCACATACTCAGTAGTTTTAAAAAAGGATTAAAACAAGAAATTAGAATCGAACTCGGAGAACACCAAGACATGGATAACGCAGTACAAAAAGCAATTGAAATAGAATCAAACTTAAAAAAGCAAAATAGCTTAAGAAATGATACTACAAGCATATTGTTTAATTTCGAAACTCAAATTCCAAACACAATTAAACAAGTTTTTTGCCAATTATGTAAGAAAATAAATCATGAAGCATTATTTTGCATGAAAGCTTCATGTGTCTATTGTAAAAGCAAAGAGCATGTATCATATCATTGCAGAACACCTAAGCATGTAATAAAATTAATTTGCAAATTGTGTAGTACGGAAGGCCACTCAATAGATGCGTGTAAGTTAAATAAGATGCAGAGTAATCACTGTCAATACTGCCAAAATATGGGGCACGAAGTTACGCAATGTCCTACTATTACAGAATACGAGCTGTGTTGGAGATGTAATGAAAGAGGACACGATCCGCTTACGTGCAATAATTCGGTAAGAATTACGGAAGTATGCAACGCCTGTGGCAGCGCGTCACACACCGCTAAAAATTGCTCGTCAGCATTATGTAAGAGGTGCAACAACCTCGGGCATTTAATAAATATTGCACGATAAACAAAGGAACGATATGGTGCGCGATATGTGCGGATGAAGGTCACGAAACCGCGGATTGCGAGAGCGTAAAAGTTTTAATTATGCAAATAGACAACAAAACTCTCAGAATAAAGAAGTTTGTCAATTTTGCGAGATGCCGGGGCATTCAGCAAAAACTTGTAGAAAAATAAGCAATAGCCAACAAGGTACATTCCCAAGTAACAATTACAATGCCTTAAATAAATCCTATGAACATCGAGATAAAAATAGGAATGGATTTTTCCGAACAAATAACCAGAAAAGCAATCATTTTTCAAGGAATTCAAACAGTAATTATCGGGGGAACTTTAATACACAAAGTATAAAATGCGAATATTGTAATTTCACCGGGCATACATTAGAAAATTGTAGAAAATTAAAAAATCTGACGGCACAAATTAAATGCTCTTTTTGCAATAAAAATGGACATCAAATAAACAATTGCCATGAAATCAAGATGCTACAAAATAAATTAGATAAATTTAGTAAAATTTGTAAAAACACGAATCACACAACTGAGGAATGTGCGTCGCGATCAGTACTTAATCAAGAAAGTTCGGAAAACTAACAAATTCTTCTGGAAATGAGTGGACTAGAAGGATTAACAAAAAAACACTCAAAGATAGCGCAGATATTAAAGTAGGTACATATAATAGTGATGGTATCACCAACGGAGGGAAAGACACGGACATCGATTTATTGATTACAAAGAATTTAAAGAATATTACGGAAAACATGGAGAAAAATAAGGCAATAAATAGATCAGAAATTATAAATAATAACGAAATAAATTTAAGTGATTTTGAAATAAATAGTATTGAAAATGAAAAAACACAAGAAAGAATAGCAGCACCCCAAATAGCAATGTATTTTCTGAAATTAGAAAACTCACTGCAGTATATCGAAATAGAAAACGACTACACAAATAACAAATGTAATTTACTTGTAGATAGTGGGGCTCAGTTAAATATTATCAAGGAAAATCAGATACCTTCTAATATAATTTTAGAAAATAGGAAAATTCATTTATCTGGCATTACAGATAAAACAATTGAAACATTAGGAGTAATTAAAATGAATATAAATGGACTGAATATTGATTTCCATGTAGCACCACCAAATTTTTGTTTACCTTACGACGGGATTTTACGTAAAATATACGTAAAATATATCCATCAACGGATAATATACATTCATTATACGGAAACCTAACACAACAAATTCAAAAATCAGATGAAGATGTACTATGTTTTGCAAACAAATTACGAGTGTTGGGTACACAAATAATAGAATTAAAAAAATTAGAACCTAATGTAACAGGAGAAATTTTAACAGAATATAAAACTAGATTAAAATCTCACATACTCAGTAGTTTTAAAAAAGGATTAAAACAAGAAATTAGAATCGAATTCGGAGAATACCAAGACATGGATAACGCAGTACAAAAAGCAATTGAAATAGAATCAAACTTAAAAAAGCAAAATAGCTTAAGAAATGATACTACAAGCATATTGTTTAATTTCGAAACTAAAATTCCAAACACAATTAAACAAGTTTTTTGCCAATTATGTAAGAAAATAAATCATGAAGCATTATTTTGCATGAAAGCTTCATGTGTCTCTTGTAAAAGCAAAGAGCATGTATCATATCATTGCAGAACAGCTAAGCACGTAATAAAATTAATTTGAAAATTGTGTAGTACGGAAGGCCACTCAATAGATGCGTGTAAGTTAAATAAGATGCAGAGTAATCACTGTCAATACTGCCAAAATATGGGGCACGAAGTTACGCAATGTCCTACTATTACAGAATACGAGCTGTGTTGGAGATGTAATGAAAGAGGACACGATCCGCTTACGTGCAATAATTCGGTAAGAATTACGGAAGTATGCGACGCCTGTGGCAGCGCGTCACACACCGCTAAAAATTGCCCGTCAGCATTATGTAAGAGGTGCAACAACCTCGGGCATTTAATGAAATACTGCACGATAAACAACGGAACGATATGGTGCGCGATATGTGCGGATGAAGGTCACGAAACCGCGGATTGCGAGAGCGTAATAGTTTTAATTATGCAAATAGACAACAAAACTCTCAGAATAAAGAAGTTTGTCAATTTTGCGAGATGCCGGGGCCTTCAGCAAAAACTTGTAGAAAAATAAGCAATAACCAACAAGGTACATTCCCAAGTAACAATTACAATGCCTTAAATAAATCCTATGAACATCGAGATAAAAATAGGAATGGATTTTTCCGAACAAATAACCAGAACAGCAATCATTTTTCAAGGAATTCAAACAGTAATTATCAGAGGAACTTTAATACACAAAGTATAAAATGCGAATATTGTAATTTCACCGGGCATACATTAGAAGATTGTAGAAAATTAAAAAATCTGACGGCACAAATTAAATGCTCTTTTTGCAATAAAAATGGACATCATATAAACAATTGCCATGAAATGAAGATGCTACAAAATAAATTAGATAAATTTTGTAAAATTTGTAAAAACACAAATCACACAACTGAGGAATGTGCGTCGCGATCAGTACTTAATCAACAAACTTCGGAAAACTAACCAATTCTTCTGGAAATGAGTGGACTAGAAGGATTAACAAAAAACCACTCAAAGATAGCGCAGATATTAAAGTAGGTACATTTAATAGTGATGGTATCACCAACGGAGGGAAAGACATGGACATCGATTTATTGATTACAAAGAATTTAAAGAATATTACGGAAAACATGAAGAAAAATAAGACAATAAATAGATCAGAAATTATAAATAATAACGAAATAAATTTAAGTGATTTTGAATTAAATAGTATTGAAAATGAAAAAACACAAAAAAGAATAGCAGCAACCAAAATTGCAATGTATTTTCTGAAATTAGAAAACTCACTGCAGTATATCGAAAGAGAAAACCACTACACAAATAAAAAATGTAATTTACTTGTAGATAGTGGGGCTCAGTTAAATATTATCAAGGGAAATCAGATACCTTCTAATATAATTTTAGAAAATAGGAAAATTCATTTATCTGGTACAACAGATAAAACAATTGAAACATTAGGAGTAATTAAAATGAATATAAATGGACTGAATATTGATTTCCATGTAGCACCACCAAATTTTTGTTTACCTTACGACGGGATTTTAGGAATCAAAATTCTTACTGAACAAAAATTAAGACTAGACGAGGGCTATTTACAAATAAATCATAGTAAGATTAAACTGAAAGCAGCCCATAAATTAAATCATAATCTTAATACAGTAACTGAAAAGCCACAAAAAACGGATAAAGAATTAAAATCAAGAATAACAATAGAACAGAAGGAAGTTTTAAAGAAAATGTTAGAAAATATGGACGAAAAACAAAGCTTAATACCCATAATTCATGAAAATTGCGAACAAGTAATACAAATAAACGAAAAAACTGAAAATTTTCAAATTGAGGATAAAATGGAGAAATCATCTTGTTTAATATCTTATGAACCTGAGTTAATCAATAAAAATGAAGTAAATATAAATTCAGAAATAACATTATATGATGACGTTATGAAAATTTTAAATACGATTCCAATATTAGAGGCAGAAGGAAAAGATTTACAAAAAAAATGTTAAATGAAATTCTACCAGAAAATATAAATGATTTACATTATGAGGAAATTTTAGAAAATGACGAAAATAATATTAAGTCATTAATAAATAATATTAATATTGCTTTTGAAAATAATGACCAAGCAATCGATTTTGAGGAAATCGAATCAACAGATTATAAACAATTTTTGACAATAATGAATAAAAAGATTGAAGTAGATTTAGAAGATTATAATAAACTCTATGGAAATGAAAAAGAATATAGCTTTATATCTTATGAAATACACAATTTACCTGAAGGTTTCCAGATAACAGAAGACTTTATCATAGATGAAAATGAAATTTAAAATTTGGGATCAATAAATTTTATAGGAAAAAATGAGACAGTACAAGATTTTAAAGAATATAATAGAAAAGAAAGATTATTAAAAAAGATATGTTACGAAAACTTGCCTGAAAATAGTAAAACAATGATTAAGGATCTAGTATTGAAAAATAAGGATATATTTTGGCTAGAGGGAGACAGTTTAGGATCATGTAATGTAGAACAACATGAAATAAATTTAACAGACGATAAACCCGTATACGTAAAGCAATTTCCTTTACCTCATAAATTAAAAGAAATCGCGATAGAGGAAACTCAAAAATTAATAACAAATGACCTAGTTCGAAACTCAAAAGTGCTTTTAATGCTCCAGCATGGATTGTAGCAAAAAAACAGTTACCAGACGGAAAAAAACGATGGCGTTTAGTAATAGATTACAGAAAACTAAACGAAAAGACAATTCCAGATCCATATTTACTCCCAAACATTACAGAAATATTCGATCAATTGGGGAAAACTAAGTTTTATCACGTTATAGATTTAAAGTCGGGATTTCACCAAATTCCTATGAAACCAAGTGATATACATAAAACTGCATTTAGCATCAACCCATTGGGACGTTTTGAATTTCGAGTATTACCTTTCGGATTAAGATACTCATCGCGTACATTTGAAGAGTTTTAAATACAGTCTTAGGCGATTTAATCGGTAAGATATGCTTTGTATTCATCGACGATATAATTATTTTTGGCGAAACTATGATAGAAGCCAACGAAAGATTGAATACAGTTGCACAAAAATTACGAGAAGCGAATTTAACATTAGAACCAGAAAAATGTGAATTTTTTAAAAAAGAAGTATGTTATTTAGGTCACATTATTAGTGAACAAGGAATAAAACCTGATCCAAAGAAAATAGAAGCAGTAAAGAAATTTCCTACACCGAAAAATGTTAAAAATATTAGAGAGTTTCTAGGGCTTTCAGGTTACTATAGAAGATTTATAAAAAAATTACGCAAAAGTAACAAAACCCTTAAATATATTGCTAGAAAAAGACGTGAAGTTTCATTGGGAAAAAGACCAACAAAAACCCTTTGAGGAAATTAAAGAATTATTATGCACAGCACCAATCTTAGAATATCCACGTTTTGATGAACCATTCATTATTACAACAGATGCTTCGAATTCTGCTTTAGGTACGGTTTTGTCGCAAGGAAAAATTGGCAAAGACCCAGCGGTAGCTTACGCATCACGAAGTCTACATAAAGCGGAAACTAAATATCACACCTATGAAAAAGAAGCATTGGCAACAATGTTTGCCATAAAAACGTTTAAAAATTACATATATGGAAACAAATTCACAATAGTTACTGATCACAAATCGCTGTTATGGTTAAGATCAGCTGATAATAATACAAGAGTCCAAAAATGGAGACTAAAACCATCAGATTATGAATTTGATATCGTATACAAACCAGGAAAACAGAACGCAAATGCAGATGCTCTATCTAGGAATCCAGTAGAGATATTTGTTATTACCAGAGCACAAAATAAGAAAATATTAAATAGAAATAACGAACAACCTAGAATTCTTAGTAACAATGACAAAATCAAAGTAATGAATGAAGATAGACAGAAAATTAAAGGAAAAGGGGGCAGACCTAGGAAAAATGACAAAAAAATGACTACAGGTAGAAAAGAAGAAAAAATTTAGGAAAACAAAGGAAATATACCGGAAATTAATAATATCATTTATTCTAAAAATTCTGTACAATTTAGAAACAATAACATTGTTCATTTAATAAATTTAAAAGGAAAATCATTAGATAAAAATACTGAATTATTAATCAAAAGTAAAAACATAAAACCAAAACTATCACTTACAAAAGATAATATAGATATAATAAATATAGAGAATAAAAAATTATTTATGTATAAAAAGTTATACATAGATACGTCCGTATCATGTAAATTAATAAAAGAAAATTTAGCGAAATTATTTAATCAATTAAAAGAATTATTAATTACTAAGAATTTATGTATTTATAGTATTTCTAGGGATATAGAAATTTTAAATATAAGTTGGTTAGAAATAGAGGAAATATTAAAAGAAATATTTAGCAATACAAATATAAAGGTAATAATATGTTTAAATAATATTGAATTCAAAAGGTTATTGCTCTCCCAAGCTGCTCGCGTTCAATGATAATTTTTATTGAGGGTGTAGTGAATTCGTACACCATAGATCCTTTCGAGCATCATAAATTTATTGATACACCGACGTTTCGGGAGTATAATTAACTCCCCTTATCAAGGCTAAACACAATGAACATACAAAAAATATTACACATAACGGCAATTATAAAATTTCTTGTCATATTAAAAAAAAAACTTTCTTTTCCCTAACCATTCGCGGTGGTATATCAATTTACAAATTTATAAAGCGGCCATTGCGTGGACTCCGCGTGTCAAACAGTTTTTCTTTTTACAATAGATTTTTAATACATCAACAACATTTGTAAAGCAATACCTGTATAACGAGAATATTTAGAAAAATTAAATTGTACTAAAGCAAAAACCCAAAATAAGAAAATATAAGAAAAATTAAGAAAAAAGGCATGAAAATTCAAAAAACTTACATGTTACAAATCAGTCGTTTAGTCATAACGTCAAAAGCTGTTTTACCCAGGATGATGTAGTCTCACTGTTCAAAAGAGACAATAAGAGTTACGGGCATCTCCGGGGCTATTTACACGGAATAAAGTAGTGGGGATAGAAATTTAGTAAGGAAATTGACTTAGTAACACAGTGCCCACCAATGAAAAGCTACTCTCTGCTACGTAACCGACGAGAATTTATGAATTTGTTAGGTTTGTTACGAATGTTGGTTGATCTATTAAGAATGTCGACTGTGGATTTATAACAATTTTTTAGTTTGATAGTATCAAACTGTCTATTAATATTATTATTGGTACTATAAATGTGTAACATCTCAGAAAACAATCTTTTATTCTTATAACTTTCGTGATCAGCGATATTGACCTTATTAAAATCTATTTTATGATTGTAAAAGTTTGCATGTTTGGCTAAAGCCAAACTTTATTCCGCCGCAATCTAATGGTTCATTAAAAAGAGCACACCACCCGTTGTGTGAATATTTAAAAAATTTTTCTACAAATATGAATGGGATGAACTATTAGATTTTGCACAATTTCATTATAATACTAGTGTACATACTAGCCATCAATTCACACCATATGAACTAGTTTTTGCCTGTCCTGCTAGAATTCCGTCTAGCAAACCAGTAAAAAAAATCAGAATTATTACCGACCTATAATGGATATTTAGAAAAACTGATTAATAATATGAGAGAAATTGCCTTAATAGCAAAATAAAAATTAATAATGTCAAAAGAAAAATCAAAGATATATTATGACAGATTTATTAACCCAAGAGAATTTAAAATGGGAGATAAAGTATGGTTGATCAAAGAACCTAAACCAGGGAAACTTGAAAAAGATCATTATGATGGCCCTTTTGACATTATTAAGGTAAATGAAAATAATAATGTTGTCATAGACTATAAAGGAAAGGCAAAAACAGTCCATACAAATAAATTAAGCCTTGTTAATAATAAAAAATAGTAACATAATTATCTTACAGGAACTGGACACCATGTATCTTTCAATCATTGTACTTCTAAAGCTTTTTAAAGCAAATCACGCAATCATTGGTTTTAATTGCAGTTTAGCAGATCCAGCAGTATCGACATACTCATTAGTGGACACAGGAGAATGCGATTTCCACGAGGATGATCTACAGATATCAAACACAACGATAGAATTACTACAGTTAGCGGAATTTAAAAGTAGTAGAGTTATTCAGTGCAAAATCGAAATTTCTCGTACAATTTATAATTGCGGAATGTTTAGTCATCTAGGGCCTGTAGAAAACGGATTACAAGAATATTTATATGAAGTTAGTGCAGAAAGATGTCAATTTATTCATGAAATGAGAATATTTAAATATGATAAGTCACACACTATAGCCGACATTAGAATAAACGAAACAAAAACCGTAGGAATTGACCTCGCGGGAAAAGTAACAGAAAGATCGTGTTCAGGAGGGACATATGCTGATAGCTACGGAAGTTGGGATAAAGTTCTTGTTCAGGGCATTATAAAAATTACACTTACCGAAGAATATGCAAAAGTTAATCTGAATAATAACAAAATACATTTAAGTTCAGGAACAGTTTGCAAATTCTCCGACGAACATTGCATAGATATACAAGCAGGTTATACATTTTGGACACATTTCTCAGAGGAAAATTGCCTTAATAATAAATATGATACTTTATATAGTGGTACTGTAACAAAGACTTTATCTCGAAATAATGAAATTATCTATACTGTAAATACATACGATTTATCTTTCTCATTAACAGCGATCGAAAAAATTAAATTCTGCGATCCAATAATCACGAAAACAGAACACCCAAAATTGTTTATTTACGAAAAGGTAGATAATATTTTATTCGATAACGATATTAGACAAGAAAGAGATTATGTCAATATAAATATTTTTTTTTACATTAATGCAAAATTTGTACACGTAGAAAGACATTTTAGAATGCAATTTAAAAGTATATATTTAAATATATTGACAAAAATGTGCGAAGTAGAAAGGAGGGAAATTCAAAATTCCTTATCATTAGCATCCAATTCCCCAGACGAGTTTGCCTACAATATAATGCAAAAACCAAGATACCTCGCCAAACGTGCAAGAGAGGCTGTACATATAATAAAATGTACGTCCACAAATGTGAAAATACTCCAAGGAATGTTACGAAGAGCTTCTAGTTGTATCAGGTAACACACTAACACAACATGGTTCCTTACACCAAAAACACATATATTGGTGAAAACAGGAACACAGGTTGACTGCGACACCATAATTCCTCCTTACTATAAGATAGCTGGAAATTGGATAAATCTGCTGCCGAAACCATGAATAATAGAAAAAAAATATTACAATTTTTAAAACACGGATATCAAAGGACTGGGAACCAGAAAAGCTAAGCTCACTGGCCACGAGTGGAATTTACTCTCAGCAAGATTTAGAGAAATTCGAGGAAAGATTACTCTTCCCACTTGAGAAAAAAGCAATTATCAATACAATAACACATATCACACAGAGCTCAAGTTCTGTAAAGGATGATATTATGAAAAACCTTCTTACAGAAAACACACTGTCGCATATTGCCGAAAGCACCTGGAATAAAATTGTTAAAAAATACGAGGAATACGGCATGATAAGTTCTGGAATAATAATGACATTTCTAATATGCCAACTCAGTTCAGTGACCCACCTGCTGATAGCATTAAATAAAAATAATGTTGAACAGAATATAAGAAAATCAGCTGGAGAAGAGATTGAATTGCAAGAGGTAAGAGTCCAAAGACCAATTATATCTAATCCTATTCTAAAAAACTCAACAATTCAAAAAAGGGTAGAATTTGAACTTCAACCACCAAAAACACCAAAATTCCAAAAGTTTAGATCTTTACCCCCAATCCCATTAACAGCTCCATCTATGAATGCACAAAATGACGGAAGTTCTATATCGGTATCTATATTTGAAATTTGATTTAAAATTTTATTTGATTTTAAAATTCTAAAATGTCAATCCTTTCATAAAATAAATATTATCTTAAGGGGGGAGGAAATATGATGTAACTAAACCCCAACAAATGTGAATAATATTTATTTCATTTAATAAAATAAAATTCCGACCTTAAGGGTGCAAAGAAAATTGATCTATATCACTTAACATGAGAATCGAGAATTAAAACGTGTAATATTATGATTGAAAATTTATTTTATTTTTCAATATTCACAAGATTATCGAATAATTATTTTTGAGTTTTGCATTAGGAAAATTTGGGGTTTGAAAATCTATCTGTAGTCAGAACAATTTCATAGTTTTTCATCGTTAACTACCGATTAAATTTGAATAAGTTTTATACAAAGACAAATTTTAATATATTATTTAGGATTTATAAATTTAGTTTAAATATTTCATAATTCTAAGGTATTAAAATCAATCAGCGAAAGAAAACTAAGGTCACCGTCGACCATCTATTTCATTAATGGGAAAACAAGGGATAAGAAGGAATGGAGATGAAGAAAAATTTTTAACAAGAATAACCTTTCTTTTCTTTTCATATATTAATCACAAAATATATACATCAATAGTAACAATTATATACTAAGCTTTAAAAATTATATCATCTCCTAAATAAAATATAATCTCAAACCGCGTTTGTACGAAACGCAACCGTATCTCCAATGTACATACGCATCAGTGATATAAAATAACTTTCGCAAACAATAGAAATCATCTTCTTCGCACGGCACTATTGATAGCTGCAATCGTTCATTTATTAAGGAAACCGAACCATCATGCACCAAGGATTCTTTCACCTCAGAGATATTGAAATTGAGGCCTACGATCCTCTCCCTTCCTTCAAAACCAAGTCTTGCCCATTGCGGTATCTGAAACAAAAATATAGGAAAGTGATGTATATACGTATATATGTATATATATTCTTTCTATTACAAAAATATTTTTCCAAGTCTTACCATGAAGAATCGTGAAAGTGAAGGTCTGGAGTAGCTGCCATCTGTCTCCATTCCCGATTGGAACAAATTATTCCGGATACGGAGAAAGGATCGCTTGATTCTTTGGTAAAGGACGCGATGACACTGAAATATAAAACATAACTTTTTTATTTTTTTTCAAAACCATCAAGAAAAATTAATTGCGAAAATAAAACTATGTAAATAAAATCAATTATGTAACTTACGCTTATTACTGGTGCCATTGTTGATCTTGATGTTATCCTGAACTGAATACATTCACTATACGTCCAACGCATTTTATATACAATTTTCTGTTGAACCAGCAAAATTTCGACGAAATCATACTTATCTACTGCGATTCCGTAGTCATTGCAGTCATAACGTTGCGAAAACGGGTGTTATTGACCCCAATAACCAGCACATCGAAAAAATGCAACGCAGGAAACTGTTGACACTCTTATACAAAATGAATTATGAATTTCACAAACCAAAAAAGGAAGTTTTACGGAAGACATTATTGTATTTATAATTGTAATCGAATAAGTTTAAAGTTTGTATTTATAATTGTAATCAAATAAGTTAAAGTTTATATTATTGTAAGGGAAAATTACTGATGGCTAACTATTATTATACTTGTTTAATCACTACGATATTCAACAATCTAAGGGGGGAGGTGTTACGTCTGTGACGTATCTCTAAAATCAATTTAAAAATGCATATTTATCACCAGTAATTTTCTGACAGACAAATTATAATCTGATATGTCTGTGATGTTCTTAAATTCCAATATTCATTTTTCTTGACCCACAAAACGATGCGAGTGCGAATTTTAACAGTACAGCAATTTCGGCTACGCAACAGCCAGCGTGACGTAGCGAGCCACTGACCTTGTGAAACCAACCGCTCATCGCAACTTTGTTTAGAATCAGCACTTTTAAATGTGAAATCGAAATGATGATATTTAAATGTTTACTAAATTTGTTTAAAAAGAGGATTTTGACTCAGCGTCAAAATCATCTTTAACCCAAATTAACCGCTTAATAAATACGGCGAGTCTCAACACATAAATCAGTCATCGTGAACAGATCGCGAACTCCGTACAACTCCAGTCGACAAAAGGAGTAGCGAATATTTTATAACTTCAATAATTCAATAATTCAAAATTTTAAAACTTCAATAATTTCAATAACATATCGGTATTAATTAATCGCGCATATAACGCATCTATTTATCCATCAATCGAACAAATCAAATATACTTAGTTGTAAAGCACTAGCGATTTTGTATCAGTTCATTGTAAAAGTTCATTTATTTAATTGTTAAATAATTAGAAGTGAAATTGATTGAAACTGCAGCAGTGTATTTATTTCTAAACCCTCAACAGGAAAAAGGTAAATAAGCCAAAATATATCTAACAATCAAATATAAGAGTAGATTCCTCGAGATTCAAGACTTAACATCACATTATCAAGTTTCAGTAATTTATTATCACCCGCAAATACTTCAACTGTACCGACTCCCTCCGATTTCACACTATCGCTTTTATTTGTACATTTATCTTCATCTTGTTACATGTTAAGATAATTTAAAACTCAAACTCGAATTTCTCGAAATGCTCCGTCGCCACAGCATCTATCACCAGTCCAAATCGCTATTCACAGTTGAGGCGGAAACAAGTTTAGCATTATATGCCTGGATATTTCGTCCGTTCATATTCAATCACATCTGTCGCTTTACAGGCCCGCTGCTCCGTGAGCACTTGTTTCATTTCCAGTACTAACATTTTCAGCCTTCCCACTGCCCTTTTCTCAACCTCTCCAGCCTCGCCGCTTGCTTGTCCTGTCTCGATCCTTTCGAATCTCTCCGACAATCCACATTCATCGCCCTTACGCTCACCCCCGCTACAACGACCTCGGCCACATCCACCCCCGCGATTATACGGTTCACATCGTACATTCCCGCATCTCGAACTGTCGCTCCGCTGGTCTCTGTCGCTGCAGCCGTGGGCAGTTGGCGGCGATGTGGTCACAAAACTGCTCGCATTCGAAGCACTGCTTCTTGCCGGTGCCGAGCCTGGGATAATTTTTGACATGTGTTCAAAACCGTCGCACTCATAACATCTAAGCTTGTCAAAGGCTCTCAAGTGTGCAGACTTGGTATCCGTCACTGCCGTCGCCGTCTGCCTTTTGATGCTTTCCACCTGCATAATATACAACTTCAGACTCTCGTCTGTTAACTGTTTACCAACCATGCTTTTTGTCATGAAGTCGATATTCATTATTTGCGTCATTGCGCTTACGACGGCACTATAAAAGGCGTACTTTTTCTCAATTTTGGGTAAATCATCGACTTCAATAAGATTATTATATGATCTAACCACGTCCTTGAATCTGTCGATAAAGACACTCACTTTTTCTTTAAACCCCTTGAGTTGTGCCAATTTATGATCAATTTGTTAATCAAATTTAGGTCTTTTACTACTGTTACGATTGGCGACATAGTCGCTAGATCGGTTGTTATTACACTAAACATAGAACTCCTTTCTCTTATCTCCAGCTCGCATACACAGTCTCCAAATTCGCTACTACATATGGCAATCGTTTGCATATCATGCTTTCAGCAGTATAAATAGAAACCATTTCCTTCCTCGATCTGAAATAAAACTTCAGACAAATTATTACAAGCCATTGTTAAGTCCTCAACACCTTCCACGAAAACTCTCGCCCTTTCTTTCAGCAGTTCATCTATCCGATAGCACTGTCTACGCTCTGTCGCTTTGATATTAACAATGGTATCGAATTCTAGACTTACGTTCATCAAGCACATTAAAATAGTTTTATTTAGATTAGCACTCGCTTTTACAATCAAATCAGTCATCCGATAGGTCGCTCATTTGTAGTTCAGATCTAAGAAGATTCCGAAAATGTCATTTTCTAAACATTTTTATCACATTCAGTCAACATTCAGTCTCATTCAAAGTTCAATTTTGATTTTCCGTCTAATATAAAATATTTTATTTATATTTGATTTTATTTATATTAATTTTCACTTTTGTGATATTACGAAACTCCAATTATCAAATATATGAGGCGTTTCACGTCAGCTCTCCAGGCGCGGCGCGCGAGCGCGAAATCATGCTGTTTTCAGCTTGTGTTTGAAGGGCTAAGATGTATCTAAAAAAAATAATCCTCAAGTGACTCAAAATTTTTCAATTCTAAGTATTTCTTGAATAATATCTCGAAAAAATCAAAAAACCCCTATGTAGAAAAAGGCTACATCCATGTAAAATTTCCTCCTCTTTCGATCTAGCAGGTAAAAAAAAATATTAAAAATATAGTTTTTGAGATATGACACGTTTTATGTTTTTTTGAGGTTAGAATTGAAAAATTTTGAGAAACTAATAGCACCATCGGAAAGCTGAGGAAAAAATACATCGAAATCACTTGAGGATTATTTTTTTAGATACATCTTAGCCCTTCAAACACAAGCTGAAAACAGCATGATTTCGCGCTCGCGCGCCGCGCCTGGAGAGCTGACGTGTAACGCCTCATATGTGGGCCATCCGTCAATTTATTTTCTATCGTATTAACATACTTTTCTGACGCTCTTTGTCTCTGTCGCTCTTATTCGCTATACTCTCTCGTCTGCCACCGCTATCACTGGCTTTCTATACCGAATCTGTCACCACTATCGCGCTTATTCCGGGATAGTCTCTGCCGCGTTCGCCCGTCTCTATTTCGCCGATACTTCGACAGGTACTTTCCATACCCTTTCGGCAATAAAGCATTAGCAGCGATTGCTCTTCTATTTCTGCCTACCCAAATGCACCTTTTAAGATGCACTTTTCATCCAGCATCATTAATACCATGCCTGTATTAAAATCCTTCAATAAACAAACCGAGCCTAACACAAACACTACGATTTTATTTATGATTTTAAACAGAACAATATTCCAAGGTTAATTATGCGCAATTTCATTTAACCTGTTACTCATATTTACTATTGGAGCTGACAAAGTTCAAGGTTCTTATCGTGTGTCGCAAGACCATCAAGAATTCTTGTTTTTGTCATCTTTAAATATGATATTAATTTCATTTTCAGCACTGAGAGTAGTGAGGGGACCGGTATAGCGAGACGGTCCCCCGGTGGTGCGGTGTGTATGGGTCCCCAAGTGTGACAAGGTCATTAACTCAAGTGTTTACAGTAGCAAGTGTGGCCACAAGCTAATTAGTGTAAACAATGGGGAGTGATTCATTACCCCATAAATAATGGCCCACTTAAGGCGCCTGCCATGACGTTATGCCGCTATACATGCCCCACGTGTGTTGCCGTATATACCATAGAGACCCGTAGGGTGCGAGACCTCTCGCCGTATAGACCGTGTGCTGTGTGTATGGGCCCCAAGTGTGAACACAATTATTACCCCATAAATAATGTCCCGCTTATCGTCTCCGCCATGACGCTATGCCGCTATACCTGCCCGGCGCATGCCGGCGTATATGCCTCAAATCGGGGTGGTGGGGGGAGAAACCTTTGGCTATACGCGCTACGCTACAATGACCTCTCGCTGTATAGACCGCGCGCTGTGTGTGGGTCCCAAGTGTGACAAGGGCATTAGCAGGTGTGAACACAAGCTAATAAGGATAAACAATGGGCCGGATTATTACCGATAAATAATGGCCCACTTACCGCGCTCGCCATGGCGCCATGCCGCTATACCTACCCGGTGCGCGCAGCCGTATATACCCCGACTCATCGTGGTGGTGGTGGGAGAGACCTTTGGCTATAGGCTCTACGCCATAAAGTCCCATAGAGTGCTGGAGAGAGGCCCTCTCGCTGTATAGACGCGTGTGTGTGTGTGTGTGTGCGTGTGTGTATGTGAGTGTGTGTGTGTGTGTGTGTGTGTGTGTGTGTGTGTGTGTGTGTGTGTGTTTTCGCCATGAGAAATTGGGGGTGGGAATAGGAAGTTGGTATAAAGGAGAGGTCTGCAAATAAAAAAGCTGTTGATAAAAAAAATAAATTTTTATTTATTTAATCGTAGAAGAAAGTTAGTCTTACATTAACATAACTACCGACATCACGAACGCACAATCTTTATTTTAACTTATACACGAATTACTATTTTACAGTTGGTCTTACGGTAATATAAATGTCGACATCACTAACGCATAATTTTTATTTTAACTTATAATACCAATTACTATTTTACAAGCACACCATACGCATTCAGTCAATCGCAAACATTTTATTTTGGTTTCACTTTTTAATAATTGTTAAGCGCGAAATATAAAATTTGTATTAATAATAACGATGCTGACACTTAGCACTACTTAGCACAAACACACACACACACACACACCGCATTGTTACTGGTTGCTCCCTGTCACTTTCGAGGCATGCAAACGCACCGTCGATGGCGACACGTGCTGGACGGTGCGTATCGTAGCTCGCAAATAGAGTACGGACGCAACGGTTTTTTGAGTACTTCTTGCGTATGTTGACACCATCGCCATCCTTAAGGTAATTTTTTGGTATACGCCATTGCATGCCTATGCGCCTTATCAAATTTTTCTAGGGCGATATTCGCCGCGGTATTTAACTTACACAGCACATCCGTCATCTCCTCCAGAAGCTCGCTGTAGTATTCACGAGTATGCGGCGATGTTGCCGCGGCAAGCCGACAACTAATTTCGCCTACAAATTCTGCCATAAAGGCTGAATCCCGCTGCACTTCGTTAAACGCACCAAAATTAACTTCGATATATTGTTGTATTTTGGCGCGTTTGTACGACAGCTTGTCGTAGTACGCGAGTCGGCGCGCACTGATCGTGCTGGAATACTACACTACACACACTAATCACTAAGCCGCTTTATGGGGAGCACGGGCTGTCCAGGTCGCTCAAGCACGGACAGCTCGCACTGCTGCTGCACTCAGGGCACCGTAAAATATCGCACCGCCAACAGCGCACCCAATTCAGTGCTGTACGTTGATACAGCCCCCAGTCAAAACACCACTCGTGGATGGTTGATGCTGTAGGTGGTGATAGTTGTGCTGGTGGTGGTGGTGGTGGTGGTGGTGGTGGTGGTGGTCGTGGTATTGGTGTTGCTGCTCTCGCCTGGTGTTCCAACAGGTTGCGCCGCCACTGCCGGAGATGTCTTTGGCGCAAGCGTTTTAGCACTTTCACGTGCCTTATCCGTTCCGTGTATACGGCCTCCTTCGAAGTTGAAATCGTCAATGCTTGCCGATTTCTGAGTGAGATTCTTCGCCACTTGGCGAGACGCACTTCGAATCTGGCTAGTTGCTGCTGAAGACTGGTCATAACTGACTGACTGACTCGATGTTCGCTAACAGTGTTGGAGGTTCACGGGAATGCTGGTGCGGGGATGGTGGGGGTTAAACTGCTGTTAGTGAGGACAGATAGAGTGGGGATGAGTAAAAATGTAAAAAAGGAACATGTCGTTGGTACATTTTTCTTTCGGGGATGCCACAACAGACTGTAGTTCGACGCTTTTCGTAAATGAAATTTACGACATGACGAGGTTTCCAAACGCACTGATGAAAGCGCATATGTTTTGCCGCGGAGAACCTCGGCGAAATTTTTCCCGAATGAAAATTTTTTATTACTCTTTCATGATTTAAGCACAGCGACCTCGCCGAAGTTTCGGGCTCTACGAACGCGCGCGCGCGGCTCGAGTAGTTAAGTAGCTGTACGTGAGAAAAACAGAAACGCGCGTAGGCGTAGAAAACAGCCCTTTGAAGGACACTTTGGGTTTTTACAGAAAGACATTTTTTAACATCTGTAGAGTTTCTTTTCTTATCGAAAAAGCTGAACGACCGCCATAGTATTCGTACCCCGCTTCGCGGGGATTCTCACTTTTTCTTCAAACCCGTCGGCACACGTGACGAAAACTTTTCGAGCCAAACTTTCGGTACGTGACAGGACCATGCAATAATTCCAAGGGGTTATCCTCGAAACTTGCATCCGCTGCGAAGAAAGTAAGACCCCGTTGTTTTTTCGAAACAATATATCACGGTAGCAGCCCCACAACAGGATGTTTCACGTGTAAAGCTTACGCACCGGGGTTTCTGTCGCGCGATCTCGCATAGCAATACTCGGGGTTATTTTTCACACAGCAACACATTTTTAACGGAAGAAAGTTACCTCTTGCGCTTTGGTGAGATTTTCCAGAGACGGCTCGAGTACATAACGTAAACAGATGGTCAAAAACCCCGAGGGAAAGGTATTTTCTGATACCACGTGTATACTGTATTCAAAACACTCGACGCCGTTGACGCCGCCAAAAAGTCGCACTATAAAAGAGGTGAGCGCCACTTATGGTTATTGCAGTATTTCTTTCGAACGAGAAGCGTTACCATGGAGAATTTTGTCGCTTGTAAAAGTTTACGGGAAGCCGTATTGCGTCTCGCAGCGCAATCACGCTATAGTAGAGGCGACGCGTGGCGTACACATCTGAGGACGTTGTCTTTCATGGAACTTGTCAATCAGTTACGACGCTTGTTACGGCTAACTGGCTATCGGGAGATAGCAAGATTATTCCGTACGTTCAGGCATTCGCGAGATGTACAGCGTACCATCGGGGAATTTGTGGTCGAGTACAACTTGGACAGATTGCCTGTTTTTAGAAAGCTCATGAGCAAGTACGAGGAGCTATTAGGTAAGTGAAAACATTTTTAATATTTTTCCTAAACTTTTTTTAAAAATTTAGTTCTCTAAAAACATTTTTTTTTCCAGCCTTAGAAGATTTATTGCGCGACAGCGATTCTGATAGCGAAAATATCGAAGCTGATGACGAGGAGAGCAGCAACGCCACTCACTTTGAGTGGAATGCAGATGATACACCGTCTCAACCAGGGCCGTCTGGGGTGGCAAGCTGTTCGGCCCGCACTGATGGACAACAAAATCCTGTAGCTCGCAGGCTATCGTTTGACACTGATAGCGACGAGGCTGATGACAGTAGCCCGCAGCAGCAGCAAATCTGGGTTGCCGACGTACACAACGCACCTCTTTCCGTCGATAATCAGCCTACAGAAGCGGTGTCTGACAGCGAAGAGGAGCTCCCCGTAAGCCCGAACCTTATTAATGTGGAGGACCATGAAAGAGCGAATCTAGAAATGGAGGCGACGGAAAATGAGCGCGAGTATATACTGAAGGCGTTATCGCCATACGTGAAGCCGGGGGAAGCCGTTCCCGGGCGTTTTTAAGCGATCCTCCTCAGGCATCGGCAGATGTAGGGATCGCGAATACCGCGGAAAATCGCTACAACATCATGAGCAATTTTTACCTTGGAGATCCCGGAGCATACGATAATAACTTTAACCCGTGGGACGAAGTTCATCTGCGTATAAATGAGCATAAGGTAAATTAATTTTTCTTTTTTGTAATGTAAAAAAAAGAGCATGTTGTTGAAAAAAAAATATTTTTCTTTTTTAGTCATAAGACATCGGGATAGTATATTGTACCACTATCCCTATGACATTCCCGATATACCTGGGGTTTATGTGCGGTTTTTGAATATACTCCATGCACCACGTGCACAGATATTGCGTTGATTCCATGACCATGCGGATCTATTAGTACGTGTAAGCGAGAGTTTTCGCGGGCCACCGGAAGAATAGAAAATGACTAAAAAAGAGTAATGTTTAAATAATATTAAAAGCTGAAGACAATTTATTTTATTCATTTAGAGGCCCGTCAATCCCCTCTTCATGTAGGCGCTGGTGAAGGTTGTAGCAGAAGCAACAGCAGACACAGCAGCTGTAGCAGCATCACGCGCGACGAAGGGGCTGACGCTGGGCCCGAGCGGTTTATTATAGCTGCCGAGGGAGAACAGTATATGCGTAGATTTGCTGTTCACGGCCGCACGGTTAGTTTTAATATACGTGACCCGCCTGCCGGGGAAAACCGTGTATTATGGCTCGAGGAAAGCATTAGAGACATTTACGAATATTTTACATCTAACGTTCCATTTAGCACATTAATCGGCGTGAGTATTCGTAGTGATGGATTTGCGCGGGGGCTGGAGGGTTGTCGGTCAGGCCTATTGAAAATTTCAGTTACTTAGATTTATGGAATTTGATAAATTCTGTAAGTCAAAGTAACGCAGTTTTAGGTATCGATGACACACTATCCTTACAAATATATTACGTTGAAATGCCTGTTGGCGCAGGGGGAGCATGACCAAAACAAGCGCTAAGCATAGGTAGTCTTCGTAAACGCTCGATCGTAACAATAAAAAACGAGGTCAATTTATGTT
This sequence comes from Torymus aiolomorphi, assembly GCA_036365515.1. NCBI lineage: Eukaryota > Metazoa > Arthropoda > Insecta > Hymenoptera > Torymidae > Torymus > Torymus aiolomorphi. The sequence goes on from CM070874.1 coordinate 38,054,728, forward strand.
TGCCGCGCGCGCTTGTAGTAGCGAGAGTGCACTTAGCTCTTAAAACATCCGAATGCCTGCGACGCGCGACGAGTGGCGCGTAATCAGCAACGGTCCGCGAAAATTACAGAAAGAGCGCACAGAGAAACTCGTGCACGATGTAGGAGTAATTTTACCGCTAGAGGGGTGTGGATTCCGCGAGTTGACGTCGTTTCAAGATTTTTTTGTTGCGGAGGGTATTGCTATGGTTATATTTGAAAAGTGTAACTTGGGAAGCGGCGAACCTCCGTTATTTGACGGTCGAAACAAGATTCAAGATTTAAATGCAGCGCTTCACGGTGTCATTTATTTAATCTTTGAGGAGCACTCTAGACACTTTAACGTGATCACTAATTTATTTGCTGCGGCCGGGTCAAAATTTTTTTGCTCTTATTGTAACAAGGGTTTTCGCCGTATTGGGCAACACAAGTGTAAACGAACTTGTGAATCTTGCTTTGTTACACCTCCTTGTAGGAGTGACGGTGTAGAAATGATAGTGTGCGCAGAGTGCGGACGTAAATTTTTCGGGCATGGTTGTTTCGTTAATCACAAGCGCGCGGGTTCGTACAAAAAAAATAATCGCAAAGTGTGCGACGTCGTGCGGCTATGCGAAAATTGTTTAAAAATAGTAAATACGCAGAACAGTCAACACGAGTGTGGTATTAGTTATTGTAAACAATGGTCGAAGCGGCAGCCGTTCAATCATGCATGTTTCATGCAACCAATTGTGCTGGTGGTGGGAACTTGAAAGCGGAAAAAAAATTTGTATACATTTTTTACTTTGACACCCGTCAGGATACGCCATATGGAGAAAACGCCCGAATTCACGTGCCGCATCTCTGTGCCGCGCATCAGGTTTGCACGGCTTGCATAGATGTGGACGAACTTAAAATCATTTGTCTGGATACTTACCCGATAATGAGTAGAATAACTCTCAATCCACGAGATGCGTTTTTCGGTGGGAGAATTGAACATATAGTCATCTCATGCACTGTAGAGCCGGGTGAAGAGATCAAATATACCGATATTTGCTCTCTTTACCCGTATATATGTAAGCAAGGCCGTTTTCTTATCGGTCACCCGCACATTTACATAGGCTCGGAATGCGCCGTGTTAACAGATTGCCAGAATAACAATCTCGCGCCCGTTGAAGGGCTCGTGAAATGCAAAGTTTTGCCACCGCGAAATTTATTATTGCCCGTATTACCGGTAAAAATACACGGGCGTCTTATTTTTGGTCTCTGTCGTTCCTGCTGTGAGGAAATGCGTCAGGACGACTGCAACCACGAACAAGTTGCCGAGCGTGAGTTTAGCGGGACATGGGTAGTGCACGAATTACAGAAAGCAATCGAATTGGGCTACAGCGTGACTGAGTAGAAGTCAAAACTTTTACGCTTCACGCAGGTATACATGACGATACCATCGATAATGCCATTCTTGGGCAACTGCCTAAAAGAATAATAATAGGATTTGTCGATAATAAGGCATTCAATGGCAATCAAACATTTAACCCGTTTAATTTTCAACACTATTCAATAAATCAACTCTCCCTCTACGTCGACGGGTCTCAAATTCCGAGCAAACCGTTACAGCCGCCCTTTGCTGCTAACGATAGTATGTTTATAGATGCATTTCAAACCATCTACTCGGGTACAGGTATACATTTCCTCAACGAGGGCCTTGGCATAAACCGTTTCAACTATTCACGGGGCTACTTTCTCACGGCTTTCGATGTCACACCCGATTTATCGGCTCACTGCGCCTCGCTTTGGAATCTCGTTCGCTCCGGTAGCTTACGCATAGAGGTGGGATTTGAGACGGCTCCAACGAGTACAATAAATTGCGTTGTTTATGCCGAGTACGATGATGTTCTCGAAATAGACTCCACCCGCCAAATATTATCCGATTTTAGCGCCTAGTCGTTAGAAAGGTGGGGGGACGAGGACTCGAGAGGACGCGGGCGGCGCCCTCAAGCCTCACTTTTCTCTCGGCACTCGCTACGCACACACGTATAATGGATTACGTCTTAGATATACAAGGTATTCGAGACAATGACAGGAAGTTTTTACCAAAGGAGGTGGCGATCATTTGCCTACAGAAACCCATTGTCGACCACTGGATTGTACAAGCACCGTGCAATTTCATCGAGCTGCCCGAAGACGTAAAAAATACAAATTCCTACTGCGCTATCGATATTCACGGCATTATCTGGTTCGAGAGCGAAGTAACTCTCAGACAGCTATATCGTTATCTCTTCAATATCGCAAGAGCAGCAAGACGGATTTACGTTCGCGGCGAGGAGAAGGCCTGGTACCTGTAATCTTTACTCGGCCGAAACATATGTAATTTAGAAAAAGATGACTCGCCGACGTTCGGAAAACACAACAACATGTTTTCTGACGTGCTGGTATGTTCTATGCACGCGACTCAGAGGTTTAAAAATAAACAAGATTTTTGCGCGCTCTTCAAGGCGCACCAAATAAAAAAGTCCATGCACTCTATTCTACCCGAAGAGTGGAAGATGATCAACAAAGACCAAGTACAAAGTCAAATGTTCTACACTGCACTTCATCAGTATCAGCAGAAACAGCGCAAAAAATTACTCCGTTTTCACCCGGGGACCGAGCAGTCCACTGAGGAGGAAGAGGAGGAGCAGAACGACGACGGCCGCGACGAGACGGATGTGGCCACAGAAAAAGCAAGTGACAACGACAGCAGCACATATTTCACATTTAGCGAAAACGCAAAATGAATACGAAACAAATCACTAGGGCCATTAGTGGCCTCAGAACAAACTCAATAGGTGTATACGTAGCCGATCACATCCCCAGAAGCTTGAGTCTTCCAGCCGCTGTTGTAACCAATGTCGATACCTCAGATATGCCTGGATCCCCCTGGGTGGCATTCTACATAGACAAAAATGCAAAAGGAACATATTTCGATAGCTATGGAGTCGCTCCTGTGTCACGACATCATATCGATCGACTTCGAAGAAATTGCGCAAGCTTCAAGTGGAACGAGAAGAAACTGCAGAGTATTAATTCTAAAGTTTGCGGCGAATATTGTATTATGTTTCTTTGCTATATGTGTAGTGGTCGCACTTTACGCGCGTTTTGTAAGGTCTTTTCAAGTAATTCACATGTAAACGACGCACTGGCCGCAAAATTTTATGAAAATGTAAAAAGAAAAAATCACCGAAAAAGACTCCGACGTGCGAACAATTTCCCCAGCATTATTTCCGACGGCACTGGCTCGTTCGTTCAAACATGTAAAGCATTTATATAAAATGTGTGTGTATATATGTGTGTGTGTGTGTGTGTGTGTGTGTGTGTGTGTGCGTGTGTGCGTGTGTGTGCATGTGTGTGTGCGTGACTTAATTTTTATTATAATATTTCTATTTAATCCTGCGTCACATTCAATTTTTAGTTTGTAATATTTCTTTTTTATCCCGAAACACATTCAATTTTTAGTTTATATTTACACTTTATGTACATTGTAAGTTTTAGAATTGTAAAAGCTAATGTGTGCGTGTATCCGTCTTTCTTAGTTTATAAGGTTTTGTATACTACGTTTGTCTTGGCCTTTTTTAGCTTGTGATTTTATATTATTCATATATTTGTAAGTTTAAAATGTATTTTTTTTTAATTTGATCGAACATTAAAAAAAAGTTAAACAAACATCGTATTCATTTAACGACCTTGTCCGCTAAATTTAATTCCTTACCTTTTTTATCTTGAAACGAACGTACTATTCCATGAAGAAACCGAAAAGCATATGCGTAACGGTTTTTTCAAGTGGTGAAAAACATAGGAGGCGCTTTCTTCTTTGAGGCTTTGAAACATAATCAGCTCGAGTCACCGAAAAGCATATGCGTAACGGTTTTTTCAAGTGGTGAAAAACACATGAGCCGTTTTCTTCTTTGAGGCTCAAAACCCTTAACGGGAAAATTTATGGTTCTGTTTCTCAAGGGCTCCGCGAGTTTCCCAGCGCTTCTTCCCACTCTCCGATACATACGCGTAAATATTCATGATTGGGCGCTCGGATTTTACGTAACAATCGAGCAGCCAATCGTAGCTCGTGGTAGAAAGGAGGGGGATTCGCGCTGGAGAGAGAATAAGTACGGGCCTAGCCGCGCCACCCTCAGTCAGTCGTTCTACCTCGACGAAATCGTGACATTTTTACCAACGTTAAGTCAGTATTTTTTAAAAATGTCTCAAACAAAGCTAGTGCCGAATTTACTGTACAATTCGACTTACGCTCTCAACAATTCGTACTCCAAATTTGTTTACGTCGGCTTGGATTATGCAGTTGGCTATTTCCGACCCGTCATTCGGTTCGGTGGGCATACATCACCGCATAAATATATAACTCTGGATATCGACAGTTGGGAACAATTAGAAAACCATTTCAAGACCTTCGGAGAGTATCTATGGGCATCAGGTGATTTTGTTAAGCAAGGCAAATATGCAAAAATATATTTACCGCACCACGACGCCAAATTGACCACAGCCTACGGTCATGGAACCGTATTAATCACCGATAAGCCCCAAGTAACACCGCCATCGTTCACCCTACAGTACCAAGACGAGGCTCAAGAGTTCGACCTTGAAGACGATAACGCCAATCAGGAGGCAGCTGTCTCCACTACCAGTGACGAACCTGCTACAAAAAAGAAGAAGTCTGAAAAACCACCGAAGATTATGATGCAGTATACAACTTTCAACGGATTGAAACAGTTCCAACAGTGTATAGACTATAAATTAGAAAAGTTGTGTACAAGGTTTTCGGTATAATGATCGATGTTAATAAACGGAAGCAATTAGCAAAAAAGACGTGCATTTACTAGACCATACATTCATCGGCGTTGTATTTAATGAACTAAAAGACAAAATGAAAGAACTCGCGCTAAATCAATTAATGTTGCAAATTTTAGCGAGAGTTCTCTTGAAATAATGTTTTTGGAAGTATATGCTGAGTATTTAACAATTCTAGAAAAAAATGTTGTTAGTGCGTTAAAAGATTAAAAATGTACAAAAATAATTTTTTTTTATTTTATATAATAAAATGAATTTTACCTTATCACACTTTTTTATTTAAGGACCCTTCCTTTATACCTACTCCTATTCACGCCCCCAACTTCTCATTGCGCTAGCACGCATATATTTATATATGCAGCATTATACATAAGTCATTCGTTGAAAGATCACTGACAAGGCAACATCATGGGGCCCCCGTTCAGCAAGCACCAGGCCAAACCGGACGACAAAGAACCTCTCATCAACAAGGCAAACAAGAAAGACTCTTGAACAAACAAAAAATATTCTCCACCACACCATTCCTTTTCCACCAATTCCTTCTCCTTCCCAAAAAAAGATGGTTATTCAAAATATAACGAATAACAAACGGTCCCTTTAAGGACAACATTTATGTTAATGAGAAAAAACTGTTCATAACAATAGGGGGTTTCACCCCGTTTAAATAAATAAAAATTTATTTTTCCTCAACATGCTTTCTTTATTTGCAGACCCCTCCTTTACACCAACTCCCTATTCCCTCCCCCCACAACTTATCATTGCGAGCACATACACACGCACACACACACACACGCACGGTCTATATAGCGAGAGGTCTCGCTCCAGCAGGGTCTTTATGGCGTAGCACGTATAGCCAAAGGTCTCGGCCCCCCACCACCACGAGTGAGGGGCATATACGGGGGCATGCGCGGAGCAGATATAGCGGCATGGCGTCATGGAGGGTGGGATAAGTGGGTCATTGTTTACCCTAATTAGCTTGTGTTCACACACACGTGCTACTGTAAACACTTGCATTAATGACCTTGTCACACTTGAGACACATACACACAGCACACGGTCTATACAGCGAGAGGTCTTTATGGCGTAGCGCGTATAGCCAAAGAGCTCTCCCCCCATCACGACGAGTCTGGGCATGTACGGCTGCTCGCGCCGGGTAGGTATAGCGGATTGGCGTTATGGCGGGCGCGGTAAGTGGGCCATTATTTATGGGTAATAATCCGCCCCATTGTTTATCCTTATTAGCTTGTGTTCACGCCTGCTAATGACCTTGTCACACTTGGGACCCACACACAGCACGCGGTCTATACAGTGAGAGGTCTTTATGGCGTAGCGCGTATAGCCAAAGGTCTCTCCCCCCACCGCCCCGAGTTGAGGCATATACGCCGGCACGCGCCGGGCAGGTATAGCGGCATAGCGTCATGGCGGGGACGATAAGCGGGACATTATTTATGGGGTAATAATTGTGTTCACACTTGGGACCCATATACACAACACACGGTCTATATGGTGAGAGGCCTCGCACCCTACGGGTCTTTATGGTGTAGCGCGGACAGCCAAAGCACTCGCCCCCAGCAGCACCTCGAGTCAAGGCATATACGGCAACACACGTGGGGCATGTATAGCGGCATGACGTCATGGCGGGCGCCATAAGCAGGCCATTATTTATGGGGTAATAAATCACCCCCCATTGTTTACACTAATTAGCTTGTGGCCACACTTGCTACTGTAAACACTTGAGTTAATGACCTTGTCACACTTGGGGACCCATACACACCGCACAGCGGGGTGCCACATGGCCCCTACACACCGCACCGCGGAGGGCCGTCTCGCTATACCGGACCCCTTACTACTACTGAGTTTCAGTCTCCCTCACTCGTTGTTCCTTCGGATGCAGTCGCTCATCCCTCGCTTTATCGTCACTCGCCAGTTCGCTCGTTTTTGTATTACTACAGTACAATATCATTAGTTGTTTTACTAGCTAGATTTTCTTTTGTAGAATTAAAATTTGGTATCGCGTTTTTATTCACATATAATTTTTCTATATGTACCAATTGGATTTATTTTTCCTACGTTTGATATACTTGGTTTACCTCTCAAATTTTCATTGTTTTTTCTCATTGCTGTAGCACCGTCACCTTTGCTCTGCCGCTTGCTGCCGTCACTATTGCTCTCATCTCGCTGTCGATTATTCTCGCCTTCACTCGCTTGCAGTACTGGACTCGACCTGTTCACATCATTCTCACTCGCTGACTCGCTTTTCTCCGTCTCATTCTCACTCGCTATTTTGAGAGGTATTCGTGCCTTTGTGGCAATACGGCATCAGCAGCGACTGGCCCTATAACTCTGCCTTTTCGATTGTATTTTCCAAGATGCGCTTGTCGTCCAACGTCATTGATGTTACAAAAATCTGTCAGTAAACAAACCGTGCCGAACACAAGCACTACGGGTTCATATAAGATTTCAAAGTAACATCAAAGTTCTGAGATCAATCAACTGCAAATACCATGTATTTGATAAAATCATTGAATAAACAAACCGTGCCGAACACAAGCACTAGGAGTTTACACAAGAATTTAAAATAAGATCAAAACTCTGTAGTTAATCGAGTGCAAACGCAATTTCACTCGTTTATAATATTCAATAATTCTACAGTAAGGAATATTATATTTCAGTCTTGATCAGAAGTATTCAATTTTTAGACGTACTAAGTTTTTATTCCTTCTGCATTCGCGGAGATTACTCGAGATTTATTTTATCTGTATACAGAACATTATTTTTAACCATTCATATGCATATGTTAATTTTAAAATGAAAAAGTAATTCGAGAAGCATAATCGGCATCTGCAATGTCTTCAAAATTTACGTTCCGCTTTCTGTCTCTCTTTCGTCGTATAGCGCTATACATTAAATCTCCTGTAGTCGCAAAGTCGCCGCGCGCGCCTCTCTGAAACAGTATGCTTGCGCTACTTATCCTACTCGTTTGTTTTCACTATAGCGGGCTCACTGCGCGAAGTGACTTTTCTGTCGCTGCCTCCCCTTCTTTTCCGTAGCAGCGCGAGCGCGTCTTCGACTCTCCATCTCCTCTATTGGCTGCATGCGGGAGCTCGATTGCTACCCCCCTTGCGTGCCTTGATGTGGGAGATTGACCAACGCCGTTCTCCTTCCCAGCGCACGCACACGGGACACGAGGCACCGCTGACAGCTCGCGCCTCGTCTCTCTCTCTCTCTCTCTCTAGCGCAGGCACACATGCACATGCCGCGCGCCGCCATTACGCTTATTCGTGGTTCGCTCCCTCTCTCTCTCTCTCTCTCTCTCTCTCTCACAAACGCGTAGGCACACATGAATATGCCTCGCGCTGCCATCACGCTGTTCGAGGTTTGCTCTCCCTATCTCTCTCTCTCAGCGCGGGCATAGAGAAGCTCCCGGCGCTCCACCATTTTTGCTTGTTGGAGGCCCACGTGCGCGCTCAAACCTGTTTCGGAGGATTTGCGCGCCGCGACACTGGGACGCATCCGTCCCTTGCGTTTCGAGGAAATTAGACGATTTCGTTCAAACCTTTTCTCACGCGTGATTTGCACAGCCGCACAATATGCAATGAAAATAAACTCTTATTACCGGTATTTCGCGTCTTTCTCCCGTCGCCATAAACAAACCAAATTATTTCAACGGTCGCGCACTGTCTCTAATCAAAATTTGCACAGTCTTACTTACCTCTGTGAATTTCATCCGTCGCTTCTAAGTATGTCAGTCCTCCGCTAGCGTGCTCATATCGTCCTTCTTTCCTCCTAGGCACATAACCTGACAAGGATATATGGATAATGGAAACAGGAAACAAAGGCACAAATGAGTTAACACAAACACGCGGAGATTAAAGTATAATAAGTAGTTTATTAGAACTGTAGATCACATAACACATATATATATACATATATATGGGTCGTTCTTGTACTTTTCTGTCATAACCGGTCGCAGGGGGTCAACAGTTTTCCTCGCTGATTTTTCCTGTGAAAGTACATATAAAAATTTCGAAAAATTGTCAAAAAATGGCTATTTTCGAAAAATTCTGTGCGGCTCATTTTTTGATCGATTTGAATGATACAAGAAGAAATTTCTTTGTTATTTTGTCAAATTTTAGAAAAAAGATTTGTGGAATAAAAATAACACAATGAAATTTTTACACAAAGGAAAACGTGAATCTAAATATTTTCATTTTTAAGTTTATCTTTCAACTTTCGTAGTTCCTCGAGTTTTATAGATGCTGAGATCGGATAGAGCCTATTTTCTTCGTCTTAAAAATACGTTTCATTTTCACTCGGCCAACGATTGATTTGATTAACTAGAAGCAAACATACAGCTATTTCAAAATGGTCGATTTTAGAAAATCGCAATGTTGGCACCCCTGTAACTTTTTTCTATCAAAACCGATTGGACTCGTATTGCTCGGAAAAAAAGTTTTCACCTTCTAGAAAACGACCCAATTGGTTTCGTTCTGTTTTTTGGATATTTGCAAACGTTACGAATTTTTCAAAATAGGTGTTTTTCGTATACATATCCATTAAGGGCCTGTTACACCTAATGGCTTCTGAGGCCAAAATCAGCTGAATCGATGGCTTTTCATAGGTCTAAATTACTTGAAATTCATGTATTTATTGCCCAAAGATTTGAAAATATTAAAAATATTTTATTAAATAATTTGAAAATGCTAAAAACGACAAAGAAAATTACAAAAGCTCTTAAAATTAAGCAATTAAAAGTGGTTTTTCAATTTTTTAAAATAATTAATCAAATAATTTTAATATTTCCAACTCTTCGGGCCATTGCTGCATGAATTTTAAGTAATTTAGGACTTGTCCCATGAAAATTCATTGAATACTTTTTTTTTAAAAAGCCTCGGAACCCACTATGTGTAAGACCCCCTTTAAGGAGGTTCGATACCGTAATGAAAAAGGTTACGTCATTCCAAAAACTAAATATTGTTGTTCTTTGATTGATTTTCTATTAATGTGTGAAATTTCAGATCGTTTGTCAACTTGATTATGAAATTATTCAACTTCAAAGTTCAACTCTTACATATGGGCTCTTATGAAAGTACCTTGGTAAAACACAAAACACTTATGACGCGATTCTTTTAAAAAGGGGACACCCTGCCCACGCCCCGCGAGCGGTGAGCTATCGAACCACCTTAAGGTGGCTCCGGCGCGTTGGGCCGTATTATTGGGAGGTTCTTTAGGGTGCATTGCATTTTTACTTAAGGGGATGTGCAACCCTAATTTCAATATTTTTTTAAATCAACATTCAAACATTTATTTGGAAAAAGACGGCTGTCAAGCGCTCCGTACACGCAAACACTATATGCAGATTTTTTTCTGGATAATTCTATTGATATTTGCGTGAGTTATGCTCGTTTGAAGAGTAGGTCAATTGTAGATTCCTACTTACCGACAGTACGGTTTTTATTTAATTCAATAAATTCTCATAATTTTTTTAGAAAAAGACGTCTGTCAAGCGCTTCGTACACGTAAACTCTATATGCAGATTTTTTTCTGGATAATTCTATTGATATTTGCGTGAGTTATGCTCGTTTAAAAAATAACGTCGGTACTCACATCCCCTTAAAGAATCGATCAAATTGCGATAAAACAGTTAATAGTAAGTTATAAAGTACTCTTAAGCATTTAAGCACCTTACAATATAAAAGATAAAAAAGTTATTGATCACAATTGATCAAGTACTACGGCCCTGGTAGTGTATATATCTTATACACAGGAAGCGCGGTTTTTCATTTTATACGTAAAGATTTCTTCGAAATTTTGTCGTCGATCGTTATTTTTCAATACATCATTGTAAACTATAGATGATGAACAGTTATTTACAAGTATATACACGTATATACAAGAGCACTTTATAACTTACTATTAACTGTTTTATTGCAATTTGATCGATTCGTTAAGTAAAAATGCAATGCACCTTAAATAGCCTCCCAATAATACGACCCAGCGCGCCGGAGCCACCTTAAGGTGGTTCGATAGCTCACCGCTCGCGGGGCGTGGGGAGGGAGTCCCCTCTTTAAAAGAATCGCGTCATAAGTGTTTTCTGTTTTACCAAGGTACTTCCATAAGAGCCCGTGTATAAGAGTTGAACTTTGAAGTTAAATAATTTCAAAATCGAGTTGACTAACGATCTGAAATTTCACACACTAATAGAAAATCAATCGAAGAACAACAATATTTAGTTTTTGGGATGACGTAACCTTTTTCATTTCGGTATCGAACCTCTTTAAAAGGGGTCTTACAATAGTGGCTTCTGAGGCTTTTTTAAAAAAAAAGTATTCAATGAATTTTCATGGGACAAGTCCTAAATTACTTAAAATTCATGCAGTAATGGCCCGAAGAGCTGGAAATATTAAAATTATTTGATTAATTATTTTTAAAAATTGAAAAACCACTTTTAATTGCTTAATTTTAAGAGCTTTTGTAATTTTATTTGTCGTTTTTAGCATTTTTAAATTATTTAATAAAATATTTTTCATATTTTCAAATCTTCGGGCAATAAATACATGAATTTCAAGTAATTTAGACCGATGAAAAGCCTTCGATTCAGCTGATTTTGGCCTCAGAAGCCACTAGGTGTAACACGCCCTTAATGGATACGTATACAAAAAACACCTATTTTGAAAAATTCGTAACTTTTGCAAATATCCAAAAAACCGAACGAAACCAATTGAGTCGTTTTCTAGAAGGTTAAAACTTTTTTTTTCGCCCAATACGAACCCAATCGGTTTTGATAAAAAAAAGTTACAGGGGTGCCAACATTCCGATTTTCGAAAATCGACCATTTTGAAAGAGCTATATGTTTGCTTCTAGTTTATCAAATCAATCATTGGCCGAGTGAAAATGAAACGTATTTTTAAGACGAAGAAAATAGACTCTACTCGATCTCAATATCTATAAAACTCGAGGAACTACGAAGGTTGAAATTTAACTTTAAAAATGAAAATATTTAAATTCACGTTTTCCTTTGTGTAAAAATTTCTTTGCGTTATTTTTATTCCACAAATTTTTTTTCTAAAATTTGACAAAATAACAAAGAAATTTCTTCTTGAATCATTCAAATCGATCAAAAAACGAGCTCAATATTGGATATGAGGAGCTAATATTGGGGCCTTCTGACTTTTTTTATATGTATTTCATATATATATATATATATATATATATATATATATATATATATATATATATATATATATATATATATATATATATATATATATATATATATATATATATATATATATATATATATATATATATATATATATATATATATATATATATATATATATATATATATATATATATATATATATATCTTTTGCATCCTTTGAGGATTCTATTCAGCAACATACCGATACTTTGAGGATTTTTCGGCACTTTGAGGATTTATCCTCAAAGTGCCAAGGTATGAAACGGTACTTTTGAGGATCTATATTAGTAGCGTCTACCCAGAGAGGGGATTATTTCTTTAGACAAACGCGCAAGACTCTGGCGAAAGAAACCTAGATCCTCAAAGTTACGGGTATATATATATACACACACACACACACACACATATATATATATATATATATATATATATATATATATATATATATATATATATATATATATATATATATATATATATATATATATATATATATATATATATATATATATATATATATATATATATATATATATATATATATATATATATATATATATATATATATATATATATATATATATATATATATATATATATATATATATATATATATATATATATATATATATATATATATATATATATATATATATATATATATATATATATATATATATATATATATATATATATATATATATATATATATATATATATATATATATATATATATATGGGTCGTTCTTGTACTTTTCGGTCATAAACGGTCGCAGGGGGTCAACCGATTTCCTTGCTAATTTTTCCTGTAAAAGTACACATAAAAAAAGTGAGAAAGCCGCAGTATTAGCCCCCGATATTCAAAATTGAGACAGCTACACTCTGCTGAATTTCGAAAAATCGTCAAAATATGGGTATTTTCGAAAAATTCTGTAAGGCTCATTTTTTTATCAATTTGAATGATTCAAAAAAGAATTTTTTAAATATATTGTCTAGTTTTAGAAAAAAATTTGTGGATTAAAAATAACTCAATGAAATTTTTACACAGAGGAAAACGTGAATCTAAATATTTTCGTTTTTTGGGTCATCTTTCAACCTCTGTAGTTCCTCGAGTTTTATAGATATTGAGATCGGGTGCTGCCTATTTTCTTCGTCTTAAGAAGGCATTTCATTTTAACTGGGCGATCGATTGATTTGATTAACTACAAGCAAACATACAGCTCTTTGAAAATGGTCGATTTTCAAAAATCGCAATGTTGGCACCCCTGTAACTTTTTTCTATGAAAATCAATTGGACTCGGATTTAGCGGAAAAAAAAGTATCAACCTTCTAGAAAACGACCCAATTGGTTTCATTAGGTTTTTTTGGACTTTTGCAAAAGTTACGAATTTTTTAAAATGAGCGTTTTCGTATATGTATCCATTAAGGGCGTGTACACCTAGTGGCTCCTGAGGCCAAAATCAGCAAAATCGATGGATTCCCATGGGTCTAAATTACTTAAAATTCACGTATTTATTGCCCGAAGAGTTGAAAATATTAAAAATATTTTATTAAATAATTTTAAAATGCTACAAACGCCAAAAAAAATTACAAAAACTCTTAAAATTAAGCAATGAAGTGGTTTTTCAATTTTTACAAATACTTAATCAAATAATTTTAATATTTCCAACTCTTCGGGCCATTACAGCATGAATTTTAAGGAACTCTAAGACTTGTCCCATGAATATTCATGGAATACTCTTTTTTTTAAAGCTTCAGAAGCCACTATGTTTAAGTGCTCCTTTAATACGTAAAACACAAATTATCAGTTTCTTGTTTGAGCATCCACGGCAAAATTTATATTTCGATACTTACACTACAGACATGTATAGTATCTTCGTAAACACTAGGGCGTGTCTATAAATACACCACAGTCTCTGTTGTACTTGTACTATATAAAAAGGTGATCGAACGATATTCATTGCTTAAAGTATTGCTTCAAATAAACAAAATGAATCTATAGAAAACCTAATCTATGGATATTCGATCCCAGATGTAAGAATCTTCCATGGAAAAAGAAACAGGACCGTTACAGACGAGCTCTTAGGCCTCTTGCATGAATAAAGGAATAGAAGGAACATGGAGGAACACCGAGGCACAGCTAGCTCGCTGTGTGTTTATGGGAGGAAATACAATAGGCGCCGTGCTCTGCTCCGTGCCCTGCTCCGTGCTCTGCGTCGTCTGCGCCGTGGTATAAGCATTTAGCTGATTAGTTGATTCTATTAGGATCATAGAGCATATGTATATATCTAATGTCGGGATGGATGGAATCAACCAATCAGCTGAATGCTTATACCATGGTGCAGATGGCGCAGAGCACGGAGCAGGGTACGGAGCAGAGCACGGCGCCTATTGTATTTCCTCCCTATGTTCCTCGATGTGCTTCACTGTTCCTCGGTGTTCGAAGCACATGGGCACACATCGAAGAACAGTGACACACATGAAGGAACATAAACACACACGAGCGGGTTCCTTTATTCGTGCAAGAGCCCTTATAGATATAGAAACAGTGTTTTGAAAAATAGGATGGTGAAAATATGTTTCGAAATATAAATTTTGCCGTGGATGCTCAAACAAGAAACTGATGATTTGTGTTTTACGTATTAAAGGGGGACTTAAACATAGTGGCTTCTGAAGCCTTTAAAAAAAAGAGTATTCCATGAATATTCATGGGACAAGTCTTAGAGTTCCTTAAAATTTATGCTTGTTAGATTTCTCCTCAAAAGTCGCGATTCTTGCTTTGAGAAATTTGAGGAGTCTGTTCAAAATGCCGACATCTCTTCAAAAGTACCGATCTATACGTTGATATCTTCAAATATACCAATTCCCATACTTATATATATATATATATATATATATATATATATATATATATATATATATATACACAGACACACATATATATTTTACTATACTATATGGTTGTAAGTTCAATTCGGACGCTAACCCTCCGCGTCCCTCCGCAAAGTCCCTCCACAAAATAACGTAAAATTCACTGTCTTTTTGCGTTATTTGGGGTCTGCATTGCCCTGCGCGTTCCTCCGCATCCCTCCGCGTCTCTCCGCGTCTCTCCGCGTGCTACCGCATCCCTCCGCGTCCCTCCGCGTCCTTCCGCGTCCCTCCGCATTGTCCCTCTGTATTGAAAATTACAAAATGAAAACTATCCCCCCGCGATCCTCCGCATCCCTCCGCATTGTACCTCAGCATCGTCCCTCCGCGTTGTCCCTCCGCAAAATGAAAACTATCGCCCCGCATTCCTCCGTGTCCTTTCGCGTCCCTGTGACTTAAATAAAACTTGATTGACTAATTGTAAATATGAAAAAAAGCATTGTATTTTTTCATATTATTAGAAGGGGGATTTTTTTTAACGAAGTCTTCGTTAGAACGGGCGAATAAAAAGCCTATATCTTTTGATTAATTTTTCTTTTATTTTTGCTTAAGGAGGATAGATACCTCTCAGCGTGCGGGGAAGGAGGAAGGTTTCCCCTCGCATTGCGCGCGCCGCTCCGCTCACCGCGCACCCCCTCTCGCAGCCAACGAACTAGATCGTTTGTTTCCGTTTTGCCGCAGTACTCACAATCGAGGTCTATAAACGTACGAAACGGCTTCGTACAAACATTCTCCTGTATATTTGCTATATTGCGAATATTTTTTGGATCATTCTTATATTTTGTAAAGAATCGTATCCTAAGTGTTTTGTCTTTTAGCAAAGGTACTTCCATAAGAACCCGTGTATAAGAGTTGAACTTTGAAGTTCAATAATTTCATAACCGAGTTGATAAACGATCTGAAAATTCCCACACTTATAGAAAATCAATCAAAGAACAACATATTAAATTTTTGGAATGATCTTATATTATTCATTTTGGTATCGAACCTCCTTAAGGGTATGCCTTATACCGACAGGGTTCTCTGCCGTACCGACCACAATGTTTTTAATTATATATTAATTGTTACAAGCTTTTTCTTTAATTCTGAGTGTGGACGCGCAAAGGCAAACTTATCTAATTCCCGGTCAAATTTCAGATAGATCTATTGGAAAATAAAGAAGAAATTTGAAAAATGGCAACGTCGTATAATATCATATTAACCCCACAATACAACTTGCGGTTTTTCAAATTTCGTCTTTATTTTCCAATAGACTTGTCTGACATTTGAACGAGAATTAGATAATACATTTGCCTTTGTGCCTCCACTCTCAGAATTAAAGAAAAAGCTTATAATAATTAATATTTAATTAAAAACATTGTAGTCGGTACGGCAGAGAACTGCGGTATAAGGCATCCTCTTAGTAGTGAACATTTTCACTTGCAACATTTAAATGTAAACTCGCGCTATATTCTGCGAGGGCACTGCGAAGGAGCAGCAGACGTTCAAAAAAGTAGCAGGAGTGCCAGAAACATCAAATCGACGGCGCCTTGCTATCTACAGGAACGCTTTGCCCTAGGCCTAAACAATATTAAATTCGTTATATGTTCGTGTGGACTGTTAGCGGTACAGTGTCCTCTTGACATAACCCAATTAGTAAGGAAAAATTCGAAGATATGTTTACAAAATTAAATGAAGATCAAAAATTTATTTTCAAACAACTTATAAAAAATATAAATAAAATCAATTTTATAGATGGTCCTGGAAGTTCGGGTAAAACATTTGTATATAAAACTTTACTTTATTATTTTCTATCAAAAGGAAAAAATATTGTATCAATGGCTTCGACTGGTATAGCATCTATTCTCTTACCGAAAGGAATGACTACTCATAGAATCTTTAGATTGCCATTAGATTTAAATAGTATTGAAAATATTTTTTTTTAAATTAGAATCAAATAAAAAGAAATTAAGAGAAACGGAAATCATAATCTGGGATGAAGCATCTATGTTACCCAAAAATGCTTTAGCAATTATTAACAGATCTTTAAAAGATTTATGTACAAACGATTTATCTTTTGGGGGAAAATTAATAATTTTAGGAGGTGATTTACACATATACTCCCAGTAATGAAACACGGATTTAGAAGCGCTATAATTGAAGGCACTATTAAATATTCTGAACTTTGGCCTTTATTTAAAATTTTCAAACTAAAACACAATATTCGTTCTCAGAATAATGAATTCTCGAAATTATTGTTACAAATTGGAGACGGTAATATAAATTCTTTTATAGTACCTAAGAATTGGAGAACTAACGATGATTGCTTACAAATTTATAAAAATATTAATAAAAAAATGATTATGATCGTGTTATTTTAGCACCTCATAATGAAGACATTAAATTTGTGAATGAAAAAATTTTAATGTTATTAAATGGTGATAAAATAGTACATTTCGACACGGTTGGGGAAGTCAATTATGTAGCTGGTGTGAATTTTTGCACGAGCGAAGCGAGTTCCAAAAAGTCACACCAGCTAAATAATCGACTTACGCACTAGTTTCGAACGGTATTTTATACCACGAGCGCCGAAAAATCATATCAAAGTTGTGATTTTGAGGTTAGAGTGGTATAAAGACTTATTATAGTACAGATTATGCGATTCATAAAGGTGTTGATCAAAGTGATGACAACACTGATCTACTTTTTCAAATAGAAACATTAAACAACATTTATGAAGGTTTGCCACCTCATAAATTAGATTTAAAAGTTAATGCTATTGTTATGTTAATTAGAAATTTGAGTATACGCGAAGGTTTGTGTAACGGTACTAAACTTAAAATAACCAAATTATTTAAATATAATATTGAAGCGGAAATATTAACACGAGAAAAAGTAGGTAATAGAGTTTTTATTCCTAGAATTACATTAAATACAGGAGAATCTTCTTCATTAGCATTTATTCTTTATAGAAAACAGTTTCCATTAACATTAGTATTTTGCATGACCATTAATAAATCTCAGGGACAAAGTTTTGATTATGTAGAGTTATATCATCAATTTTTAACGTGAATACGCAATAGTAGTATAAATGAAAAATTGTTTAAAAGATATTATAAGAGATATAAATCAATAGCTAAATGTAATCGGTATACGAAATTTATTTAAGCTTCAGTTTAATACATAAAATAATAAAAATAAAATAGAACAAAAGATTTTTAAATCAAACTTGATAACATAAATATACTCTTATATATTAAAAAAAAAATTTCCCAATATAAAATATACGCAATAGCAGTATCAAATAAAGGAGAAATTGTTCAAATGATGTTATAAGATCTTAATCAACGACTAAATGAAAATTGTATATGAAATTTATTCAAATATGGATCAGATCAAGATTTTTATCGTGAATAATACTCTACACATTAAAAGAAATTATACGATAAAAAATATGTATATTATAGAAGTATTTAAATGATGTTATAAAATATCTTATTCAATATCAAAATAAAAATTATATATGATATGAGGTGTTTCACGTCAACTGCCCCAGATCGGCGCGCGAGTGCCAAATCGTGCTATTTCCAACTCATGTTTATGATACTAAAATGTACTTAAAAACATTGTTTGATAATCATTTTCAACGTGTTTTTTCCTCAGCTTTCCAGTGATATAGGCAGTGTTTCCGAAATTTTCCATTTTCACCTACAAAAACTACAAAACATCTTATATCTCAAAAACCGCGCTGGGGTAGTTGACGTGAAACGCCTCATATTTTTGCTTCCTCATAGAGGAAGCTTTGTGATAGTAAAAAAAAAGTTTATGAGGTAATGTGTTAGAAATGTTATTTAGCAAATTTGGAATCGAAATACACTATTTTTAGAAAATGTCCGTATGGATGTGTGTGTGTGTGTGTGTGTGTGTGTGTGTGTGTGTGTGTGTGTGTGTGTGTGTGTGTGTGTGTGGGTGTGTGTGTGTGTGAGTGTGTGTGTGTGTGTGTGTGTGTGTGTGTGTGTGTGTGTGTGTGTGTGTGTGTGTGTGTGTGTGTGTCTATACGCTGATATCTCATGATCTATTCGACCGATTTTAACGGGAGAGTGATCATTTTTTTAGATTTTGCTTCCACAATTGGGGTCAATATTCTATTTTTGTAAAATTTAATTTTTTTTTATAGCCATTTTTTAATTTTCAAAATTTTTATTTTCGATTTTTTAAATATTTAGAACAAATATTGTTTATATATCATAAATTCTCTGTATGTAGGATAAAATTATCTACAATTAAAAAAAAAAAGTCGGTAGCTATATTTCGTCATAAGTTATTGATGAAAACGTAATTTTTTGTAAATAGGTTATATTTCGAAATTAAAAAAAGATATTAACATGAATATTTTTTTTGTTTATAAAGGATATTAAGTACTATAACTTACTAAATTTTTAGGTTTTTTTATTCATTATTTTTTGAGAAAAAAAATAATTTATAAAAAAAAATGATTTTTTTTGTCGTTCAATAACTATAGTAAAATTGGCTTAATCACTTTGAAATTCTTTGTAGGGGTAGATTTTGTATACCAATCGAGTGAGTTCTTTGGGCAAAAGGATTGATCCATAAATTTCGAAGATATTTGAGGTTAAAATTTTTTTCAATTTTTTTTTAAATCGTAATTTCTCGAGAACGGCTCTATGTATCTAAATGGGGTGGGTGGTATTCGAAAGAGAATAAAATTACCTATATTTTCTAAAAAAAATTAATTCTCTAGCTATCACGGTTCTTTTGTTATTAACAATAACGTAAAAATTGAAAAATGAAAAAAAATGAGTTTTATATGTTCAACTATTACAATAGTAAAATTGTCTTATTCGCTTCAAAATTCATTGTAGAGGTATATTATTGATAGTTCTCGGATGAGTTATTTTGGCAAAGTGATTGGTTCATAAATTTCAGAGATATTTAAGGTTAAAATTTTTCTAGACATTTTTAAAATCTAGTTCTTGAGCATGGCTCTGTGTATCTGAATAGGATGGGTAGCATTTGAAAGAGAATTAAAATATTTATATTTTCTTAAAAGAAAAATTTTTTAGTTATCGCCGTTTTTTATTATTAACAAAAATGTATAACTTGAAAAATTGAAAAATGAAAACAAAAATCTGTCTTTATCAAATTTTTTTAAAAACATCCCCTCACATTATAACAACCTTACCACATAACGCATTCAATATAACACGTTCAATGTTCAACGTAACACGAAAATAAATTTGTTGTCCGACATCTACCAATTTCATACTCAGTGGTAGTGGTGCAGAATGGGTACATTTCTACCACTGAATATGAATTGGCCATGAAAAAATTACAAGTTAGTATTTTCCATAAAATTTTTCCAATTTTTCGAATTTTAATTTTATATGAAAATGTATAATTTCATCTATCTCTTACGAGATGAAAATTACGTAAAAAGTTGTGCATTAATGTGGAATGATCGTTTGACAAAATTTTCTAACTTTAAAGTAATTTTGACAATAACTTTATCGTCATTGATAGTCATAATTTACAATACATAAATATACATATTTCCGACATTGCTTACATGACGGTCATTTTTACAACAATTTGACAATAACTAATAGATATAATTTACAATCCATGAATACAAAAATGACAGTCATTGAGCTTTGGTGATTGGTCAGAAATGATCATGGTGATTGGTCAGAATCTATATAATCTATAAAAATTTGAATAAATTATTTTGGAGTTTTGTTATTTCTGTCTTTCTGAAGTATTAAATTTTAAATATTGGAATTAAAAATTGATTAAAGGAATCAGTAAATTAAGTTTGAGGAAGCTACGTGCCAATGAATTGGCAGCGGTTTTAAATGTGGATTAGGCCTACTCGGGATTCGTGCGTGCGTATGTGCGTGTGTGCGCGCGCGCGCGTGTGTGTGTGTGTGTGTGTGTGTGTGTGTGTGTGAGTGTGTGTGTGTGTGTGTGTGTGTGTGTGTGTGTGTGTGTGTGTGTGTGTGTGTGTGTGTGTGTGTGTGTGTGTGTGTGTGTGGGACGTTCACGTCACTTTTACACCCCTTTGTCCAAAAATTGACAGGACATACGAAAACGTACATCCACTCAAAATTTTCTTTAAAGTATAGGCTTTCGAATGCGAAGTGGCAGAAGTCATGATTTCAAGGTGGCCGACCTATATGGCGGCCATAACGATAGAAAGTGCATTAGGCATGTGTGTAAAAATTAAGAATAGCGATAAAAAATTCTGAAATAATTTATACAGTAGCTTGTCTGGCTACTGGTTCAAATTCCACTATCAAACTTTCCAAATTCAAGATGGCGGATCCAATATGGCGAACGAAATTTCAAAAATCAACGAATCCATAAAAAATTTGGTATACGGGGGTTTTTCAAGTTGCTGATCAGGAATCCGGAGTTAAATTTGTATAATTCAAGATGGCGGATCCAATATGGCGGGAGAAATTTTCAAAAATCAATGGATCCATACAAAATTTGGTATACGTGGTTTTCTTGAGTTGCTGATCGCGAATCCGGAGTCAAATCTGCAAAATAAAAAATGGCAGATTCAATATAGCTGGCCAATAATTTCTAGAATAAAAAATCTCAGAACCTATTACATGAAATTACAAATTATAAAACTATTTTTGATGATTTTTTGATCAGCCGAATCGTTTCCGAGTGAAAAGTTCCCAAATCTGTAAATTCATGAATTTATACAAGACAAAGCGTGTTTAGCGAACATAGTGGTCAGAGTAGCTTCTGCCTCAAATTCTATGCTGACAATATGGAAAATTGTAGATTATCCTCTAAAATACTGTAATTATCAGCTATAGAAAAATAACTAGGAGGCCCGAACCTAACGGAACCTTATCGAAACCATACCCAGACTTTCGTGTGGGGTGGAAAATCGTGATTCGATATAACTCTACTGATCTATTTTGACTTAGCTAAGACTACAAAATTGTAAGATAGTACAATCTTCAAATTCATTCGGATTTTTAATAATTAATATTGCACGTTGTTGATATGATTTTTACTGCCAGAATATTACAAAATCTGTAGTATTTTTCCAGGTAGCACATATAGTATAGTTATAGTAGTATAGTATAGTTCCAGGTAGGCATGTCCAATAGAGATTTTATCCATTTTAGGTGCTTCAGAGAATCTTTTCTTAAGAAATCTCTTAGTCTTTTCATGCCCTTTTTCATCGTAGTACATTACATGAAAATTCTGGAATTTCCTTTTCGCCCACACGTAAAGCGATTCTGGAGTTAATATTGCATCGTTTGTTTGTGCTTGCAGACTGGCACGTGTAGCTTCGCGTTTTAGGATAGCTCCTACGCTATCACAAGCTCCTTTGCTTTGCGCGGTTGCATGGAAATGCCAATCGGCTTTAACACCAAAATCTTCTTTATGATAAATTAGATTGCACATTTGATACTTGTCTTGTAATGTTGTTTCGCACTATCACTTACATATATGATCCTTTTCAAATTTGGGTATAGTTTCTTGATCTCAGAAATGACTAAATTTTGCATGGGATAGATTGCGGCAGTGTCATGTGAGTGAGCAACATATTTAAATGAGTGCAAAACTCATCAGCAAAGTCTTCAGATGAGATACATTCCCTTTTCAAAGTACACCTATCTGTCGATTCCCAAGTACTGAAAATGACTTTTGATATGCACTTCTCCTCAAAAATCTTCTTGAGATAATAACTGAGAAAGTCTTTTTCTCGATACAGTTGACATTCACGTTCATGTAAATATACATATATATATATAAAATATCATTACTGATCAAAATTATTTTTTATATGAATCCAAAAAAAAAATTAACGTTAGCATTTAACTTTTTCTCGATCAAAGCTTAAGAATAATCTTTGTAATGTGTGATCTACTACAGAAATTGTATGTACTTTTGCTTCTAAACCTGTAGTTTTTATATGTTCGGGATAACAAGCTTCTTTAGCACTTATAATTACCTTATAGTGAGGACAAATATTGTTACACTCACACACACATACAATAACCAATAATAACCATAATTACAAAAAAATAACATATAACTTTATTTAAGATCATAAACACACACAATAAAACATGTTATCAACAACAACGTCTCGAATCAACTAACTCGAATCGAGAACAACAAAACTATTCGCTTGGCAACGCTTTTGTTCTTATGTTCGATGATGGTAGACGAACACATAACATTATTCCCCCTTCTTTCAGATTGTCGTCCCGACAAGCAGAATTGGTCCATATTGAATTTTTTAAATCATTTTGAAATCATCTTGAAATGATCTTGAAATCATCTATTTTTAAGCGGGTTGATCCTTGACTTATCTGGTCAGAGGACCCGTCTCTTAAAAAATAGAATCGTCATTTTTAGTTAACATCGTGTCATTATTCTCCATCCTTTTAGATTGTCGTTCCGACAATCTTAAGATAAAACGAAAGAGAAGACGTCTTCTTCAAGCGAGCTGATCCTTCGCACACGGCCAAAGGGCCCGTCTCTTGAAGAATAGTTCTCCTCTTCCAAAACCGAATCAAAATGGCATCATCTTCAAACGGGCTGATCCTTCGCACACGGCCAAAGGGCCCGTCTCTTGAATTGGTCCATCTTGAATTCTTGAAAACATCTTGAAATCATCTTGAAATCTTTTTGAAATTGTCTACTTTTAAGCGAGTTGATTCTTGACTCATCTGGGTTTGTGAGCTTGATGTTTGGGGTTTGTGGGTTTCTGGTATGAGATTTGTGGGTTTATCATTTTGATGTTTAAGGTTTGGGGTTTGTGGGTTTTAAGTTTGGGGTTTCATGTTTGTGGGTTTAAGGTTTGGGGATTGTGAGTCTGAGGTTTTGGATATGTGCGTTTAGACTTTGCGAGTTTGGGGTTTAGGATTTTGCTAGTTTTACTACCTACAATGTTTTTGGTGTCAAAAATTGAGGGTCACTATGAAAACATGTAAGAACAGACTATTAGTTAGTGTAATAAAATTGAATCTATTGTAATCGATCTCGCTACAGTTCTACGCATTAGAAGATCTGCCCCTGAGTATTTAAAACAAATTTTAATCGGTCAAGAATTTTAGTATCTAGAGTGTTTTGTTCATTTTTTCCCACTGAGCGGTGGTGCTGGTGATCGCCGGTGTTTTGCCAGTGGATCTTTTAGCTCAACAGCAAAAGAGAGTCTTCAAGAACAGCGAAGAGATGGGATGAACGACAGCCGCCGCAGATGCACGGACAGAGGCACTGGCAACCTGGGAAGCCCGCTGGACAAACAGTGTCAAAGGAAAGTGGACGAGACGCCTTATAAAGGACGTGCGACTCCGGAGGGAATGGAGAGATGGGAAGTGAATTTTCACTCAATTCAGTTTCTTTCCGGACATGATTACTTCTGTCAGTATCTGCACCGCATGGTATCTGCACCGCATGGTATCTGCACCGCATGGTATCTGCACACACGTTTCCCGTGTGCCCTCGGTGGGCAGTTGAGAGACAGAGGTTGCAAACAATAACATGTGACATTACACCAGACAACATCGTGACACTGATGCTATCAAGCAAACAAAGGTGGGACGACATAGCACGTTACGCGACTAACGTACTGCAAGGCAAAAAGACTGACGGGCGCCTTGAAAACTGACACAGAAACTGAAACTAGAGAAGGAAACGGAACACAATCAGGCAAGACAGACACGATCACCTTAGGGCATGAAAACGCCGAAGTAATGTGCATAACAGTTCCGGGACGGTTTTCGGTAAATAAGGTTACTGATGGTCCTTATCAACTGCTGAACAAGAGACTGAGGATTTAGCTGGTCGGCCGTTGTCAGATGCCACGGCCGCGATGGGTTTCCGCTGAAGGACACCCCACTCGGCCCTGACTGAAAGCGACGTTCTGATCAGCACATGGCCTAGCGACGGACCCTAAACTCGATGTCCCTGATCTCGGGAGCAGGTTCTGGAGCTCGCTTATGATTGCGAAGCGATTTTCCACTTTTTTTCAACCATATAAAAAAAATTGAAGTAATGATAATAAACTCTTTTCTATGATTTTAAGTAATGTGTATTGTTTATCTATTATTAAAGTATGTTGAGAGAAATAGGCAAACCCCTACATTACAAAGTAATATATCAAAAATAATATAAAAGTAAACTATTTAGGTATAATTATTGATTATAGGCTAAAGTGGAATAAACATATTGAATATATAATAAAAAAAACTAAATGTATAATATATATACTGTACAAATTATCAACATATATGCAATCTGACACACTTAAGACAATATATTATGCATTTTTTCATAGTGTCATTAGCTATGGAAATATTGCATGGGGTGGTGCATATAAAAACAACTTAAAATCACTACAAAACATCCAAAATAGGATTTTAAAAATTATAAACAAAAATATTTTCAATCGAGACAACCCCTTGAATCTAAAACAAATTTTTGCTTACGAATGTGTAACGTATCATTATAATGAACTTAAGAATTTATACTTAACATCGACTAGCAAAACTAGAAATAAACTTATAATACCACGAAAGTGTTCGAAAACTGTTAGTGATAAAGATAACTATGTCAGAGCGATACAAGTATTTAATTGTCTTCCGAAATTTAATACAAATCTTAAAGTTCTAGATATCGCAAAAAATTATAATAAGAAAAAGCTAAAAATTTGGGTTGGTACTAATATATTCTAGAATTTAAACAAAAAAATAAATAAATAAATAAAAATTTAACTTTCCAGTATGGGTGAGATAATCAATGTAGACCAAATATATTATTTATAGTGGAATCTTTGATTCCATGCCTAGTTTGTAAGTTATTTAAGTTTTTTTAGTTTTAAGTACACCGGACCTATGTACAGGTAGCTATGTCTACCTCTATAGGATGTTTGCTGCTTCAGACATATAACTATGTCCTGAAGTAAGCAATAACATGTAATACAACATGTACTACTCTGGTTTAAATAAATAAATAAATAAACTTTATTATAAGATTACATAATATATCCAAAAACGAAATATAGGTTAAGTTTTAAGTATTATTTTACTACCAAAGTATTTTTAAAATAGAGATTAGGTTATGATATGATCTAATTAGAATTTAAATGATTTTTGATTTTAGAATAGAGGTTAAGTTATCATAATCAACGATATTTGAATGTTGGCCTTCATTGCAACATTTGCTGTAACGCTTAGTAGTTTCTACTGAACGCTTAAGCAAATTTTGCTAGGCTTTTAGTTGCCTGACTAAAATTGCCAGGCTCTTAAAGCAGATTTTTCTTTACGCCATCTGCCATACCGATTTCGGCAGTTACTGACAGTCTCTGACTTCGGCTCAAACGGTAGATGTTTTTTTCAGTGTATAAAAGCGATCTTATTAACTGTATTATGTAATTTATATTTACGTTTAGTTGAGTGGCAATTAGTTTCATCCTTTCCATCTGGACAATCAAGTAGTCCATTACAAACATCTAGTCGATTTATACAATAACCGGATGAGCATTCAAAATCGTCAAATTTGCAGATTGGCCCTGAAGGATAATGCGCTTGATTATCTGTAACAAAAAATTATTTTGTAATATATATACGTACTTAATTATTATAAGAAAACAACACATAATATCTTCAATAAAAGAAATCCACATTTAACAATTTTAACCTTTGGAGGGTAGAAAAGACAATATACTGGCTCAACCCATTATCGACACTTCACGCATGAGCAATCTATGATATTAAGATACCTTTATTATAAATTTTCCTAGAGCAATCACGTACCCCAAATACCATTCCTCTAAAGATTAAGCAATGATCTACAAATATCATTTATTAATATGTGATAAAAATATACATCATTCACTAAAGTAAATAAAACATATTCATGCATAATTAAAAAGAAATCTTTTTTAGTAATAAATAAAATGTTGTAGTGAAAAGTAAAAATACTCAAATTGAATGATAGCTACGAGATAAAAATGAATAAACTCGTATTTAAAGTATTTACATTATTCCACAAAAAATACATTACTATAGTATTGATTTCCAATAATAAACGTAATAATGATTGTAAATGGAAACAAACTACTTTGAATATTTGAAGGTTTTTCAACTTTGTTTAAATATGTATTATTAGTAACACATATTTTACTATAACAAGATTTCCTCAAGATATGTGCAACTGATTAACTTAAAGAATAAGGCCTTGATAATTCTTATAAAAATAATAATAAAATTATATACATAGATATTATATTATTAAAATAATCATACTGCAATTTTTTTCATCGCTGTCATCTAAACAATCAGCATTTCCATCACAGAAAAAATCTTTGCTGATGCAAATTCCATTGTCACATGTTTTTCCACCAGGTCCGCATTCTGTAAAATATTCGATTATATGTTAATGGAATACAAAATCTCTCTCTCTCTCTCTCTCTCTCTCTCTCTCTCTCTCTCTCTCTCTCTCTCTCTCTCTCTCTCTCTCTCTCTCTCTCTCTCTCTCTCTCTCTCTCTCTCTCTCTCTCTCTCTCTCTCTCTCTCTCTCTCTCTCTCTCTCTCTCTCTCTCTCTCTCTCTCTCTCTCTCTCTCTCTCTCTCTCTCTCTCTCTCTCTCTCTCTCTCTCTCTCTCTCTCTCTCTCTCTCTCTCTCTCTCTCTCTCTCTCTCTCTCTCTCTCTCTCTCTCTCTCTCTCTCTCTCTCTCTCTCTCCTATAAAACGTAGTTCAGTTGTGGAACTGTATGGACATGCACATAAATATTGTGCATATTTTGGTGAAAAATTTAGGAAACTTAACTTAAAGCAAAGTTGAAATATAAATGTTTATAAACGTCGAAAGTCATATTTTCATTCTATTATTCATGCAATTAGAGAATAAATTTGAAAGGATGGATACGTATAAGAATATTAATAAAATTACAATAGAATATAACTATATGTACAATGAAATGCATAGACTATTATACTTTTTAAATCTAGGATAAACAGCGAAAAAGTTGAAAAGTTTATCTAAAATACTACACTTTTCAAGAAATAGTATATTATAAAATGACTAATACAAACTTTCTATTAAAACACTAAAAACTAAACTTTTTCTACAAAAAAAATATTAATTCCTTAATAGTTCTTTTCGATAATCTTATCACCCGCATTGAACTTTATTTGTCGACACTCCGAGTGTAAAGTGCTATTTTTCGCAGGCGTGCAAACGTAAGCGTGTGTTAAAGTGGCACTTTACGCACAGAGTGTAAAATAGTATATTGTATATCTAGGGCATAAAGTGAACCTTTTTAGACCGAGTGTAGAGTTCAGGCGATGTCAAAACGCCCACTAGCCCTAGGTGCATAAAATATTTTTGTGACTCATGTATTAATTGTCGGGGTTTTTGAGCTTAAAAGGCGAGGCTAATTGATTTTTGTTTTATACGACAACAAAAATACTTGTGGGAATAGACATTACAACTGTTTGTTCAATTTTCTTTTTATTTATTATAATTATTTGGAAATCCAAATAAAAATCAAAATAATAAATAATAAAAAAAATTTTTTTAAATAATAATAAATCCACCACAAAGTTGTGCTAATGTAAAGATGTTCATCTTCGAATAAAAAAAAGCTATAAAAAACATGCATTTACAAATTGTATGCAGTTTCAGAACAGTGGCCGCAAAAGTATCTACAAAAATGCTTCTGCCCCCGCCGGGCCCAAAAGTTCCTGCAAAAAGATACTTTTACGCCCGCCGGGCGAAGAACAATTTTTTTCTCCGTCGGTCGAAAAAAGTTACTTTAGGCCAAAAGCGGCGAAAATCGTGCATGTGTTACAAAAAGTCATTTTTTGCTGTAGTAAATGTGGCTCCTATACACATAGTGTGCGTAGCGCTATTTACGTACATTACGCGCCGAAAACAATACGTGAAGTAGGTACTAGTTATGCATTCAATATCAAAAAGCAAAATTCGCAACACCTGTATACGATTTACACTTTTCGTACATGTTGCGAAAAATACTATTAGATGACTGTACAAGTCGTGCACATAATTTCATCTACGTACAATCCAGAATACAAATTATTATTATTCTTACTTCTTTCTATTCAATTGACTATATTAATTAATAATATTAACTGTCACTTAACACTAATGAAAATACATTTATTCTGCTATTTGAAGAAAATGTTTTAACACAAAAAAATACTTTGCATGAAATTTTGATAAACATTGCTGTTATCTAAAGACCTATGTTTCAAAGCTTATGCGAAGAAATTAATTTATATAGATTAATAGAATTACTTCGAGTCAAAAGAAAGAAATATATTCTATTCAAATTATATTGAATTCTTCGTTGTATCTATTTTATTTTTTTAAGTTATAAAAGTTAATAAGTGTTATGTTATAAAGATTTTTACAAATTAATAAATATACTAAGAACTTAGAAAATACATTTTTCAACGTTCTAATGTTCGTATTCATGTAGTTACCTAAATTTAATATCTCCTGGGCTCTGATTTATATATTAACCGATCAGAAAATATACTATCAAAAGTAATATAAATTACAATACAAGAGCAAATACTATAACCTATTAGCAAGTAAAACAGGCGGCCAAGTTCTTAATACCTTTAGAGTGGTACCAGTAGATGGATACCCAAGTACCTAGACGTGTAAAATACAATAGCAGATACTGGGATACTCCCTTTTGGATTTTTTAATTATACATATACTGAGTATGGTCCGCCTTCCTACTTCCTATTAGAAATATATTAAGGTATGCCGTAAGTAATGATCAGACCAGGTACCGTATCCAATTTTCAAGCCCCTGGTAAGGTAAGTCAATTATAGCCAAAAATAGAAAATACCTATTTAATTTGCTGTATTTGTTCTATTTGTTAATATAGTATCAATATTTTACATCTTTAATATTATCTTCTGTACAAATAATAAAGTTCTGTACAAATAATATTGCATAGCATATAATATCTGAATAAATAAACAAATTTGGTATCGATTTATTAACCATTTAATGCTCGGCTTTCTTGAAACACAGTATTTTTCATGCTTTATTGTTGATAACAAAATTCTGTTAACAAAAGGATGTTTTCGGGATCATCAGATTGTTAGATTCACATTGGTGAGCAGGTTGGACCGAAAAAATCCATTATTAAGATTATGTAATTACTACTTGTATAAAATACAGTTTCAACTAGTGACGGGACGAACAGTTAAAAAAATTTCTTCTTTTATTTTTAATAAACTTGAATGTAATAGTGGGAGTGATATTATAGTATATTACAATTTAATTGAGTAGTAAACTAAAAGGATTTAGAAGCTCAATGAACATTTATAAGGTCACATGGTTCATGCAACCAAGATCGAACTTTTCTATGTGCTTGAATGTACTTGTATCTACTTTATATCATCGGTGCCGACGAAGACTATCCCACTCAAAAATGCCACTAAAACTATCCCCCATCAAAATTCGCCACGAAAAGAATTTTAGCTAAAATACGCGACGAAAACTATTCCCCATTAGTATTCGCGACGAAAGGAATCCCATCTGCAAAAGTGCCACGAAAACTATCCCGCATCTATATTCGCCACGAAAAGAATATCACCTACAAAAACGCCACGAAAACTATCCCGCTTAAAAATATGTCCGCGAAAACTATCCCCCATAAGCATTCGCCACGAAAAGAATCCCATCTACAAAAGTGCCACGAAAACTATCCCGCGCCACTATTCGCCATAAAAAAAATCTCAAAAAAAAAAAAAAAATTACACGAAAACTATTCGCATCAATATTAAGTAGTCCATTGCTATACGTCGGAACCACTAGAAATAATATTTATCATTTTTTATCATTTTTCTCGATCAATATATGCCCAGTACAATCAATCAGTCATGAGTTTTGTTATAAGAGTTAGAAGGTTATTACGTTTAAAAATAAATTTATGATTTAATAAAATAGTGAAAAAGTAACAAAAATTATTATTTGCTAGATAGACTCACGTTACCTAGGTTTAACCCGAGCGAAAACGGGTACCAACTAACCTTTTTAAGAGGGATAGTTCTCGCGGCATTTATGTAGGTGAGATTCTTTTCGTGTCGAACATTGATGCGGGATAGTTTTCGTGGCACTTTTGTAGACGGGATTCTTTTCGTGGCGAATACTGATGGAGGATAGTTTTCGTGGCTTTTTCTAGGTGAGATTCTTTTCGTGGCCAATATTCGTGTGGGATTGTTTTCGTCCGAGCCGGCGATATGTATACTTGTGTTCAGATATCTATATAAAAATATATATATGTTTGTTACTATTATGTGTGTAGATTTAATTGACGCGCGTGAAAATAATCATAAATTCGTTAATGGCGGATTGAAATTAATAACCATAAAAAAACCCTGGGAGGAACGAGATTATATTAGAGAAACTAACGAAACCTTTACGACCACCTCCCAGGCCCGTATCGCGTAGTGGGGTAGTGGGTGCTGCGCCCGAGAGAGAGAGAGAGAGAGAGAGAGAGAGAGAGAGAGAGAGAGAGAGAGAGAGAGAGAGAGAGAGAGAGAGAGAGAGAGAGAGAGAGAGAGAGAGAGAGAGAGAGAGAGAGTGAGGAGTTGCGCGCCGGACGACGAAACCTTTAGGACCACCTCCCCGTACGGATGGCCGGAGTCGCGAGAATCTGAGATAAATACGTGAGGTAATGAAACGCGGCAAAACACACAAGAACGCGTGGATAAATAATATTGGATAATCCTTATCTCGGCGGCGGATGATGATCCCTTCCGTGTATTGGAATAATACGATAAGATTCGATTTTCAATTAGAAATAAATAAATAGTCCTTCAATATTCGATAACTTTTTCATTTTATTTTTTCCTCCTTCTGGGAAATAAATGGTCCTGAGTTCAATTTTACACACGTAGAAATAATTCAATATATATAATACTATTAATTAACAACGATAATAATTAATCGAACAATCCAAATAATAACTAATACAACAATAATTCAATCAATAATATTTGTCAATACAAATTTAAAACACTTAGCAAATCTTAATTAGTCAAACTGTTACAACGAATCACTATGTATATTCCCGGTTTCTCTTAATGCTTTTACTCAGAATGTTAATTTCCGAATCCTCGTGACAACGAATTTCCGCAGCCAGCACACCTGGATCCACGAAAATTCGCTCCCACCATATTCGTTTGCTGTCTCTCTCGCTCCCGTAGCATCTGTCGACGTGGGTAAGGCAGGGAGCGCGGGAGGTGATCGAGAGGTGCTGCCACTGATCCAGCGCGGCGGCCACGTCGCGCGTGTTGTGTGCATTTCCTTGCGGTCACCCCTCTGCATCAAGGCCACTGCCTTAAAAGCACAGCGAATTCCGGGGATCACGCGATGTTTCTTAATCCTTTCGTTCTAATTTAACAATATTCCTTAACTAAAATTTTAACTAAATATTCGCTTTTTTCTTTAATTGATTAATAATATTAGGCACGTAACAGTACCAGAGCGTGGTTAATGTTTCTTTCATCAATAAATTTTTTCTTTTATAAAAAAATGATTTTGTATATAAATGTATCGTATTAAACGGTATCAAAAGGTATCAAAGTGTTCTATAAAAGTTACGAAATGCAACCCCTACATACAATTTAATACACTTTAATACCATTTGATACTTTTTGATACCTTTTAATACATTTTGATACTAGCGTAAGTTTTCAAGTAATAGGTGCAGTGGAAAATGTTTAAATTAAAATATCATATTTTTTATGGAAAATCAATATTTGTGGTTATATTGTCAAAATAATATAAGTTAAATAGTTCAAGGAATTTATAAAAATTATGAATAATCAGAATTTGCATTAAAAGAAATAAAAGTAATATATAGATTTTTGTAATCACTTCTTATCCGCATTTTCTACTTCTTCAAGATACTCTTTAAAATTTACAACATAAAAACTATTTTCCCTTAAAAACGAGTCCATTTTAAGGTTTTCTAAGGATGTATATATCTGTACGTATCTATGTAATCAGGTAACCAGATTATCTCAGCGAAATTTTGACGGATCCAAACGAATTTTGAACCAGATACTCGTCTCAGTATAAGTACCGGATAGTTCTATAGAGAAGAATCCATGGGAAAATAAAAAAACGTCAGAGCAAATAAAAATTGAAAAAATAGATTTTTAAGCTTAATCTATCGCAAATTAATTTTCAGAATAAATCTAGCACACGCTTCTGCTAAAACTCATTAAAACACGTCTATTTTACATTGAACATTTTTTTTCTTCCAACAATATTTGTAAACGTAATAGTGATATAATCGATAAAATAATCGATTTTTCCTTGTTTCTTGACAAGATTTGATTTTACACAAAAATGCTAAGTATAAAAGATATAGATAATATTAAAACAAAACTTTTTCATATTGAACATTTTTTTGCACATTCAGTTTCTGATGAGTTAAACGCCTAAAAACGATTTTTAACACCGAAATGTATCTAAAATGGTCGATTTTCGGTTATAACTTAGCAGGAGTTGATTTTATAAAAAAATGTTAAATGCCAAATTATATTATGCCGAACTTATAATAATTATTTTTGATGCCTAAATACCCAACTCAAAATTGTGTGTAAGAACTGACGTAAGAACATACGTAAGAACTTATGTAATAAATCACGTAAGTACAAACGTCAGTTATTACGTAGGGACTTATGTACGAATTTCACATAAGAACTTACGTAAGTTCTTGAGTAGGAACTTACGTACAATTTTTATGAAAAAATTGTTTTATTTTTATACGTATTTTATATTAAATTATTAATTAACTTTACTTTTACATTATCTACGATAATAGAATTTGCAATAGAATTGACTAAGTAGGTTTATGGAGCCCAATTCGTTGGATCCACCAATGAGGTTATTTCTTTAGTTTTATGGAGCCCGTGTTCTATGAAAGCTATGTAACAGACTGAGATGGCGCTATTTGAAAATACACGTCGGGCTCCATAATTAAACATATATAAATGTATACAGCTATCGTAAATATATTGCAAATATATCGCAGCAATAATTGACAATACACCGGCAATAAAGTGCCAAAAATTCAGCTACTCGAAAAAATTATTTTTGTTTTATTACAAAGTTACTTCACGCACAAAATGTTGCGTGAAAATTTAAGTCTCACATTTAAATAAAGATAACAAAAACGATGCAAGCCAATCTAACGGTCAACGTCGGTACTCAGCATACAGATTTGACTGGTAAGTGTACTTCTGTCATTGACGGCAAGATGACAACTGTTCGGACCTCCTTCAAATGAACAGGTACCGCCAAAAGTATACAGGGTGTGTCATTTTAATTGACGCACCAGAAAATTTCAAAAACGGCGTCTCCTAGAAAAAATGATTCAAACAAAAGTTGTAGGGTATGGAGGGGGCCAACTGATAACGACCTTCACTTTGACCTTGAGGTCAAGGATCAAGGTTATTTGAAGGCCAAATCGATTTTTTGCTTAGGAACCCCCACTTTTGACCCCGGAAATGGAAAGAGCGGCAAAGTTTACATTTAAATATGACCTTGACCCTAATTTCAAACTCAAACGTCAACATAATGTAATGAAGGAAATCAGTCAACGCATTCAAACATTTGGAAAACTACACAGCCTACACAAGAAAATGTTTTGTACAAAAGCTGTGTGTGGGGGGGGGCAACTGACCATGATATTGATCTTCAGGTCAATATTAAGATGTGGCCTTGACATAGACGTCAAGATCCAGGATAAAGATCGAAGAGATCCAAGAAGGACAAAGACCTTTTCCAGCTTTACCCAGACACAACGACGTAGACGTGATAGGAAAGTATTTTGTTGGAGTGCTCAATTTTTCTAAGCCCCCTTGCCTTTCACGTTCCGGGGTGCTCTCTGTTGTCGTGAGTATCCTCGCCTCTCACGTTCCGGGGTGCTTTCTGTTGTCGTGAGTCCCCTCGCCTCTCACGTTCCGGGGCCTTCTGTCGTCGTGAGTCCCCTCGCCTCTCACGTTCCGGGGTGCTTTCTGTTGTCGTGAGTCCCCTCGCCTCTCACGTTCCGGGGTGCTTTCTGTTGTCGTGAGTCCCCTTGCCTCTCACGTTTCGGGGTGCTTTCTGTTTCCGTGAGTGCCCTCGCCTCTCACGTTCCGGAGTAATTTACTTTTTCAATATAAATCAATGTCAACCTCGTAATAGTTGTTCAAAGTTAGCACCATTAGCTTCGAGACGTAAGTTGATTCTAATTTGAAAACTATCAATAGTCTTCAGCAGTACGTTTCTTGGAATTGCCGCACAAGCTTCTCTTATTCGATTTTTCATGTCTTCTCTTGTAGTTGGCGCTTCCTCATATACTTTATCTTTTATGAATCTCCACAAAAAAAATCAAGCGATGTCATATCAGGTGATCTGGCAGGCCAAGAAACTGGACCTGCTCGTCCTATCCATCTTTGCGGATACATGTTATTCAAAAATTTCCGCATGATTCGTGCATATGCGGTCCTGCACCATCTAATTGAATGTACATTCTTTGTCTCGTTGCCAAATCAACATTTTCAAGAATACCAGGTAAGTGCTCACTAAGCATCTCTCAAAAATAGCTCCTGTTACATTTCTATCAAAAAAGTATGGGCCAATTAGATAACCATTCATGATGCCACACCAGACCATTAGACTCCACGGTGTTGGTTATCAACTTGTCGATACCAATGAGCATTAACCTCTGAGTAATAATGGCAATTGTGTCTATTAAGTTCGCCGTTATTTTTGAAAGTAGCTTCATCGCTAAACATTACAAACCTAAAGAAGTCATGGTCCTCCTCAATTTTTCTCAGCCCAATTACAAATATTTAAACGCTCTCGATGATCCTTGGGAGTTAAGGCTTGCACTAATACTATACGATATGCGTGGAATTTCACTTTTTTGATAATTCTTGAAACAGTTTTAAAAGGAATACCTGACTCTCTTGAAATGATTCGACAACTTGTGTCTGGATTTAGATGAATGTAAACTAAAATTACAAGAACACGTGTATCATTTTCGTCGTATACACAACTTGGACGTTGTCGACTTAAGTGGCCATTCTGTGCTCTCAACTTTAGTCTTTGAATGGTTCTGTCATTAGGATGTCGCCGATCTGAGTAACGCTCTGCATATCGTCTAGCAGCAGCTCGGTAACTACCATGACATTCACCGAAAATTATCAACATATCAACAATTTCAGCTGGTAGGTAGTCTGCCATAATTTTTGACAAAAAATTTTTGTTAAATTGGAAGAAAAATGAAAAATGAAAAATGACTCCACAAAATAATGTATGTTCGTCGTATTAACTGAATGCGCAAACTGATCCTTTAATTTAAATTTTAAGTGCCTTTCACTTGAGATTAAGTTCGCAAGCAGAAATCATATCACCAGTGGTCACCTTAGGTAAAAGTTGGTTATTGATAATTATTAGAAGTCACTTAAGATGAAAGTTTGTGATTAATGGTTGAATGCGTAGTTTTTGAAATGGATACATTGATCAATTTAAACATTAGAATGGCCTTAAATATTAAATTTCAAATTGGGGTCAAGGTCACATTTGAACGTAAAATTTGCCGCTCTTTCCATTTTCGGGGCCAAAAGTGGGGGTTCCTATGCAAAAAATCGATTTGACCTTCAAATGACCTTGACCCTTGACCTCAAGATCAAAGTGAAGGTCATTGCCAGTTGGCCCCCTCCGTACCCTACAACTTTTGTTTGAATCATTTTTTTCTAGGAGACACCGTTTTACAAATTTTCGGGTGCGTCCATTAAAATGACACACTCTGTATAAAGAAGTCGGGAATCTGATATTCTTGAGACTTGTCAAATTCGCATTCATAAGGCTTATCTCGTTTCCGATATCTCCATTTAAATAGGAGACTTAAAATTTCACGCAACAATTTGTGCGAGAGGGAAAAGGAAAACGAAAGTTTTCAACAACAACACTAAAAATCTACTTACAAGGAGACCATCCCAGCTCCGGGACTCAGATTTTTTCCAGCTTGGAGAATGTTATTTTTTGATGAAAAATAATCAACCTCTGTATTTTCATTTCCTCTATTAGACCTTTTTTCTCAAGTTATAGAATTTTTGGGCTTTGAAAATGCTGAAATCCTCATATACTTGATTATAGACTTTTGGATTCTCTACCAATATTTTTTGAAGTTCTCAGGAGATTATGTAGAATAAATATCTGCAAATTACAATTAATATAATGTAAATATATTTGGAAAAAATATATTTAAATGATATGAATGGCCAGCTGCCGAAATAATGGAAAAAGGTACGAAAATCGGAGAAGGAAAAAAACAATTCGAGAACATTAATCGCAATCGTTCTCATCCTTCAAAGTATGAGGATTTATAAAAAACGAAGTATCGACATTCTCTTACGATAAAAGAGGATTTTCGTTCTGGTTACCATAGTGGTCTCATCAGTGATGCTCTGGAACCCTCATCAGACGCCTACTCGTCGGATGGTATGACGAGCTTATATGTAGTAGAAATAAATTTCTAATTAGTGAAATGATAATAGTGAAATGATACTTTGAAATAAATTTCTACTAATAGATGGTGGAGCTGCCATCTAGCGGTGGATAACCAGCGAGCAAGGCAACGTGTTTAGACCCAACTTTTCGGTAGATTAGAAATTTTTTTTCATAAGGTCTTTATTCCGTTTTTTCTAAATCCTTATACTTTGAAGGATGAAAACGATTACGATTTAATGTTCTCGATTTTTTTCCTTCCACTATTTTCCTATGTTTTTCCATTATTTCGGCAGCTGGGCCATTTATACTATTTATATTTATTATAACTTTGCTGCTATTAGAATCCTTACATCTGCCTAACTTTTGAAAAAAAATAAAAATGTTTTCAAAATGCCAAGAAACGCATGTAAAATGCCATGATCTTAATTTCTTGAAAAATGTTACTTTTTGATACCTCACAAGTTATATTTATCAAAAGTTACAAATATTTGTTCCACATAACATCATTAGACATTCATAAATATATTGGCATTCAATTAAACCACGTATAAATGGAAACAAAACATGAGAAAGCGCTGATATGCCAGCAGTCAGAAAAAATGCTAAAGATGGCACGAGGTTCATTTTTTTTCACAAAAACATATAATATCAGAAGGATTTCTTTCAGGGAATTCCTAACGTTAAAATTTTTTTCTTTGATTCTCCTAAAAAATAACAATTTTGATCAATAATAGTATTATATATGTATATTAGATAAATATAGTTAATTTTTGATAAAATAAGACCAATCAGAGGTCTGTAAACCCATTTTATCAGAAGGTATTGAGATTTCAAAATTTTTAACCTGCCGTCACTTACAGGCAGAACCATTTGATGCTTTTTAATGGGGTACAGGCCAAAATCTTTGTTTTTTATACCTCCTTTGACTGAAGCTATTCACATTTCTTGATTCCCTCATTTAATATTTTTTAAAGTCAAAAATTTGATTAAAAATTCAATATTTTTAAAAAATTCTACTTTTTTTTACTTTGAGACCTTGAAATGATATTTTTAACATATACAACATTATTAACAATAGCTTTCGTCAAAGGAGATATAAAAAACACACTATTTACCGACAGGTAGAATCAAATTCACTCTATCCTTAAATTATCGAATTGTAACTGTTATTAATATTCTATTTTTTTCTAAAATAGAATGTGCAACAGTTTTTTTTTCTTGTTGTAAAATAAATTTTAAATTACATTTAATAAAACATACAGTATGGTTTAAATGAAATTTAAAAATAAAATATTAAAAAATATTAAATTTAATATAAAAAAATGTAGTGCAGTGTAAATAAAATAAGTAAAAAGCTTTAAAATAATTTTGCATTTAAATAACCTTTAAAAGTAAAATGTAGTTTAGAAATACTAAAATTTGAATAATAATAATCATTTTAGTTTGAATAATATTGCTCTTATAAACAAACTTTCAATAAAATTTTTAATGAAAACGCAGAAGCAGCGTTCTGGACATGCATATAAAAAGTATGGCTATTCAACAAAAGTGAGAAATAGAAAAGCTTGGAATAAAGACGTATCAAGGAAAGACTCTAAAGAAAGACCTTCAGAACCAAGTACTTCTGCCAAAAAACTGTCAAATACAAACTATCCTTCTAGTGAATTTCAAGGCCATAGGATATTCAATTTTGAAGTTTTCGCCAGCAAAATAAATTAAGTTACCCGTTGTAAGCTGTGTCGATGAGAAGTTCTTTTTGAAGAGATATCAAGTGATGGTCTTGGCGGTGAATTTGCTTTGACATGCTAAAGTTGTAAATTCTCACAAACTTTTTCCAATTGCTCAAAGCAAGGAAGAGCTTATGATCTCAAGAAGAGAGTTCTGCTAGCTTCCAGAATGACCGGCCATGGATTAAGCGAGTTGAAGACATTCTCTGGTATCATGGACCTTCCTCAGGCACCATTTCCTACAGCCTGCTACAGTACTCAGAAAAGTGTTTTGAAAGCAGCTATAGCTGAGGTTGACGATAGTATGAAGAAGGCTGCGAAACAGGAAATAAATTTAATAGCGAGCCAGAACAAACTCAAAGTGACTCAAGTGGAGAAGAACAAGAGCAAATAGTTCAGCTGAAAATAAAGGGTGATGGAACATGGCAGAAGAGAGGATATACATCCTTGAATGGAGAAGATTATTGACCACGAAACCCTTTTTTCTCATTGCAAAATTTGTAGTAAATGGGAAAAAGATAATGGATTACCCGTAGGAAAAAAGTGGGATGGATTTTTTGTTGTGCACAGACTAATCTGGACAAAAAATTATCATGGATCATCTGGAGGCATGGAGAGCACAGAGATGCTCAGAATTTTAGAAACATCTATCGAAAAACACAACATTCAATATACTGAATATATTGGAGATGGATATTCACAAAATTACTCCAAAATTGTGAAGGCTGAACTCTACGATCCGAACGTTAAGATTGAAAAATTAGAATGCATTGGGCGCGTAGGGAAAAGATTTGGATATCAAATCAGTCAATTAAAAGTGATATACCGAAAAACAAAACTGAGTGATGGTAAAGGTCTTTTGGAAAGGGAAGATTGACAAAGAAGATCATTGTCAGCATGCAGACATACTACACAGGTGCAATAAGAAATAATCCTCGCTCACTGTGTGGAATGATAAGATTTACCTGGGAAATATGGTATCATTTTAGTTCCAGTGACGAGTATCCACAGCACTAATTTTGTCCAGCTGACAGTAGTTCTTGGTGTAAATACAGATGTGCCGAAGCTCTCCAGCAGCTAAAGAACTTTTATCATAAAAAGTCTTTGCCTGCTCCAATGATGGATGCCATTTGTCCAGTATTCATCAAGATGACTTCTATTACACTTCTGAAGCGATGCCTTGGTGGACATACACAAAACTCCAATGAGAGTTTTAATAATCTCCTTTGGAAGTTGTGCCAAAACTATTTTTGTAGGCTATGATGCTCTTACTCTTGGTGCGAAGCTTGCAACTGTTCTCTATAATGCTGGGATGTGTGGCATCGTGAAAATTATGGAGCGACTGGACACCATAGCTGGAGTCAACGTTATTTCTGTTGCAAAGAAGAAGGACAATGAGCGGATTAAGAAGGCGGAAAAAGAGAAACTTGAGGACTACAAATTGAAGAGAAGTATTTATAAAACGCTCAAGATAAACTTACCATCCAGCAAAGAAGAAGAGGGAGAATATGAAATAGGAGCCTACTAATTGTTATATAAAATTCACAGGACTCACAGCTTTTTTATATTCCCTGTAAATAATTTGTAGATATTGTAAATAGTTGTACATATAGTTCTCTTTTTTTTAGGTATATATGTATATAGAAC
The DNA here is from genome assembly GCA_036365515.1 of Torymus aiolomorphi. Taxonomy (NCBI): domain Eukaryota; kingdom Metazoa; phylum Arthropoda; class Insecta; order Hymenoptera; family Torymidae; genus Torymus; species Torymus aiolomorphi. The sequence goes on from CM070874.1 coordinate 38,095,605, forward strand.
TAACCTCGACGCGCACTTGTTGCTGATCCCGCATCAAGACACATGTGACATGTGCTAGCAGTATGTAGCCCACTCGCGAGTTATTCGCGAATAACTCGAATACTCGAAGGGAGTAACAGTCAGTAAATTCAAAATTTTTTAATTTAATTTCTTTTTCTATTGTAAAGAGGGTACTGGTTGTGAATTGGTAAATCGCCTGCGTTCACCTGATGAAACCCAAGAAGGTTGAACTCGGCATATATTATTTATTATTTATATTTTAAGCTAAAATAATTAATAATAATAATAATGTTTTTAAAATTTAATTATTTTTTGCAATGTTTTCAAAAATGAATTAATCTTTAACGATATCTAAACAATTTACTAGAAAATGAAAATTTGTTGTTTTTTTGACAAATAATGCGTTTTGTATTATATTCTGTAACTTCTAAATTTTTTAATATTTCTGCCTAAAAATTTTTTTTCAAATTCGTATTAATATGAACATTTAAAATATCAAATCAAAAAATGCATTTTCTCATGATTTTTAACTGTAGTACCCCCTTAAAAATTCAACAACAAAAAAACAGTCTTTAGGACTGCACAAATATAAAAATCCAATTCGTGGACACTTCCTTATACCTTTCATTACGTAAAGATTTCTGGAGTAGAATCTATTATAGGCTTTAAGGCCAAATAGCTATAACTATCAATTTTTCACGATTGCTACCGTAATCAATATCATCAGCTGCAAAGTTACCTACATAAAAACATAAAAACAAATATAATATAAATGACAGATATGGGCTGTTTGTGAAAAACTAAATAATAGCCTATGCTTTTAAAATAAAGAACATACTGTCATGGGCTGGTTTCTATGGCTAAGACGCGTTTCACCTGCACGTCTTAGCAGTTCAACTCCGCGTCTTTCGGTTCGACTCTCGGCGACCAGACAGCCAGATTATTTCTCGTCAGGGACTCGAACTCCTTAGTAGATCCCTGGTTCGCGCGGCGGCTGCTCAGCTGAAAACGTTACGCCTTCGCTTGGGTAACGACCGCGGGAGCTGCGGGGATCGGGGAATGACTAAGGTCGCAAAATGATAACCCGATTGGTTAATTGTTAATAATAAATAGTCAGTTTATTGTATAAAAAGAGAACGTAGTTAATTTATTGGTAAACTGTTAGAATACTAAAGAGGTGCGTTGAAATAGGTCGAATTCCCTATCTAACAATGCGCCAATACGATATACTAGACGTCAGCTTTCTCGGGGGTTGACATCACGCTCACGGTAATATACACCAGGCGCTGACGGTCAACTACGTCGCGCGCTCGCCGTAGTATACTAGCTTCCTCACGTGTAGCAGGAGAGCGGGTGTTCGGTACGAGGAAGTCGCTTTTATTGGGAGTACAGCAGGTAGATCTAGCTTGTCGCACTGTCTTGGAACACTTCACGTATTTTTCAAGTAAGTGTAAGAAGTTACACTTTTGCGGCGGAGAAATAGCCTTAGGAAACTACACGTGTTCACTACTGAGGTTGAGCGGATTAAAAGACTAATTATCAATCGTGCGAATTACGGTATAAAGCGAAGCGAGCTCGAACGCGTGTTTCTATCGCGAGCAGTCGTAAACAATATGGATGCCGGGCGCTCACAGTCCAGCTCGCTCATTGTGCTCTCGATGCAACTCTGATTCTCCATCGACGCGCTATCTAGCGCTCACTAACGCGAAGCGCTTACTATTACCAACGTCTGTATGGCTGGCCATGACAGTACTTATGAAGCTATTCCAGTCCAATTATAAAGGTTGATTGTAACTTTTGAAGTTATTGTAGATATTCAAGCACATATTCAAGCAGAGGTAAAAGAAATATTGGCAGCAAAAAAGCATCACAAGTACCCAATTTTATGAAAAATATTTTGAAAATTTGTAAAAAATCACATAACAATTATGTTTTATCAAATAATAATTATTATTAATCAATAAAAATTAAATGTTAATAAAAATCAAAATAACATTCACTAATAAATTTTTAATCACAAATCATTAAAAATTTTAAACAAAAATAAAAACTGTAAATTAACTTTAAATTTTAATACAAAAATAACCTGTATCGTACAGTACCTACAACCGGATCAATTTTTACAACGTATTGGCTACTGCTACAGTTTCTTTTTTTACAGCCTGCTCGCTTTTATGCTGCATGAAATCTTCGTTATCACCACTTATGTCCATGCCCATCTGTTCCAAAGAGTACCCCCGTAACATCTGCAGCAATGAAAAGCACGCACTTCGTCTTCCTGTCGCCCGGCTTTTATATAATACACGGTTCGCCAGAAGAAAATTTAAATGAAAATGTCTTGTTGTCTCAAAATTCGTTTTTATTCTGATTCCTATATGTACTAGGAATACTCTGATGTAGTTCTTAAAATCAGTTCACTTGGCCAATTTATGAAAAATGGTATTTTAATGAAAACATATCGTTTTACGGGTGTCATCATATCTATTTATTATATGAATATAATTGCAAATGAGAAAATAATTATTTATTATTTAAATAACATTTAAACTCATGTTATTTGGCATATTCAACAATTTGTATAACTTTTAACAGTAGAAAACAAAAAATACGTAACAGAACGTAGAAAATCGTGACTATAAGTGGAAATCCACGGAACCATTAACTGTAGTGATACTTTTTGTTTTAAGTAATTTATTACTACTATTAGCGGAGCATGCAAAGCACATAATCGAGACAGAGTGTAAAATCTTCAATTTTAACCTAGAAAACCAGCCCTGTAATCCATATTTGTGTGCCACGGAGAAAGTTAAGACACTCGTTGACGACTGCTTTTCACTGAAATTACGGCCAGATTTCGAGCAATATATTGAAGAATTTAAAAAAATTTATAGTATATTCAGTAACACTGGAAGTGTATACGATTTTTCATCACGTAGCACAATTTTGTTCAAAACATAAGATGAGCCTAGGATTTTTGGAGAACAAATTGCAGAATCTGTGCATCATACTACGAGCTGTACGCAGCTATAATAGTACGTGTTACAGATTCATAGAAAGAAGCCTATTTCAAATTTAATATCCTAGTTTGTATGAAAAATAAAATTTAAATCTTTCTCGATGATCTAGATTTATAACCATTGTATTTGTTGGCAATGTGGTTGTGGGAGAACTACAAAATACAAGATAGACAAGTACACAATATTATAAATATTGTAAATACGTTATACATTACACATTATATTACAAATGTAATATAATATATATATATACGATGACCCATTTTAATCGCCGCACCCGGATTTCTCGGAACCTAAGCCAGATAGAGAAAAATGGTTGAGACAAAAGTTATAGGGGACAAAGGTGGCCATATAATGGCGCTAACGTCTTTGACCTTGAACTTGACCTTTTTTACGTTCAAAATCATATTGAGAAATTTTTTCCAAGGTCATTTCAAGGTCAAATCTAGGTCAACCTCAGAAAAGTCCGTTTAAAATCGTTTTTTTTCCATGAACCACAGCCTAAGCTGGTTCAAATTGATCGTAGACTTAATAGAGATCCCACACACCCAAAACTTACACATCCTAGTAAACAAAACTCAAACTCGCACATCCTAACCCCATACACTTCATGCCCTCACATGCTGAACTGTTACACCCCGGTCCCACAACCATACCCCACACCCCCCAGTCCCACACATCCCTACCCTACGCATGCTAATCCCATACACCCCAAACCCACACATCCTGAACTCTGAAAATTTTTTCTTAAGGGCAAAATGATTTTTTAACGGAAACTTTAAGATCGTTGAAGCTTCTGTTATAAATGTATTAACCTTACTTTTTGCGCTACCCAGAAACAACGACGTGGAGGTAGTAAGGATTGTTTCCTTTGAGGTGCTTAATTAAAGTGAGTCCCCTTGCCTCTCACTGGTCGTGGTGCTTGATTAAAGTGAATCCCCTTGCCTCTCACTGTTCTGGGTGCTTGATTATAGTGAGTCCCCTAGCCTCTCACTAATGTAAATAAATTTTTATTTAATCTCCAAGCAAGTGTTCGAAATTACGACCAGTTGCTTCAAGGCACATAGTCAAACGCCTTTGAAAATGGCAAACTGTGTTCTGCAAAATTTGTCTCGGAATGGCAGCGCATGCTCGACGAATCCTATCCTGCATATCTGCTCTTTTAGTGGGTTGTTGCTCAAAAATAGCATTTTTCAAATACCCCCATAAACAAAAGTCTGATGGTGAAGTATGGGATGAAGAAGCAAGCCATTTCACCGGATCCCCTCAACCAATCTATCGAATACTAAAGTGTTTATTAAAAAATGCTGTTATTATGAGCGTGAAATGTGGTGCTCCACTATTCTGCTAGAACCTGAAAAATAAATTTAAAAGAACCATTGATGGAACCTATTTTCTTCGTAGATGTGTTTTTAATGATTACATTATCAAAATTAGTATTTCTGAAATTCGAACGCTACTAATTCACATTATTTACATAAAACAAAAAAATAAAAGGAAGTTTTAGTTTTATTTGCAATTAAAATAAGAAATAATGTTTTATTGAATTAAATACCTTTAATGTTTTAACGATTATTTTATTTTAAAATTTAAAATTAAAAAACTGTGACAAACGAAGTATTTATGGCAGTTACAGTTAGCTAATTAAAGTTACCGTAATTTCCAACGTTTTTCCTTTTTAGGCGCGACCGTATACGGGCGAGCCTTATAATTATTAATATTTTTGATACCATTTTACTATTTAAATTTAATAGTAATTAATAGCTGGCTCTGAAATGGCTGACTATCCGCCCAACGAGATCGTTGATATGATTTTGGTTTTAGGAGCAAGCCAAAATAATTATCGTGGTGCAGCAAGACTTTATGCTGAACGCTATCCTGACAGACGACATCCTGACGATAGAGCTATCAGACGTTTAACTCAAAGAGCTCGTGGTGGACACATGGTTCGCCAACGTAGGCGCCATGTGTATGATGAAAATGGGAATCAAGTTGTAACTATTCTTGCAATAATTCATCTTGACCCACACATTAGAGCTTGTCGAGTCGAAAGGGAAATTTGTATTCCAAGAAATACTTTTTTAAGAATTATGAAGGTGCTTTAACATCAAGCGTATCATATTATTTTGGTTCAAGAGCTACAGTTTCAGCATTTCCAACAGCGTATTGTGTTTTGCCAATGGGCTTTACAAATGATAGAAGATGATCCAGACTTTTTTAACTTTGTTCTTTTTTCTGATGAGGCACAATTTCAAAGTGATGGGGAACTGAATAGGCAGAATTGCCATTATTGGTCTGATGTGAATCCTCATTGGGTCAGAACTGTAAACCATCAAAGACGTTAGAGTATTATGGTATGGTGCGGGATTATCAATGGATATTTGATTGGCCCTTATTCCTTTGAAGCAAATGTAAATCAACATACCTATTGGACGCTAATAAGAAATGAACTACCTGGATTGATGGAAGATGTTGATTTAGAAACGCGACGAAGAATGTGGCTCCAGCAGGCCGGCGCAGCACCACATTTTTCTCGAATTGTAAGGGCTTTTTTGAATGAGCACTATGGTAACAGATGGATGGGTCGAGGAGGTCCGGTTAACTAGCCTGCTTGCTCACCCGATCTTACATCACCAGATTTCTATTTGTGGAGGTATTTAAAAAATGCTGTTTTTGAGCAACAACCCACTATAAGAGCAGATATGCAGTATAGGATTCGTCGAGCATGCGCTGCCATTCCAAGACAAACTTTGCAGAACACAGTTCGCCATTTTCAGAGGCGTTTCACTATGTGCCTTGAAGCAAATGGTCGACATTTCGAACACTTGCTTCGAGGTTAAATAAAAATTTATTTACATTAGTGAGAGGCGAGGGGACTCACTGTAATGAAGCACCTCGTATAGTGAGAGGCAAGGGGACTCACTTTAATTAAGCACTCCAAAGGAAACAATCCTTACTACGTCCACTTTGTTGTTTCTGGGTAGCGCAAAAAGTAAGGTTAATACATTTATAACAGAAGCTTCAACGATCTTAAAGTTTCCGTTAAAAAATCATTTTGCCCTTGAGAAAAATTTTTCAGGGTTCAGGATGTGTGGGTTTAGGGTGTATGGGATTAGCATGCGTGGGGTAGGGATGTGTGGGATTGGGGGGTGTGGGGTATGGTTGTGGGACCGGCGTGTAACAGTTCAGCATGTGAGGGCATGAAGTGTATGGGGTTAGGATGTGCGAGTTTGAGTTTTGTTTACTAGGATGTGTAAGTTTTGGGTTCCTCTATTAGGCCTACCATTAATTTCAACCAGCTTAGCCTGTGATTCATGGAAAAAAACGATTTTAAACGGACTTCCCTGAGTTTGACCTAGATTTGACCTTGAAATGATCTTGGAAAGAATTTCTCAATATGATTTTGAACGTAAAATTTCCCGCTCTTTCCGAATCCGGGGTCAAAACTAGGAGTTTCCATATGAAAAAACCACTTTGACCTTGAAATAACCTCAAAAGTCAAGCTGAAAGTCAACGACGTTAGCGCCATTATGTGGCCCCCTTTGTTCCCTATAACTTTTGTCTGAACCATTTTTCTCTATCTTGCTTAGGTTCCGAGAAATCCGGGTGCGGCGATTAAAATGGGTCACCGTGTATATGAGCTATATTTTTACATTTCGCCCACTTTTGTGGGAAGGGGTCGTGGATTTTTTCCAAAGTTTAGTATGTTCTAGTACCTTAAGAAAAAGACTGTTTACTAATTTTCAGCCCTCTAGGGGTCCCTGGGCCAGAGAAAATGCCATTAGAATGTCCAAAAAAGGCCCTTTTTGCCTCATATTCAAAGGCCGATATCTTGAAGACATGTCAACCAATTTTAATTCAGCAAGCGTAACTTTTTTTGTTTCAACTTCAAATTCTTATAGAAAAATTTTTAGAGCCCCAAGTATTGAGGCCCATTTTTGGGTACCGATTGAGTGCGAAAAAAAATTTGAATACTTGACGATTATCAGATGTCTGCCAAAATTGCACCAATAGACCTAGGACCTTTCACTGAAGTCGCGATGGAGAGGTTGTGATATTACCTTCAAAACGACGCTTGGTAAATTAAAATCCATGGCGTAGGTTCTGAGATACAGCTGTTTGAAAATGGGCATTTTAGCAAAAATCGTGTTTTTTCGCATTTTCAAACTTTTTTCTGGTAATCCTGGTAATCTCAAATGATACCAAAATTTAACTGGAAGTAGTTCTTAATATGTATAACAATCTGATGGAAGAAATTTTCCTGGCCCAAGCTTCTGTATACCTCATTCGAACCTCTGAAAATCGGGTATTTTGCTTCTCAAGTGAGCCAATACACTCTATTGTTATGACTTCTTCTCGTCATTCTCAGAAAATCTAAACATTTAGCATGATACAAAATACAGAAGTAGACACCGAAACCTTCAATTTGAGCACTGGTAAGTGCTCCCAGGAGGTCTGACACCACAGTTATGGCGGTTTTCAGATCTTTTAAAATTCAAGGTACCAAATTCGTGAACGCTTATTTTATCCAGTTTTGAAGAGCCGTCTTACATTCCTCATAACTTCGGTTCCAAGCCACCTAAAAATCTTCACCACCACGCAAATTCAAGGGCTTGAACTCTAGTTTCATCATCTTTAATAATATATTTATAAAATATTCTTTTCAGTCTAATACGAGCAGTGTTGGGCAAATTACCCACTAGCTACAAAAAAAGATATTGAGATACTGTATTTTTTATTAGAAAAAAATACTAATACGTATTTCTGATACAAATTTATAAAATATGTATTTATATTACTTTTATTTCAAATAGTTTTTTAAAAGTATTTTGAATATGCATATTAGCGTGCTTTTGCGGCCGAATGAGTGGGCGTTGGATGCGAGATATAGAAGAAACTTCTTATCCAAATTATTTAACTTTTTTAGCTTATGCGTTTTAACATTCCTTGTACTTACGTGTTGGGAAACCATGTGACACATGTACATGCATTACAATATAAGTTATAGATTAACCTGAAAATAAAAATAAAACAAATAATTAATATAGTGTTTTACAATAAGAGAGAGTAAACTCAAGAGTGAAAACCAACAATGGGCCAGAGAAAAGCTATCACCAGTCGTACTGCCATACAAAATTATAATAAGAATTTATTTCATCAACTTTATTTTCGTTTTTTCTTTTCTTGAGGTGAATGACAACCAGGGACAGAAAATATTATTATAAGTTTGATTTTGCCAATAACTATCCAATAAACATAAATTATTTTATTTTATTATCTAAGCTTATTCTAAAATGATTTCTTTAGTTTATAATTTTACGAAAAAATATTACGGTAGAAAGGTGATACGAACATGAAAATGAATGTTTGTGTTTTTGGGTTATTGGATAAGCGAAAAAAATGAATGTCATTTTTAGTAGTTGTGCATGCGCGAAAAATATCGTACATAAAAAATAAATTTAATGAATTGTTTTACGGTGTAGATAATATTTATACAAAATAATTACTCTTTTGTTGTCTGCTAAAGACGCGCAATCTATAGAAATGAAAAAACAATTGAAAAAGGTCATATTAAATAAAATATGTATCGTTCAAAACCTTGCAGCACCGAAACGTTTTTTAAAATTAATAAAAAATACTAAAAACGCGGGATTTTATTATTTATATATTTTGAATGAGCAAATCACGCGGATTTTTTTTTATTTAGGTTGTTTTTAATAAAATACATATCGGGTGTCCAGTTCACGGAAGTATACACAACATATATTAGTTATTAAAAAACTCCTCTTTCAATAGAGAAAACTCATGAATAATAATCAAAATCACCTGTTTTGAAGTTATAAACAAAATCTTGAGGAGTTAAACTTGGTCAAAGTTACAAAATTTGTTAATTGAGATAGAACTAAGAATGCTAGTAATGATTATATTAACTTGATATTTTCATTATTGTATACATAACCAGAAACAATAGATTGCTATAAATAATCCATACAGTGTACTCGATATATTTTATCATTAAGATCAATTATTACATATTTTGAACAAAGATTGGAATTATTGGATAATTATCAGCAAGTCTATATTATAAAGTTTTTCTGAACGAACATTTTTTAGTATGTGAAACTTTGAATGAATAAAAATTTGATTTTTTCTAGTATGAATGTTTATATGCTTATAAATTTATTAATATTAGTTTGTAACAAAAAATTTAAATTTGCGGGCGCTGATTTTTATATTATTTGAAAAAGATAAATCTCATTGTCTTTTCATGAGTGTGGGTATCACAAAAATGTCACATGATACAGATTTTTCTATAAGGATTTCCGCGAACATTTACATATGTAAACATACACTGAGAAAAAGAACATTCTATGAAAGATAATAAAACTATAGTTCAAGCTCTTGAATTTGTGCGGTGGTAGAGATTTTTAGGTTGCCTAGAACCAAAGTTATGAGGAATGTAATACTACTCTTCAAAACTGGATAAAATAAGCGTTCACGAATTTGGTACCTTAAATTTTAGAAGTTCTGAAAACCGTCATAACTGTGATTCTGGAGCTCCTGGAAGCACTTACCATTGCTCAAACTGAAGGTTTCTGTGACAACTTTTATATTCTGTATCGTGCTAAATGTTTAGATTTCCTGAGAATGACGAGGAGTCATAACAATAGAGTGTATTTGCTCACTTGAGAAGCAGAATACTCGATTTTCAGAGGTTCGAATGAAGTATAAAGAGGCTTGGGCCAAGAAAATTTCTTCGATCAGTTTGTTGTACATGTTAAAAACTACTTCCAGTTAAATTTTTGTATCATTTGTGATTGCCAGAAAAAACCGCTGCTAACTGCGTTAACAGAATGCTTTCTCAAAGGGAATTGATAAATTATATCAAATAATTTTTTTAAATGTACATTTTAATATAAAATTTCATTCTTTCTGAATATCTGATTTTCCATAAATACAATTATTCAAAATGATCAAGAAAATTATATTTAAAATATTTATGTAGTAATTATTAAATTACAAATTACAAAGTTTAATGTATTACCACATGCTATTTATTGAATTTATAAATTAATTGCATTTCTTCCAAATTTCTTCGGCGTTGTCTTCGAAAACCTGTTAACTCGGTGTTTGCTTCAAAACTCCGCCAACTCCGCGGAGACTTCGAAAATACACCAACACATAGAGTGGTTTCAAAAGCCATATAACTCAGCGTAGGTTTCAAATATCCTCTAACTCAGGCGGTTTTTTTTCTTTAATTTTGTAGTGGTAGCTCTATATTTTGCTTTATTTTTTTTAACCGACTTAATATTATCCGATCAACTATATAATTGAACTTGCACAACTTCAAAATAAGCTTTAAATACCTGCCAAAGATAAACTTGATATCTCTGGCCAGTTTCGAGTTAGGCTAAGGACAAATTTATAACACACACACACATACACACAGACACACACAAACACACACACACACACGCGCGCGCGTACGCACACATACATCCATACAGCCATTTTTCAAAAACCGTGTATTTTTATTCCTAACACCTCGGAAAACAATTATAACATGGTTTTACAACAACTCAAAAATTACTATCACAAAGCTTTCTCTAGGAGGAAGCAAAAGGTCATCCGGCCAGTTAAGGCAAGATAAAAAAATCACCCAGCCAGTTAAGGCAAGGATTAATTCATTCAGCGTCACTTAATTGAAGATGTTGGAACGTTCTACTGTTTACTTGTATGCAATGGCGAATTCTTTTTTTAAAGTGTGCGATAGTTTTAAGCAATACTTCGCGTGGAATGTTTAAACAAGGTACCGTGATCCTTTCTTGCATGTCATCTTTTGTTTTGGTCTATTTTGATAAACAGTATTTTTTTGAAATCCCCATAAATAAAAATCTGGCGAAGATAGATCGGGAGATTTCGCTGGCCACTGTATGGGACTTCCTCTTCCTATCCACATGTTGTTAAATCTAACATTGAGATAATCTTTAACGATTCTAGCATAATGTGGCGGTACACCATCTTGTTGTAACCACATTCTTTGTCTTGTCTAAAGGTCAATATCTTCGAGTAAATTATTAAGTTCATCTCTTACTAAATGTAGATATCTTCCCCTGTTACATTGCCTTCGAAGAAGTAAGGTCTCATTAAACAACCGTTGACTATCCCACACCATACCGTTAAACTCCAGCGATGCTGATAATCAATTTCTTGCATCCAGTGAGGATTAATAGGAGGCCAATAATAGGAATTATGTCGATTCAAGATGCCAGTACTATGGAATGTAGCCTCATCGCTAAAGAGAACGTAGTTAAAGAACCCGGATCATCTGCAATTTTTTGTGTAGGCCATTGGCACAATACGACCCTTTCCTGATGATTAGCTTCACTTAAAGCCTGATTCAAGATTACATGGTAGGGACGATATTTCACTTTTCTTAAATATCTACTAGCAGTAGATTTTGGAACTCCAAGTGTGTTTTATACTTCACATAAGCTCAAGTGAACATTAATATGTATTATAGCTAAAAGTGCTAGTAAACGAGGATTATTTTCATAATCTTCTTCATTAAAAGACCTTCTTTTTCGAACTAAATTACCTAATCTCATACACATTTCAATGTCTTTTATGAACGTATGGTCAGGATGATGCTGTCTTCCGGGAAATCATTGTTGATAAAGCCTTGCTGCAGATCGGTAACTTTTTTGACCTTCTCCTAAAATAATCAGAATATTAACTATTTCATTAAGGGTGTAGTCTGGCATTTTTTACAAATTTGAAAATGATATCCAAAACACGAACTTGTATAATTTTACACAAAATAAAACGTTAAAATGTTAATTTATATGAAAATTAGTCTCTATTAATACCCAAGTTGAGAGTGGATATCAGAAAAAGATGAATTGAAACATTGAAATAACAAATTTTAATAAATTAGAAAAAATCGAAGAATTTGAATGAAGAAACTAAAAATTTTTGGAAAATTTTTGTATTATCTTTAAGAATTTATCAGAATATTTTATGTATAATACTAGTACAGTCACACTTAATGAAAAAAATGACTAAATGTCTATAATCTGAAACACAATTTAAAAAAAAAATTTAAATAGGGAAATCTGTTTTTCATAACAATCAGAAAGAGATGATTATGAGCATTTAAGTTGATTTAAAATTATCTTGTTTTTATCACTGAAATTATTTGAGAAATCAAGAAAGATGCGAATATCACTTAATGGTAATAAGTTCAAAATTCTTATTCATCAGAATTAGACATGAAGATCAAAGACAAGGTCATTTGTGAAAGTTCCCCGCAGAATCCTTGTGGATAATGGTTTTCAGCTAAATACCTTTAAACTTTGATATTGCAATACCTGACGTACTGATTAAAGGTATCAATGAGCACGAATTTGTAAAACGAAATTTTTTGCAAGGCCATATCCAGACCTAAAATTTTCCGTTCTTTTCATTTCAGTGGTCAGAAGTATGGTTTTTGTCTTTTAAAAATAAACTTGACAATAGAATAATTAGATAATAATAGTTATCAATAATAATTAATTTTTATTCTTTAATAATAAAATGACAAGACCTTGAAGTGACCTAGAAGATCAAGGTCAAGGTCAAGGCCAGATTTCTTAATTAAAAAGATGTAAAATTTTTTGCTCTTTCCATTTACGTGATTAAAAATAAGGGGCTCTATTTAAAAAATCGACTTGATCTTAACATGACCTTGAATGTCAAGGTTAAGGTCAAGGTCAATGACAAGGTCAACATCATATTCGGACTTAAAATTTCCCGCTCTTTCCATTCCCGGGGTTAACAATAAGGGGTTCCATTTAAAAAAATTGACTAGACCTTAAAATGACCTTAAATGTCAAGGTCAAAGTCATGTTCGGACGTAAATATTCCACTCTTTTCATTCCCATGATCAAAAATAAGGGGTTCCATTTAAAAAATCGATTTGATCTTAAATGACCTTGAGGCTCAAGAACAAGGTCAAGATCATATTCGGACTTAAAATTTTCCGCTCTTTCCATTCCCAGGGTCAAAAATAAGGGGTTCCATTTAAAAAAATCGACTTGACCTTAAAATGACCTTGAAGGTCAATGTCAAGGTCAAGGTCATGTTCGGACGTCAAATTTTTCGCTCTTTTCATTCCCGGGGTCAAAAATAAGGGGTTCGATTTAAAAAATCGACTTGACCTTAAAATCACCTTGAAGGTCAAAGTCAAGGTCAAGGTCACCATTGGATGTCCTCCTCGGAACCCTACAACTTTTGTCTTCAAAGTTTTTTCCGCGTCTCTTAGTTTTGAGAAATGTGTACAAGAAACGATCGCAAAACAAGTTTTAAATGTATAAGAACATTTGCAGCATACCACAAAAGAAATAAGATGTTATACTATATAATTTTTTAAAACGAAAAAGTTTAATTTTCTTTGCCAGTATAAGTGTGCTAAATTTGAAATCAATTTGATGTAAACACTAATAATTATTGATTATTACTGGTCAATGCTAAATACTACCGGTCACTGTTGGTTACAATTGGTCATTACTCATTAACTCAGAACTTTCGTTATTATGTGATATAAGTGGTTAACCCTGGTAAGTATTAATAATAGTTGCTTAGTGGTAGTCAATACTACTTAATACCGATCATTTTTCGTTAGGAGCGGTCATTAATGATAAATTCCTACACGGAGAGCTCAATTTAACTATGATAGTACGGGATCTCGCGCTATAGAAGCATCAATTTTTGTTATACTTGACTAGCATAGTAGAGCAGCCCTACCGTAGGAGGAAATACCCCCATGTGCCGAAAGCAGCAAGTTTATACCAGGAGAGTATGGAATTCGTGCAACGGTGCCAAACGCAACTCCTCGATTGCAAGAATCTCATGCCACCGTGATATGAACCTCTTGCTATTGACGCTCGACAGTTTGCAAGCTACACTGGTATGGTAGCATTACTCTCCACGCACGCATTCTTTACCCCTGTGGCAGCGAACAGTATGATGTATTAGCAGGCAGTAACTTTATGCTACCGTAGCTAAAATGAGCGCTCCGTGTATCATTCTCGGTTAGAAGTGATCAATATCACCGATTAACAGTCCCCTGCAACTCGAAAATCTTTTAATCCGATCATTTTTAAAAAAAATTTTAAAGGTCATGATTCGTTAGCCTTTATGTACAAGAGTTATTTAACCTTCAGATGACCTCTGGGATTCACTATAACTCAAAGTGTGGAACATACCTAAACGTAAAAGTTTATACTTTTTCATAATTCAATGGCAAAAATGGAGGTTTCTATTTAAAAATTGCAAGTTGCCCTTTAAAAAACCTTCGACACAGAGGTGAATGTCAAGGTCAAAAGCACCGATTCATGACCCCCTTGAACCCAAGCAAGTTCTAATCTGTCACTGCTTGGAAAAATCACGATTCACTTACATTTCTGAACGAAATTGAAATTTGACAATCAAATGCCCTCGTAAATGGAAAGAGCGGAAAATTTGACGTTCAGATATGAGCTTGCGTCAAGATCGTGGTCAAACTCCAAATCAATCAACGCATCCAAACGAATCGATTGAAAGAAAGTAGCCGTATGCGGATTTCTCCGACATCACTGTGGGATAGACAGGATGGTTACTTTCCCAGGTAATTTTGACCCCAAAGTCAAATAGTAAGGTCATTTCAAGGTCAAATAGTATTTTTTTCAGAAAAATTCATATTTTTAGGTGTGACCGTCAATTATCTAACATGACCAGCACCAACCTGTTGTAACCTTCAATCACCTCAATGACCAGTGCTAAACGTCAATGTCTCTCAATCACTTAAAATGACCAATTACTCTCAATTACATAAAACGCCCTTTACATTGCCTTAATTTATTTGCCGGAACTGACCATAACTTTGGCCATGACCTTAATCCAAAGTCATATCAGAATGTTAAATTTTACGGTTTTCCTATTTACGAGGTCAAAAGTGAGGGTTCGCCCATTTTAAAAAATCGATCTGATCTTCAAATTACCTTGATCCTTGACCTCAAGGTCATGATCAAGATTACCATCAGTTGGGCCCCTCTGAGCCCTACCACATTTGTATACAAAGTTTTTTTCCATCTCCCTTAGTTTTCGAGATATTTGCCTGGTGGTTTTAAAATGGGACACCCGGTATATCTGGTTAACTTCACGTCAACTGTTCAACTCAACATTGTAAAATTTGCTTAAAATTTTTTTACTCATTCCAAATTAGCCCAAAAACATAAATATAAAGTTTTAGAGCAAAATATGCAATCGAGCAAAATATGCAATCGTTCTAAAGTTACAAATAATTGAACATTTGAAAATTTGGAATTATTTCATAAATCTTCAATTTTTATGATTATTTAACTCAAAAACTT
Source organism: Torymus aiolomorphi (assembly GCA_036365515.1). Lineage (NCBI taxonomy): Eukaryota > Metazoa > Arthropoda > Insecta > Hymenoptera > Torymidae > Torymus > Torymus aiolomorphi. The sequence goes on from CM070874.1 coordinate 38,111,014, forward strand.
GAAACTTTTTGTATAGCATATTAAGTGGGAAAAAGTTTGCAAATTGTAAGTAGAATTGCTCAGAATTTTTTCAGATCGATGCCAATTATTTTGCTAATTTATACTTGACAGAACACTATTCAAAATATGGTTAAAGCGAATGCGACTATATCAATATCACTCACCAAACGCTAAAAGATTTGTAAAAAATGTTACTTTTAAAATGCGACCTTAATTAAGATGGAAATAAATCACTGAAAAAAGTCACCGCAATTAAAACTGTCAAAACAGTGAAAAGGCACTATTTTCTGTCAGGTATAAATTAGCAAAATAACTGGCATTGATCTGAAAAAATGCTGAGCAATTCGACTTACAATTTGCAAACTCTTTCCCATTTAATATGCTATAAAAAAGTTTCAAGTTTTTGAGTTACAAAATCATAAAAATTGAAAATTTATGAAAAAATTCAAAATTTTCACATTTTCAATTAATTGTAACTTTAGAACAATTGCATATTTTGCTCTAAAATTTTTATTCGTGTTTTGAGTCTAATTTGGAATAAGTAAAAAAATTTTGAGCAATTTTAAAATCTTGAGCTGAACAGTTGACATGAAGATACCTATATATATGTGTGTGTGTGTGTGTGTGTGTGTGTGTGTGTGTGTGTGTGTGTGTGTGTGTGTGTGTGTGTGTATATATATATACATAATTATCCCCCCATCCGTTTATAGAGCCCATCCCTGTATATTAGTACCTACAGCCCAGAGATCCCTATGGCAAGTGACTAAAGAAATAATGGACCCTGGGGTTATAGACTCTAGATCGGGCTCCATAAACGCCCGAGAAAAATATTTTATGGGACCCGGGCTCCATAAAAGAAAACGGGCTCCAAAAATATGCTCATGCGTATAAAAGGGCTCCATAAATCTGTTAAAACAAATGTATATACAGGGTGTGTCAAAAGTTCCGGGACGGCCAGTTATCTCAGCGGGAATGCATTTTCGGAAAAAATGTTTCATACAAAAGATGTAGGATTTTTCCCTGGCTATCTGATGGTGACCTTGAATTTGACCTAGGGCTTGACCTTCAAGGTCATTTGAAAGTCAAGTCGAATTTTTTAAATGGGAACCCTCCTTTTTTATTGCGCAAACCGAAAGAGGGAAAAATTCTCTTTCCAACGATATAAGACACATACGCGGTCAAATGTGATCTAGAGGTCGTTTCAAGGTCAAGTCGGTAAAATGAGGTCAAATTGATCTTGGGCAGTCCAAAGCATGGAAACTAAGGGCGTTGGGAAAAAACTTTCCATACGAAAGTTTCCGCAAATCGAATGGAGCATCTGATGGTGACCATGAATTTGACCTTGGGCTTGACTTTCAAGGTCATTTAAAGGTCAAGTCGAATTTTTGAATGGGAACCCTCTTTTGTTGCAGAAATGCGGGAAAACTTACCTTTCCAGGGGTGTAAGATACATACGGGGTTAAAAGTGAGCCGAAGGTCATTTGAAGGTCAACGTTCTTATACTCCGATCATCTGGACACCCCATCGAATTTCGTGTATCAGGGCGTTGAAAAACATTTTTTGTGCAAACGTTTCTGGATCAAAACCCAGACCTGGGACCTGGCTAATCACCGCTGACCTTGGAACGACCTTTGGTCGACCCAACGGGGCAAACCGACCCCAGATACGGGTTCAGCGATCCCGAAAACCCATGGGTCCGTGGTTTCAAGCACCTTCTGCAATTCCTTCTGGTTTGACCTTGGAACGACCTTGGGTCGACCCAACGGGGCAAACCGACCCCAGATACGGGTTCAGCGACCCCGGAAACCCATGGGCCCGTGGTTTCAAGCACCTTCTGCAATTCCTTCTGGCTTGACCTTGGAACGACCTTGGGTCGACCCAACGGGGCAAACCGACCCCAGATACGGGTTCAGCGACCCCGAAAACCCATGGGTCCGTGGTTTTAAGCACCTTCTGCAATTCCTTCTAGTTTGACCTTGGAACGACCTTGGGTCGATCCAGCGGGGCAAACCGACCCCAGATAGGGGTTCAGCGACCCCGAAAACCCATGGGTCCGTGGTTTCAAGCACCTTCTGCAAGTTCTTCTGGTTTGACCTTGGAACGACCTTGGGTCGACCCAACGGGGCAAACCGACCCCAGATACGGGTTCAGCGATCCCGAAAACCCATGGGTCCGTGGTTTTAAGCACCTTCTGCAATTCCTTCTAGTTTGACCTTGGAACGACCTTGGGTCGATCCAGCGGGGCAAACCGACCCCAGATACGGGTTCAGCGACCCCGAAAACCCATGGGTCCGTGGTTTCAAGCACCTTCTGCAAGTTCTTCTGGTTTGACCTTGGAACGACCTTGGGTCGACCCAACGGGGCAAACCGACCCCAGATACGGGTTCAGCGACCCCGAAAACCCATGGGTCCGTGGTTTTAAGCACCTTCTGCAATTCCTTCCGGTTTGACCTTGGAACGACCTTGGGTCGACCCAACGGGGCAAACCGACCCCAGATACGGGTTCAGCGACCCCGAAAACAAAATAAATATGCGCAAGTCATTTGGGATCTCATGTTTATGTGGGTTCTTATATTTACTCATACTTATTACAGTGTGGGTCTCCCATTCAATCGTCATTTCAGTCTCAATTATCCAGCCAGTGCTGTGATTCTCGAGAAATTTTATCTACAACTATTGAGAAATATTTTTTTTCGAATATTTCACTTTTCTACTTATAGCTCATTTGACATCTCTGTCCCAACCAGTCATAAGCTCTTGGCAGTGTTTGATGCTCGATTCTTTGTTCTCGTTGAGTTTGAGTACATACAAAATCGTATCCCAACTCTTACAATGCAGCGACTTTCTGAAAGAGACAGAATATCGCTTCTCATGATTCGAGGTTGGGTAGATGTGAAACGTTCTTTCATGCAGGTAAGAAATGTTTTTAATGAAACTTTCAGAAATGGGTTAACTCCGATTTCAAAATCAACAGTTGAACGTACTGTAAAACGTTTTGAAGATATCGGTAGTGTGAAAGATCGTCCACGAACAGGACGGCCAAAAACAGCTACTACAGAAGAGGCATCATTAAATATTGTACTTTCGGCTGTAGAAGATCGTCATTGCACTCTTAGCAAACTCGCTCAAGAGCATGAAACAAGTAAGAAATCTGTTCATAGAGTATTACGAACAAATAAATTTCATCCCTTCAAAGTAAAACTTGTTCATGAGTTAAATGAAGACGATTTTGATCGTCGAGTTGAGTTTTGCGAAGATATGATGGAACGGATCGATGATGATCCTAACTTTCATCACAACATAGTTTTCTCTGATGAAGCAACATTCCAACTCAATGGTACTTTGAATAGGCATAACAGCAGGTATTGGGCTGCTGAGAACTCCCATTGGATGCGCGAAGATATGACACAAAATCCTCAAAAGTTGAATGTTTGGGCCGGGATATTAAACAACAAACTCATCGGTCCTTTTTTCTTCGAAGGAAATATGAATGCCGATATGTATGAGGATATGCTCCGTAATCAAATAGTGCCGAGAATTATAGAGGTAACTGGTCAAAATTTTGAACATACTTTTTTTCAACAAGATGGTGCTCCAGCGCATTACGGTAGAAATGTTCGCAGGTATTTAGACGTCGTTTTTCATGATAGGTGGATAGGACGAAGAGGCTACATTGAGTGGCCAGCCAGATCACCCGATTTAATGCCGTTGGACTATTTCCTATGGGGTTATCTTAAAGATATAGTTTACAAAACTAAGCCTCGGAATTTAGAAGAATTACGACAACGTATACAAGATGAATGTGATAATATGCCTGCTGACTATCTCGTGAATGCCGTTGAAAGCTTTTACAATAGATTAGGCTACTGTCAAGAAGTTGATGGAAAACAATTTGAAAATTTATTGAAATGATTCTCAAGACCTCTAAAATTATTGAAACTTTTTTAAAGTCTTGCCTTGACCGGCTGGTCTGCGGAGGTCTTGCCTTCACCGGCTGGACTGCGGAGGTCTTGCCTTGACTGGCTGGACTGCGGAGGTCTCGCCTTGACTGACTGGACTGCAGAGGTCTCGCCTTCACCGGCTGGCCTGCGGAGATCTTGCCTTCACCGGCTCGACTGCGGAGGTCTTGCCTTCACCGGCTGGACTGCGGAGGTCTTGCCTTGACTGGCTGGACTGCGGAGGTCTCGCCTTGACTGGCAGGACTGCGGAGGTCTTGCCTTCACCGGCAGGCCTGCGGAGGTCTCACCTTGACTGGCTGGACTGCGGAGGTCTTGCCTGCACCGGCTGGCCTGCGGAGGTCTTGCCTTCACCGGCTGGACTGCGGAGGTCTTGCCTTCACCGGCTGGGCTGCGGAGGTCTTGCCTTCACCGGCTGGACTGCGGAGGTCTCGCCTTGACTGGCTGGCCTGCGGAGGTCTTGCCTTCACCGGCTGGACTGCGGAGGTCTTGCCTTCACCGGCTGGACTACGGAGGTCTTGCCTTCACCGGCTGGACTGCGGAGATCTTGCCTTCACCAGCTGGACTGCAGAGGTCTTGCCTTCACCGGCTGGGATGCGGAGGTCTTGCCTTGACTGGCTGGACTGCGGAGGTCTTGCATTGACTCGCTGGACTGCGGAGGTCTTGCCTTGACTGGCTGGACTGCGGGAGATCTTGCCTTGACTGGCTGGACTGCGGGAGGTCTTGCCTTTACCGGCTGGACTTCGGGAGGTCTTGTACAAAAAGTGTTTTTTTAACGCTCTGATACACGAAATTCGATGGGGTGTCCAGATGATCGGAGTATAAGAACGTTGACCTTCAAATGACCTTCGGCTCACTTTTAACCCCGTATGTATCTTACACCCCTGGAATGGTAAGTTTTCCCGCATTTCTGCAACAAAAAGAGGGTTCCCATTCAAAAAATTCGACTTGACATTCAAATGACCTTGAAGGTCAAGCCCAAGGTCAAATTCAAGGTCACCATCAGATGCTCCATTCGATTTGCGGAAACTTTCGTATGGAAAGTTTTTTCCCAACGCCCTTAGTTTCCATGCTATGGACTGCCAAAGATCAATTTGACCTCATTTTACCGACTTGACCTTGAAACAACCTCTAGATCACATTTGACCCCATATGTATCTTATATCGGTGGAAAGAGAATTTTTCCCTCTTTCGGTTTCCGCAATAAAAGAGGGGGCTTCCCATTTAAAAAATTCGACTTGACCTTCAAATGACCTTGAAGGTCAAGCCCAAGGTCAAATTCAAGGTCATCATCAGATAGCCAGGGAAAAATCCTATATCTTTTGTATGAAACATTTTTTCCGAAAATGCATTCCCGCTGAGATAACTGGCCGTCCCGGAACTTTTGACACATCCTGTATATGTGGAATGTTTCAGGTGAAGTGAGCATGTCAAAATCTTAAAATCGCACAAAACTCGTTTACTTTTCGTTTTTTATGAAAAAAGCATGTTCCTCAAATTTTAGGTCGATATTTGCATAAATAAAAAAGTTATAAAAGATGGAAAATCCAATGTTTTTGCAATTTTTGGTTAAAATCCAAGTTTATTCATTTTTTTACTCAAAATCTTGAAACTATTTATATAGAACATTGATTGGAAAAAAGTTGGCATTTTATGTGTAGAATACCCGAGTATTTTTTTATGACCCTTTTTGAAAGTCTCTGATTGGTTGGTTTTTGGTATACCTTCATCGACCAAAAGTAAGGACTACGCCAGTACCAAATTTCTCCACCAAAGTTTTTTTTTCAATTCTTTGGACAAAATACTTTAATTAAAAAAAAAAGTTTATGGCTGGAGCTAAGGAAAAAGTTCTACAGCACATTGAAAATTGATAAAAACCATAAAAATGTAAAATCATGCTACCGTAAGCCATTCTGTGATTGAGTATCATTTGAAGACTTCATGTCACTTATCTTCGTACAAAATTTTGTATTAGCAGTAAATGTATATTAAAAAAATAATTTGATTTGTCGAGTACTTCATACAATATATTTACCAATGTACTCCCTGTTGAAAATATCCATGTGGATTTTACACTGATTTCCACATGGAATCGATATGGAATCCATATGGAATCTATACGGATTCCATATGGATTCCATGTCGATTCCATGTGGAAATCAGTCCCAAATCGTCCTGTGGACTTCCACATGGAATTCCATATAGATTTCTATATGAATTTTTCTACAAACACTTGTAAAACCAAATCCGTATGGATTTCCATGTAGATTTCCATGGGGAAATCCAGGTAAAAACGACATGATCCATATAGATTTCCACATGGATTTCCATATGATAATTTTAATGTTTATAAAAATGTTTATTTATAAAATTGTTATATTTTTTTTTACTAGGATACATACTTTTGACAACAAGTACTGTAGAATCTTTTCGAAGAATTACATAAGAGGAAATTATAGTTTATAATTTTTTATGCTTTACTGATATGGTAAAAAACGTATCCCTAGTAAAAAAATTTAAAAATTTTATAAATAAACATTTTTATAAACATTTAAATTACCACATGGAAATCCATATGGAAATCTATATGGATCATATCGTTTTTATCTGGATTTCTTCATGGAAATCTACATGGAAATCCATACGGATTTTGTTTTACAAATGTTTGTAGAAAAATTCATATAGAAATCTATATGGAATTCCATGTGGAAATCCACAGGACGATTTGGGACTGATTTCCACATGGAATCGACGTGGAATCCATATGGAATCCGTATAGATTCCATATAGATTCCATATGGATTCCATGTGGAAATCAATGTAAAATCCACATGGATATTTTCAACAGGGCTCAAACCTCACTTACTTTGAATTTTCTGAATAGATATTATAACTGATTGATATCAGAGTTACCGGTACCTGGATCAAGAATTCATTCTAAACTTGAATCACTACTTTCTTAATAAAATAATAATAATAAAAAAAATAATTGGACAAAAACACTTCATATATTTCATACAAAAGAACCATATGAAAAATTATCGATTTTGATATCTTATAACTGAATTAAATACCTATACTATCGCATTCTAATCACCAGTTTCACAATTCCAGTACGAGTTAATTCATTATCAGTAAGATAGTAATTTTAAATTTTAAATTCATCTAAAGTAGTATAAAACATGATTTTTACTGAATATCCGATAAAGATTAACTTATTATAAGCTTTATCCGCAACATGTCCGTATTAAATAATTTGAATCACTATAAAAAGTACTTATATAGTATTACTGTAGTATATTATAGAAATACTTATATAATATTAAGAAAGTAGTGATTCAAGTTTAGAATGAATTCTTGATCCAGGTACCGATAACTCTGATGTTAATCAGTTATAATATCTATTCAGAAAATTCAATGTAAGTGAGGTTTGAGCACATTGGTAAATATATTGTATGAAGTATTCGACAAATCAAATTAGTTTTTTAATATACATTTACTGCTAATACAACATTTTTTAGCAAGATAAGTGACACGAAGTCTTCAAATGATACTCAATCACAGAATGGCTTTTTTTCCGAGGTACTAGGTGAATCTTCCGAGGCCCCCGTCCTTGCTTACAGCATGGCTTACGGTTGCATGATTTAACATTTTCATGGTTTTTATCAATTTTCAATGTGCTGTAGAACTTTTTCCTTAGCTCCAGCCATAAACTTTTTTTTTAAATTAAAGTATTTTGTCCAAAGAATTGAAAAAAAAACTTTGGTGGAGAAATTTGGTACTGGCGTAGTCCTTACTTTTGGTCGATGAAGGTATACCAAAAACAAACCAATCAGAGACTTTCAAAAAGGGTCATAAAAAAAATATTGGGGTATTCTACGTAGAAAATGCCAACTTTTTCCCAATCAATGTTCTATATAAAAAGTTTCAAGATTTTGAGTAAAAAAATTAATAAACTTGGATTTTAACCAAAAATTGCAAAAACTTTTGCAATTTTTGGTTAAAATTTTGCAAGAATTTTCAATGTTGTATAACTTTTTTATTTATGCAAATATCGACCTAAAATTTGAGGAACATGTTTTTTTCATAAAAAAAACTAAAAGTAAACGAGTTTTGAGCGATTTTAAAATTTTGACATGCTCACTTCACCTCAAACATCTCAGATATACATATATATATATATATATACACAAAATATACCGCTTACGTCGATATTGCGAGGTTATTTTGTAATAACAATAATTTTTTTGTGTTATTATATCTCTCTCTTACACACATACACGTACTATACACGTGCCAGCCCCAAGCACGCATGTACACAGATATATATAGTAGAGTAATAGGTATTAGCCAATAGCCATTTAGAATGGCTGGAAGTGACTTTTAGATGAACGGATGTGTGTCTGAAGAAAAGAGCGAAGAAAAACTTGGGAATCGTAAATGACCGTAAAAATTTTTTCTATGTCCAATATCTTTACATTGAGATATTCTTTTCGAATGAAACTTTTTAATTTGTGTAGTACAATTAAATAGTTTTTAATGAAGCAAAATATACATGTGTTTAAGTGATACATTGAAAAGATACAAACAACTAAAGATCTGCATAGCCCATTTCAATGTATGAATAGCACGGTCGGCCCTAAGGCATTTCTACATTGGATAACATGCCTTCGAAGTGCTCCCGAGCTCCTTGATATAAGTTAATTTTACAAACAATATAAGTTAATTTCCATATAAGAAATATTAAATAGTTCTAAAAATTATCTCACTATACTAAAAACAAACTTCAAATACAATCATGTGCAAATCAAATGATTTACGTACCATGCTATTATTCAATTCGAAAGAGATTAAAATTAAAATATTTCATAGATATTGTTAAATATCTAAACAAATTTAAGGGGATGTCGGAGACGTCCTTTATTGAATTTTACATTAATTAAAATTATTTGTAAGTGATCCACTGTTTACAATCAGTTAAGGCAGCAATACACCTAATAACTTCTGAGCCCAAAATCAGCTAAAAACAATATAAAAATTTGGTTTAAGACCACCTTAAAGAACAGTGGATGAGCAAAAAAATTAGCAAGAAACAAAAAAAAAATATAAAATACTAAAATGTTGGTAACTATGTAAATGTACATGGGTACCGACAATCTCTTAATATTTTTTTCTTTATGAAATGTATATTTTATTTATTTACGAATAATTTGTTCTTTCTCTATTTTACTTTGCTATAACAGATAAGGATAACATTGAAGAAAAATGTGATTTAGTTTTATGAGTAAATAAACAAATTTCTCATAATTCACAAAGTCAGACTGAATCTACTATAAGGGAAGAAGATGTATCAGACTTGTTTCGTAAGTTACTTAATGAATTAATATTAATTTATTATTATTGATAACACTTAATTAACTAATTAAATAATCATTTGTCAGATGAACAATTATCTTCAAGTCAAAAAGATGAAGTCATTTCTGGTCAAGAGAATACTCAACCTTCATGTAGTAATTCCGAGTATGATGAAGGATGTCGTTATTATTAAAAAAAAAGTATTCGAGGTTCAATTAATGTGATGACCCCCAAAGTTGTATCTGTTTTAGATAGTTGCCAATTTCGTACAGAAAATCAGTACATTTAATAAATGCCGTAGCTGAGAGTTTAGGTGTTGATAGCAATAAATTGATATTAAATAAAATTTCTTTTCATGTAAAGCGACAAAAAGTTCGTCAAGATATATCAAACAGAATCAGAATACCTTTTAAAGAAACTGAACTCAATGCTGCAGTCGTACACAGGGATGGCAAATTAATCACAGATTCAGTAACTTACTTGCATTAGAAGATGGGAAAGGTGCAACAATAGCCGATGCTGTTTATAAATCATTGTACGACTGGGGCCTAACTGATTCAATTAAAGCATTATGTTGCGACACAACAGCTTCAAATTTCGGACACACAAATGGAGCTACAGTTATTTCAGAATAATTTTTAGACAAAGATATACTATATTTACCTTGTCGGCATCACATATACGAAATTATGTTAGCTGGTTGTTTAGAATTGAAGATTCCAGGCATGACTGGTCCAAATGTTCCTTTATTTAAAAGATTTTGCGGCTCCTCGGAAAAAATTGATAAAACTAAATATAAATGTTGCTTAACAGACATAATTCCAAATCTCTCTTGCCAAGTGAAAGAAATAAGTCTATTTATTGAGAAAGATCGTGATGAACAGTTGCCTCTGTACGATTATAAGGAATTACTATTGTTAAGCAAATTTTTCCTTCGAATGTCAAATACAGAAATTGTATTTTATAAGCCCGGAGCATATCATCATGTACGTTGGATGGCTAAGGCAATATACTCACTGAAAATCTATCTTTTTAGAGAAAAATTCGATTTGCACATAAAGAAGAAATCGGACTTTTAGCTATTTGCTTGATTATAGTTTTTGTTTATATGAAAAATCAGTTTTCTGCTACTATAGCTATAAAAGCACCAGTTAACGATTTACTATTTATAAAGACTCTTTTCGATTACAAAAATATTGATTCTAAAGTCGCAGAATCTTTTACGGAAATTTAAAAACCATTTATGGTATTTAAATCCGGAAATATCCGCAATTTCATTATTTGATGAAGAAATTTCTATCGATGTCAAACAAAAAATGGTGAAGGCAATCCAAGAAAACGATGAGATGAACAATGAAGTTTCTAAGCGATTCTTTGTTAACAAAGTGGAAGACTTAGAAAAGTTAATTAATAGAGATATGGATTACTTTATTAATTCCAATTCATTGGACTTGTTAGATAGATTTGAAATTAAAAATGGTTTTTTGAACTTGAACGTTGAAGAGTGGTCACAAATTTCATGATTATTTAAAAGGCTTGGAAATTTTTAGAAATTTAAGAGTAGTAAATGATACTGCAGAAAGAGGCGTCCATTTAACAACAGAATATATAAATGTATTTACGAAAGATGAAGAACAAAAACAGTATTTGCTTCAAGTCGTTAGTTCATACAAACAGAAATTTCCTAATGCAAATAAAGAAAGTCCAAGAAAGAGAATGAAACTTGCTAATTAGTTAATCACGGTGAGATTTTAAAAATACAGTAAACAGTATAATGTAAATAAAGTTTATAATTTTCATAATTTTATAAAAATGAGGCTTTTTTTATTATAAGACCTGAAGAATATTTACACGAACATAATTTGGGACCTATACACAATGGGTAGGAGAATTTTCCAAATACGTTGATGGTTTTTGCATAATAATGTATTCTTACATTTTTTCACTAGTTTTCAGACTGCTCGACACAATTCTAAAATAAGAATCTAAAAGAAAGATATTTATTTTTCTCGTTGTTTACGTCAGCGTTAGATTTTATACCTAAATAGAAATGTAATACATGCAAGAGTATTTTAAGAAAGTATTTTTCCATACTTTACAATGGCGTTGAAATTTTCAACGTAACTTAAATAGTTTTTCATAAAAATAAAAAAAAAGTATTTTTTCGCTTTTTTAGCATATTTTAGGGCTACAACAATGGTTCAAATTATCAAAAAATAAAAATGTAGCCAGTAGAAAACATGTATTTTCTTTTGTTCTTTATAATGGCGTTAGAGTTTTTAACCTAGCTCACGTAGTTTCTGTTTTAAATGGAAAAGACTGTCATTTTTTCATTTTTACGCGTTTTTCTCGCATGTTTTAGTGATATCAAAATGGATTAAATCATCGAGAAATAAACATGTGGGACATGAAAAAGATGTATTTTTTTCCGTTCTTTACAATGACGTTGGATTTTTGAACCTAGTTTAAATAGGTTTCGTTTAAAATGGGAAAACCCGTTATTGTTTCGTTTTTTCGCATGTTTGAGGACTAAAAATATAAATATGCTGGCGGCACGCGAAATTAAAAAATATGTACCTCTCCCAGGCGGCAAAATTATTTTTTTGTGCTGCAGAAAAACTTTCATACCCACATTCGAAAAAAATATTGGTAAGCAACGCACACCCTATTCTTTATGTTTTTAGTCCTCAAACATGCGAAAAAACGAAACAATAACGGGTTTTCCCATTCTAAACGAAACCTATTTAAACTAGGTTCAAAAATCCAACGTCATTGTAAAGAAAGAAAAGAAATACATCTTTTTCATGTCCCACATATTTATTTCTCGATGATTTAATCCATTTTGATACCACTAAAACATGCGAGAAAAACGCGTAAAAACGTAAAAAAAAACGAAAAAATAACGCTCTTTTCCATTTAAAACAGAAACTACGTGAGCTAGGTTATAAACTCCAACACCATCGTAAAGAACGAAAAAAAATACATGTTTTCTATGGGCTAGATTTTTATTTGTCGATAATTTAACCCATCATTATAGCCCTAAACACGCGAAAAAACGAAAAAATAACGGTTTTTTCCATTTAAAACAGAAACTACGTGAGCTAGGTTAAAAACTCTAACGCCATTATAAAGAACAAAAGAAAGTACATGTTTTCTACTGACTACATTTTTATTTTTCGATAATTTGAACCATTGTTTAGGGCTAAAATATGCTAAAAAAGCGAAAAAATACTTTTTTTTTTATTTTTATGAAAAACTATTTAAATTACGTTCAAAATTTCAACGCTGTTGTAAAGTATGGAAAAAATACTTTCTCAAAATACTCTTGCATGTATTACATTTCTATTTAGGTATAAAATCTAACGCTGACATAAACAGCGAGAAAAATAAATGTCTTTCTTTTACATTCTTATTTTAGAATTGTATCGAGCAGTCTGAAAACTAGTGAAAAAATGTAAGAATACATTATTATGCAAAAACCATCAACGTATTTGGAAAATTCTGCTACCCATTGTGTATAGGTCCCAAATTATGTTCGTGTAAATATTCTTAAGGTGTTATAATAAAAAAAGCCTCATTTTTATAAAATTATGAAAATTGTAAACTTTATTTACATTATACTGTTTACTGTATTTTTAAAATATCACCGTGATTAACTAATTATCAAGTTTCATTTTCTTTCTTGGACTTTCTTTATTTGCATTAGGAAATTTCTGTTTGTATGAACTAACGACTTAAAGCAAATACTGTTTTTGTTCTTCATCTTTCGTAAGAACATTTATATATTGTGTTGTTAAATGGACATCTCTTTCTGCAGTATCATTTACTACTCTTAAATACCATAAACGGCTTTTAAATTTCCGTAAAAGATCCTGCGACTTTAGAATCAATATTTTTGTAATCGAAAAGAGTCTTTATAAATAGTAAATCGTTAACTGGTGTTTTTATAGCTATAGTAGCCGAAAACTGATTTTTCATATAAACAAAAACTATAATCAAGCAAATAGCTAAAAGTCCGGCTTCTTCTTTATGTGGAAATCGAATTCTTCTCTAAAAAGATAGATTTTCAGTGAGTATATTGCCTTAGCCATCCAACGTACATGATGATATGCTCCAGGCTTATAAAATACAATTTCTGTATTTGACATTCCAAGGAAAAATTTGCTTAACAATAGTAATGCCGTAAAATCATTTAAATAAAGGAACATTTGGTCCAGTCATGCCTGGAATCTTCAATTCTAAACAACCAGCTAACATAATTTCGTGTATGTGATGCCGACAAGGTAAATATAGTATATCTTTGTCTAATAATTATTCTAAAATAACTGCAGCTCCATTTGTGTGTCCCAAATTTGAAGCTGTTGTGTCGCAACATAATGCTTTAATTGAATCAGTTAGGCCCCAGTCGTACAATGATTTATAAACAGCATCAGCTATTGTTGCATCTTTCCCATCTTCTAATGCAAGTAAGTTACTAAGTCTGTGATTAATTTGCCATCCTAGTGTACCACTGCAGCATTGAGTTCAGTTTCTTTAAAAGGTATTCTGATTCTGTGTGTGTGTGTGTGTGTGTGTGTGTGTGTGTGTGTGTGTGTGTGTGTGCGTGTGTGTATATATGAAAATCTGGTGTTTTGATTGTGGAACTTCCTATAGATTCTATGTTCCCATGTTGAAAATGCAATCAACTGACGTTTTGAATGCAGCATTCAAAAAGTCAATATATATAGGGATATTATTTCTTTAGTCACGCGATCGTCTGTCTTCATCTTACACATGGGATTTTGCTATAGTTTCCTGCTAAAATGGCGTCGCGCATTCAAAACGCCGGTTTTACGTCTCTGTGTGTGTGTGTGTGTGTGTGTGTGTGTGTGTGTGTGTGTGTGTGTGTGTGTGTGTGTGTGTGTGTGTGTGTGTGTGTGTGTGTGTGTGTGTGTGTGTGTGTGTGTGTGTGTGTGTGTGTGTGTGTGTGTGTGTGTGTGTGTAATATCACGGATCATCATGCGTTAGAGATGTTTATAATATTCGTTTATATAATTAAAGAATCTCAAAAAGTCGACTGATGAAAAAAATTTATTCACGAACATCGATGAGGCAAAAACTGTTTTTAGATAAATATTAAATGACTAAATGTTAAATGGTCATTTTAAAAGACTTGATACTTTGTGCGAATTTTTTATTTGCAGATAGCAAAGAAGATTATTTTGGAGTATGTAAAACAAATTTGATGAGGTGAAGATCATTATTCCCTACTTGTCAATTTCAAGATAATTATATCTCTAAATGCTGAAAACAGTAAGAATATCACTGAACCAAGAATCTTAGATACTCGACTCGAAAAGACAGAGAGAGAGAGAGAGAGAGAGAGAGAGAGAGAGAGAGAGAGAGAGAGAGAGAGAGAGAGAGAGAGAGAGAGAGAGAGAGAGAGAGAGAGAGAGAGAGAGAGAGAGAGAGAGAGAGAGAGAGAGAGAGAGAGAGAGAGAGAGAGAGAGAGAGAGAGAGAGAGAGAGAGAGAGAGAGAGAGAGAGAGAGAGAGAGAGAGAGAGAGAGAGAGAGAGAGAGAGAGAGAGAGAGAGAAGATAAAATAAAACGAACAATAATTGTAATTCTAAAATAATCTCGAAATATGGTAATATGGTATGGTTATGTATTTTTATAATTCAAATCAGCTGATGGCATGGCATCATACACTTTTACATATAAAGTATTATTTTTTTATACTAGAAGATATATCATGTGAAATATAATTATGATGATAGTATATATTTTATTGATTTAATATATTCAAAGATCTAAAAAAGCCAACTAATAAGAATTTACCTACGAGTACGTGCATGAAAGGGGCAAATAACTTTACCTACGAGTACGTGCATGAAAGGGGCAAATAACTTTTATTAGAATGTCTACAATCATTTTAAAAAAATTGATACTTTCCCGAATGGAAAAAAAATAAACGATATTACAATGTTAATTATCGTATGTTTCGGCACGTTCCTTTACGTACTGCTATGTTTCTGTACCTTTCCGTACGATTCGGTACGTTTCGGTATATTTTGATTAAGATTCGGACATTTTATACGAAAACCTACCAAAACGTACCAAATCGTATCGAATCGTACGTAAACTGGCAGAAACGTACGGTGTCGTACAGTGACACACATGTACGTACGAAAATGAACGGAAACATACTTGTATGTACCAAGTCGATGTATCAGTATGCAAATATTTGTATACCTAAACGCACCGAAACGCACCGAAACGTACCGAATCGTACCGAAACGCACCGAAACGTACTAACATGTACCGAAATGTACGAAAACGTAAAGCAATGTACAACGACATACGTGACCTTACAGAAACATGCGATAACATACGTAAACGTACGGAATTGTAAAATATATTTTACGATAATTTTTATTCTACAAAAACTTTTGAAATAACAAATATTTTCCAGTATATTTCAAGTTCTCCTAATTTTCTTTACAACACTGTATATCCACGTACATTGACGTACATTTTCGTACGTTGTTATACTCTGTGGTACGTTTCCGCATCTGTTGGTACGTTTGGCTACGTTTCGGTACGCTTAGGCAAGAAATTTTTTGAGACAAAAAATAATTTTTCTCAGCTTATGTAAGTTTCTGTAGGTCTCTGTACGAGGCTGTACCTTCGAGTACACTGACATTCATTTCCGTACGATTCGGTACGTTTAGGTACGATGCTGTAAAAATGTCCGAATCTTAATCAAAACGTACCGAAACGTACCAAATGGTGCGAGAATTTACAATAATGTACTAGATTGTAACATAGTTGTACGATTATTATTTCCATTCGGGTTGTGTGAATTTTTTTATATTTACAGATTATACAAGATTTTTTGCAGTCATTGAAATTCGATTTTGAATTGACTTGGATGGTTGTACAACGTAGACAAATGCTGAAAGCCTTATTCATTCTATTTTGAATATGTAATATAGCCAATAATGTTGAGGAGTTCTAATTGTGTACTGTCTGAAAAATCTAATTTTGAATTAGCAAAAATGAACGAGTCTCTTCATGACCCTGCTGGTTATTTTATTATTAATGGACAAGAAAAAGTTATTTTAATACAAGAACAGACACTTAGGAATAGAATTATATTAAAGAAGATAGTAAGAATATAGTACTACTCAAGAAAGAAAAACCAAACCAATATTAGCCTATGCAAGAGCAGACAAATACTATTTACTACACAATATTTTTCAAGATGTATCTATATATCCTCAACATGAAAATTTTTCATGAGATATAATTTTAGAAGAATATTAAAAATTTGTCTTCATATTTGACAGGACGAATAGAGGACTTAGATGTCAATGAAGATAATTACAGTTTTATTGCTTTCAATCAATAACACATAAAACAAGATGTTTATTTAGACAGTATTGGAATCAAAGTACAAAAAAGGTATTATGTTTTGAAGTAAGTTTTTCAAAATGAGAAAAGAAAATTGTGATTTTCATAGTTCGTCTATCTAATTGAAAATTATATTGATAATCAAAATGTTGTGATTATTAAAAAATGACATCTAATCAGTGTTTTGTGTAATAAATAAAATAAAATACCGGTATGATGTGTTGCAAGAAGTGCATATATAATCAAATATTATTGATAACAAATAACATAGTGATTACAAAATGACCTCTAATTAGTGTTTTGTGTAATATAAAAAAATAAAATACTGGTAAAATGTGTTGCATGAAGTGTTATATCAAATTTTAAAACTTCTACTTAAAATCAGTTTGAAATGTTCTGAGAATAGCACAAGTGTGTATTAATAAATAATTATGTGTTATGAGGTTTATGAACATCATAATAAGCTTTTGCATAGAAGAAAATATTGCTGAGTGACACGTGAGGTTATAAATATACAATATAATTTTCAGTGTTATGTCTAATAATAAAAAAAATATAGTACTGGTATTACGTGCTACATGAAGTATGTATAATCAAATTTTAAAACTTCTATTAAAAATCAGTTTCAAATATTTTGAAAATAGGTCAAGTGTGTATTAAGGCCATGTGAGCACGAAAAATTGACTCTACCTTACCGACGCACTGATTTTTCATCATTTTAATTTTTTAGTCATTAAAGACTAAATATTTCGACAAAACAACTGTGGTACATTATAAGTTAGCGAATAAGGAATGATTTAAATAAATTAACAACCAGATCTGTTAATTATTGTCAAAGATTTTCAGTTCCCCAAATTGGGGAATTGAAAATCTTCAAGGATAATGAACAGTTTTGTCCCAAAATTGAATGGAATGTTTGTTTTGCACTAACTTACGGTGTGCCAAAGCTCTTTTTTCGAAAACTTGCAAAAAGTATAATTTTATATTGTATGCTAATATAGCCAGCTATATATGTATACATAACCTATATGCAGAGTGTAAGTGTGTAACATGTGTTCATTTCTCGGTGCAATAGATGGCGCAACCATGAACAGATGTAGCTGCCGCGGTTATAAAGTGTGGTTGTTTACTGTTCATCCACTCCTTACAGATTACTTATTTGCACACGTTTTACATTAAATTTGTGACACGTACTTATTCAGAGTACTACTACTCTGTAATATAACTTTTTACGTGATCGCCGAAATCAATGAACTTATAAATGGGAGGTGGTACTGTATTCGCAATAATACGATATTCCCTTCTTGAGGTGAAAAGTGATGAGCGGCGATGTTGAAGCATCTAAAGGCTTGATTTTGATTGGTCGATAAGAAGAAGGCGCGAGAAATTTATTGCTTAGAATTTTAATGTTTTTTAAATGTAATTTTTACATTTAGAGTAGTATAAAACTGATTAAGTTCTGACTTTGAAAAAATACTTAAATAAGTTAAAAGTAAAACATAATGAAGATAGCATGCATAACCTCAAAAACAGAAAAGTACGCGCGAAGCGCGTTTGAATATCGCTTGTACGATATGAATTACATATGGAATTCTCAACATTTAGAATTACGAAGATTTGTGTGCAATTCGGTCAGTAACTTTTAATTATTTCTCCAAATTTCAACTGAAATGATCAATGAATTTGCAAAAAACCCTAGAAAAGCTTTGTGGGCCACATAACCTACAAATCATCGACATAATACTTGTCCGTAATTTGCATATAATTTTCTCCTGAAATTTCAATAAAATAGGTTAATTATTGACAGTGAAAACGTTTACTACGTGTGATTTCTTCGCAATAAAAACTTCTCTCCTGCATAATTTCTCGTAAATCCGTGCTTGATATATTTTTTGTAAAGAGCATGCGAAGGGTTTTTCCTAATTTCAGTATTTACTAATGACCGATTTCCAGAAGAAATTTTAAGTAATCGAAGAATTTCATTATTCGCTATAATAATTCTCAATTCATACAAGTTTAAACAATTTTTTTCGACTTCATTAAGGGGTATTCTGGGCGCGTGACATATTTTTTAAAGAGACTTTGAAGGGGTTTTTTGTAAAGAGTTTTTACCGGTGGACGATTTGACGGTGAAATATAAACTAGTAAGCAAATTTGCATTTAACAAAACAATAATTACCAACTTATAGCAGTTGAAACCATTGAATCTCGCATTATTTGCCGGAAACAGTAGCGCACGACATTTTCTGTAAAGAGCACCTATTTGTCAATAAACAATCATATTGACAATAGATGAATATATTCATTTAAAATAATCACAGCTGCCGTATATTCCAAGTGGCAAAAGTTGTTTTGTCACAGAACTGAAAATCTGCCTCGCTTTCCGTATCTGCCGGTAGTACAGCGCTCGAGCGTGCTCCCCACCCATAGGCCTCAACCTGGAATTAGACATCGATTGGTGGTTCATTTTATACGAAAATGATTCTATCCTTGAATCCTGTATTTGTTAGATTAAATTGATATACAACCTTAATATCAACTCAAGATGATGGAAAAGATTTTTATTTCCAATAAATAAATAAATAATTTGGGATTGCATATAGCTTACCCTGTGATAGGACGGAGATTTCTTTTCGAATAAATAAGTAAATCGGGATTGATTATTCAAATTTTCTAATTGTAGTAATGCCATATTATTATAAGTTTACTTAATTTGCCAGAATTCGGGAATTATTCATTCGTGGCATTTCAATTATTCCCCCGGCAAACTGCGAAGGCAATCTTCATTTTTTAGCACCTCGATTTTTACCGACTAAGTCAATTCGGCGGTTTTCAGCTTATAGAAAAATAAATACAATGAATTATATAAAATCCAGAGTTCACTTCGCTAGATTTTTCCATGATCTATCATCGTGCCGAATCGGTAGTCAAAATATTCAGTAGTTTTTGCATAAAGTTTGAACAAAATTTGAGGTGGCGTCGAGCACGATGTCAAATTTTGTTCAAAGTTTATGCAAAAACTAATGAATATTTTGACTTCAAATTTTGCAGGGTGGTAGAATAGTATGAAATCTAGCGAAGTGAACACTTGATTCGTGTGATTTGTAAAAAAAAAAATTATAGTTTTTGTTATCATATATATATATATATATATATATATATATATATATATATATATATATATAAATATATATATATAAATATATATAAATATATATATATATATATATATATATATATATATAAATTTATATATATATATCTAAATATATAAATTTATATATATATATCTATATATTATAAAGCCCGTTTTTTTTGTTATCATATATATATATATATATATATATATATATATATATAAATTTATATATATATCTAAATATATAAATTTATATATATATATATATATATATATATATATAAATATATAAACTTTTTATATACGTTGATATATATATATATATATATATATATATATATATATATATATATATATATATATATATATATATATATATATATATATATATATCTATATATTATAAAGCCCGTTTTTTTATATATAGGGGTTTATCGAGTCTGATTTTGATTATGCGGCCCGGGCTTCATAATATTCCTAAATATATGGGTTTATGCGGCCCGACCTAGAGTCTATAACTCCAGGGTCCATTATTTCTTTAGTCACTTGCTATAGGGAACTCTGGGCTGTAGGTACTAATATACAGTGTTGGGCCTCATAAACCCCGATAAGCATGTCTATATATATATATAGATGGCGCTACAGCGTACCGTCCGCGGTCGTGACTGCAGGCTGCATCACAGCTTGTGGAGTGTGGACGACACGGCGTGGTGACTCGGCGATGCCGCGTCTGCTATGTCTACACGAGGTAATCCGGGACGACTTCGCGGTTAGCGCACGCCTATTGTGAATGTGTGGTGTTTATCATCAGACGCGCCCGCCTACGACCTACGACGACGAGAAGCGAGCGCGTGTGCTCTTACCGTGGCCGACGACCGCGGCCGACGACCACAGCCGACCGCGGCCAAACGCGAGCGAATGCGCGTATGTATTCACGACCGACGGCATGAAACCGCTGACAACAGCAGCAAAGGCGCGAGAGCGCAGCCAGCATCGTCGTCTTCGTCGCCGCACTCAACCCAAGTCCAGCGGAAACCCGGGTGCTTAGTGGGGCTGGTGCCACAAACGAGTATCGCATAAAGACCTGATGCTGTGGACGAGAACTCGTTGCCACAGCTGTTGCACTCTCACTCTCGCGGAGGAACGAAGTTGTCAAAAAGCAAGAGCGCATAACCCCAAAATGTGGTTAGTTTTGTTCTGGCAGGTACCTAATTGAGTGTGTTGGTGCAGTGATGTCCACTGTTAGCTTGTTTTGTGTTGTTGCAGTGCTCAGTGAAAGTGAGGGTTCGAGTTAATTGAACTGGAGGAGCGGAAGCTACTGTTAATAGAAATTGTGTAAATATTTATGTGAATGTGGAAATAAAGATTTTTGCTCTATATATACCAGCAGTGAGGAAAACGACAAGTGTGTAACTATGAAAAACTCTCTCCAAAGTGCTTATAGTAGTGCGCATGTAAGCATTTTACCAAGTAAACACTTAGATATACAGATTCAATGAAATTCTTAGTGTAAGAAATTTTTGAAGAAATCATATTGTTTATATTTTTTATTGCAAAGAACATCATAACAATAGAAGGGTATAAGAAGATGGAGTCTATTTTTACTATTTAAGCAATGCTGAAGTGATCCGATACTGATACGCTTATAGTGCATTATGAAGATAACGAATCTTTATAACTGCCTTCCAATAAGTCTGACCTGTAGAGAAGAAGTTTGATGAATTTGAATTGCAGCTTTTCCGTCGAATAACAAAAACCATTATCAATGAAGATTCTCAATTCAAAGCAGCCAAGCATGGACAATAAATTAAAATTTTCTGATCGCTTTAAAGTTTTAGTGAATACAGACACGCAAAAAGGTACAGCTCCACATGTATTCAACGATACAGACCAGCTATTTGTTGTATCAACACGTGGCAAAAATATTAAGTTAATAGCTTCTAAAAATTCAAAAACGCCCAGTACAGCTAGAAGTAAATCAAAAGGAAAATGTTTAAGAACAAAAATTAAAACAGAACCTGTGCTCAGCATTGGGTTCAAAACTGAACCCGGTTTAGACATAACTGAGAATGGTCTGAAAATGATCGTGATTATGAAATATCTGACAGTGATATCAATAAATTGCTCAGCGTTACACAGCCTGCTTCTTCGAGAATTCTGAAATATGAAGGACATGATCATACTGGTGATTGGACTATCTGAGTAAAAATGACACAAGATCTTGTGCAAGCTATTAATGATGGATCATACTACTTACTATGAAGAAGACCTTTGGGGAGAAGTCAGAAAAGTAAGTCATTTAAAAATGAATCTTTTTTCATATTTAATGTGAAAAATAATATATTTTATATTAATAACATATAAGACGAACTATGTGATGAAAAATTTCTATTTCTATCTTCTTTTCCCGACAGAAGAGACAAGACCATTCATGTCGCAGCCAGGAGGCTTTCAAGAAAATAGTACCAAAAGTTCCTCACAAAGCCAATCCAGAAGTGCCAGCACCTCCCGTGGTGTCTATGGAGAATACGCATGTCCTGGAGTCTGCTCGTGCCATACAAGCCTCGAGAGATTTTTAGTCATGCTTTAGTGCATATGTGGGTACACATATGTACCTATATTTTGGTGCTGTCCCCGATGATGACAAAGAAAAAGACTTCCCGCTGAGGAACAGCTCATGCATATTATCTGCCAGTGATAACAAAGAAAGAGGTTGCAAAGGACGACTACTGATGGGAACAAGAAGAGTTATGTTGATATCCCCAGTACTTCAGCCTCTAGGTGAGATCAGTGATTATTAGCATTTCTTTTACGAAGCAATTAATCACATTACTTGTTTTCTTGCACATCACAAGTGTATGAGGATGGCTTCCAAGCTGTGTGAATTTTCCAGTTAACTGTGAAGGTGACAGCGAGATTTAGAATATGTACATGCTGTTTTCTTTAGTTGACCCACTCTCTAATAGGAATACTTGTGCACGGTAAATCATCTACAAGCTGAAACTAGGTGAGTCGGCTTCCAATCATTCTCTTCATACGTCTAGATGGTACATAAATTTGTATTTCAGGTGTTTTCCAAATGCTTTAAGAGTTCAAAGGAACTGGCAAACAATGTCTCCACCTAATCTTCAATGGCAGCTGCGTACAAGATAGCTGATGAAGGACAAGCATGGCTTCAAGGCTGTGACGATGACCCTTGTGATTTCTCCAAGAAAAAGTATTGTTCCAAAAGCTGTTATGGTACTGCTGCTGGTCTTCATTGCTGTCATTGCACAGTGCAACTTTTACAAAGTCTACAAGGGCATCAAAAAGGGTAACCTTGACTGAGAGGCTTCCTGATTCGCACTGCTCGAGAGCTTCATCTGGCTGCATCAGCCAGAAAATGTAAATGGTAATTTGAAAAATTATTGGCATGGATAATCTTCACCAAATACTCATTAGATTTATTTTTTAATCATTTTCTTCAAATTCAAAATGTAAATTAAATTTGCCTCTGATTTTTTGCATGATTATTATTAATTTACAAATCATTTCAAGTCACTACACAAAATTTGAAAGCATTACCTTTTCTAATTTAGGAGAAAAAGGCTAAAACAGTTTTGCGTTTTCATATTTTGGACAGCGCGTTTGATGAATCGGCCATCTTGAAATCATGGCTTCTGCCACTTCGCATTCGAAAGCCTGTATTTCAAGGAAAATTTTGAGTGGTCGTACGTTTTCGTTCGTCCTCTCAATTTTTGGACAGAGAGGGCGGGGTAAAAGTGACGTGAAACGTCTCATATATATATATATATATATATATATATATATATATATATATATATATATATATATATATATATATATATATATATATATATATATATATATATATATATATATATATATATATATATATATATATATATATATATATATATATATATATATATATATATATATATATATATATATATATATATATATATATATATATATATATATATATATATATATATATATATATATATATATATATATATATATATATATATATATATATATATATATATATATATATATATATATATATATATATATACACACACACACACACACAGACACACACACACACACACACACACATACACACAGACACACACACACACACACACAGACACACACACACACACACACACACACACACACACACACACACACACACACACACAGACACACACACACACACACACACACACACACACACACACACACATTTGGAAACCGGTACTTTTGAGGATCTATAATTTTTTTCTCCAGAGTTCGTATATGCTTGACTAAAGAAATAACTCCCTCTCTGCGTTGAAGGTATTAATATAAATCCTCAAAAGTACCGTTTCATAACGAAGGAATTTTGAGGATGTCCTCAAAAGTCCGAAAAATCCTCAAAGTATCGAATCTGTGCTGACATAGATCCTCAAAAGCTGTATTTGATGTATTTATATATATATATATATATATATATATATATATATATATATATATATATATATATATATATATATATATATATATATATATATATATATTATACATTTCTCTAAAGGGTTTTTTTTTATATATATCGGTTTATCGAGCCCGATTTTGATTATGCAGCCCGGGCTTTATAATATTTCTGAATATAGGGGTTTATGCGGCCCGACCTAGAGTCTATAGTCTATAACCCCAGGGTCCATTATTTCTTTAGTCACTTGCCATAGGGATCTCTGGGCTGTAGGTACTAATATACAGTCTTGGGCTACATAAACCCCGATAAGTGTATATATTATATAATATATATACTATGGGGGATACCCCCCTACTCGCTCCGCTCGTCAACCCCCGACGATGATCAAGTATGGTTATATATACCCCCAGGGTGACGTGGAAAACTGTTCTTCTCTTCAACCACTCTTTATAGTCAAGTCAATAAAAAAAATAATAATTTAAAAATAATTTAATATTTTTAGGGTAATATTTACAAGGATTGCATATAAATATACAAAGGTACGATACATTATGATTTTAATATTCAACCAGTTTAGTGCTTATGTAGGGCTCTTGGCGAAGGATACCACTTTAAATAAAAATCTAGCGCATCTATTAACAGTACCTCTAAAGTGACGTGGAAAACTATTCTTTTGCTTATGCTTATTCCCTTTATAATAAAATATTCCAGTGAGAGCCTTTGACTATTAACACTCTTTTCAACAATCTGTAACAGTGAAAACTATTCTTTTGTTTATACCTATTCCCTTTATATTACAAATAATCGTTTAAGGAATAGCTTAAGGGAGTTCTCTCGATTTTGAATCAGAACAAAATTTGAAGAACTGGTTAGTACCTCTATCTCTTCGACTCTGTCTCAATGTCTCTGTCTCTCCAACTCTGTCTTTACGTGTCTGTCTCTATGCATTTGTCTCTATGCATCTGTCTCTACATCTCTGTCTCTTCGTCTCAACCTCCACGTATCCATCTCCACGTCTCTGTCTCTCCGACTTTGCCTCTATGTCTCTGTCTCTCCGACTCTGTCTTTACGTCTCTGTCTCTATGCATTTGTCTCTACGCGTCTATCTCTACGTCTCTGTCTTTTCGTCTTTGCCTATATGTCTCTGTCTCTCCGACTCGGTCTCTATGACTTTGTTTCTGCTGGCCTGACTCTACGCCTCTGTCTCTACGTCTCTGTCTCTACATCCCTGTCTCTACGTCTCTGTCTCTGCGTACCCATTTCCTTTATTAAAAGAAATATATCAAAATATAAATCTAACGCGTCTATGTATAGTACCTTCATGGAGACGTGGAAAACTATTCTTTTGCTTATGCTTATTCCCTTTATAATAAAATATGCCAATGAGAGGAATCTTTTAATTATTAACACTCTTTTTTTTCTTTTAATAAAGGGAACAATTTATAAAAGTGAAAACTATGCTTTTATTTATACCTGTTCCCTTTATTAAAAGAAAATCGAGGAAACGATGTTGGGAATTAAGGGGCTGAATTGAGACGGAGAATTGAGGGGTGTATGAGGGGGGGCATTTAATGGGCGAGGGGGCGAGGAGGGGGGAGGGGAATTGAGGGGCCTTTGAAGAGTCTAAAACTCATATATGGAGACGTATTTTATCGGTGTTTTGGGGAGGGGGGTGATAGTGAGGTGAGATGAGGGGGCGAGGGGGGCGGCTGATCGGTCAATTTTCTGAAACAACTATATAATATAGGAAGATATATATATACTAGGGGGGGTACCCCTCCTGCTCGCTCCGCTCACCAACCCCCATTAGTAAGTGAACTTTTTATTTATCAGTTTTTATTCTAAAATAAAAAAAATAGTAGAGATTATTATATAGATATTATTAAAAAAAAGTAAGGATCATAAGTCTTTATCTAAAAAATATTTAACGTACGAGCATAGGCATCAGTTTCTAGGACTGAGGTTATGTGACGTTTTCGACCCTGAAATCAAAGATTAAGTACAAATAACTTTCTGTGCGGTATGTGGAAAAATTGTATATTGCCTTCGGTAGCAATGAGGACCACGAACGCACGCGAGTTGTGCCTTCGCTTCGCTTGATCCTGAAATTATGGATAAGCACAAATAATTTTCTGTACGACATATGAGGAAGTTGTATATCTCTAGGTAAAGGTAATATATGGGCTGAACAGTGACGGAGACTCTATATAATATATAAAAGATATAAAAAGTCTATCTTTTCCACGCCACCCAAAGGTAGATAGGTAGGCGCCTTTTTTTACAGAGGTTTTCCGTTTTTTACTATCTTTGAATTCATTTTCCATTAAATATGTCATTTTTTGTTTTTGTAATGTAAAGTTAGTAAAAAAAGGCCTATTCCTCTGTTAAAAAACTGTATAATTTTCAAGTATTACTTTTATTCTACTAAATAAACATATGTTATATTTTTAAACATTTTTATAATTATTTAAATAACATAAATTTTAAACTTGAAAGTCATTCAAAGCTTTTGAACTTCATATTGATTTCAAAGGTCGCTCAAAGTATGACGCTAAAAATATTAATTATGAAGGTCGCTGATAGCAGACCGAAACTTAAATCGAAACCGTTGTTGAATTCTAAAAGTAGAATTTGAAGGTTAAGCAAAAGATCAGTTTGTAAGTCATTGAAAATATATTAATTTTAAAGGTTGTTGAAAGCTAATCTATTTTGGAGGTCTGAATACTGACATATATCTCATACCTATTTTGAAGGTCGCTGATAGCAGACCGATTTTGAAGGACGCTGATAGCAGACCGATTTTTGAAAGCTAATCAATTTTGGAGGTCTGATAGCAGACCGATTTTGAAGGTCATTAATAGCAGACCGATTTTGAAGGCCACTGATAGCAGACCAATCTTAAAGGTCGCTGATAACAGACTGGTTTTGAAGATCGTTGATAGGAGACTAATTTTAAAGGTCGCTGATAGCAGACCGATTTTAGAAACATGTTTTAATAATGTTGTTGATAGCAGACCAATTAAGACATTTTTTAATACATTTTGTTTTTTAATTTAAAAGTCAATAAAAGTAGACCAATTTTGAAGGTCGCTCAAAGCAGACCAATTATCTACTAAGATTTTCAGTTAGATTTTTTATATAATTTAAATTATATTCTTTCAATGACTCCTCCAAATATTCATTATACTTATGTGTTTCTTTTATATTTTCTTCTATTTTTGTATTTAATTCGGACAGCGATTTTCTTCTTCCAATGTATACACGTCTACATTTTTTTTTTCTGGATCCCATAATACTGGAAATTCTGTTTTATTTTAGTTTAAATGATCATTGTATTCATCTATTAAATTGTTCATATAATTATTGTCCTCGTGGTCATGTTCTAACAACTGTTTATTTAAATCGTCTAAAATTTGAGCTTGTTCAATAGTGTGAACTTCTATAATTTTTTTTTCTTTTGGATCCCAACGTAATGGTATTGGTTTTACATCACCTTGGTCTGCCATGTTTTTTAATTTAATATACTTTGAATTAATGTAAATATTATAAAAAATAATTTGTAATTTTATTACATAATAAATATAAGAATAATTATAATTGTTCATCAAAAATTTCTATCCACACAATATTGATAATTTCCTCTGTATTTTCCGAATCATTTTGAATAAAAATATTTTTAGGATTCCTACATCTAGGTAGTGCAACAGATAATTGTCCATGTCAAAACAATGGTTTTCTAATATAAATACCTATAGCATCAAAACTTTGTCCTTGTGATTTATTTATTGTCATACAAAAAGCTAAGAGGATAGGAAATTGTTTTCTATTAACTATAAACGGTAATGAAGACGATTCTGCAGTAGTTAATGTTATTCTCGATATAAAAACTTTATTTCCTGATTTTTCACCTGTTGTTATTTCAGCTTCTACATTGTATTTAAATAGTCTAATTATTTTTAATCGCGTTCCATTGCATAAACCATCGTTTACACTTAAGTTTCTTATTAACATTACTATCGCATTAATTTTCAGATTTAATTTATGTGGAAGTAAACCTTCACGAATATTATGCAAATATTCAATAGGAAAATTTATGTAAATATTATCATCTGATAGATCAACACCTTTATATGTAGCAGTATCTATACTATAATAAGTTATTTCGTCACTATCGATCAATTTTAATATTTTATTATTCAGAATAATTGAATCTTCATTATGAGACGTTAAAATGACACTATTCATAGATAAATTATAATTTATATCTTTATATATTTTCAAACAAACATCGTCAGTTTTCCAACTGTTTGGTACTTTGAATGGATTAATTGTTCCCTCTCCAATATCTAATAAAAATGAAGCGAATTCTTCATTGTTAGAACGAATATTTTTTTTTAACTTCATTATATTGAAAAGTGGCCAAATATCTGAATATTTTATTGTTTCTTGTATAATTGTGTTTCTACAACCGTTTTTAATAACTGGAAGAATTTGCCAAAAATCTCCTCCTAATACAATTAATTTCCCCCCAAATGGTAAATTATTATTACAAGCATCTCTTAATGTTTTATCTACAATGTCTAAAGCTTTTTTTGGTATCATTGATGCTTCGTCCAAAATTATTACATCTACTTCCCGTAATTTTTTCTTATCAGAGTCTAATTTTAAAAATTCACTTTCTATACTTTCTAAATCTAAAGGTAATTTAAATGTTTTATGACTTGTCATTCCTTTTGGTAATAGTATTGACGCAATATCAGTCCAAGCCATTTATAACATCTTTTTTTCCTTAGACAAAAAGTAAAAAATTAATGTTTTGTATAAAAATGTTTTACCTGAACCACCAGGACCGTCTATAAAATGAATGTTACGTTCATTATTTAATAATTTCTCAAAAATATACTTCTGTTCTAAATTTAGTTGAGTATACATGTTACTAAACAATTCTTCACAGAATAAAATTTCAATCTTATTAAACTTCATTACATTCAATTTTTAAGATTTTATTTGGTTCAGGCATTCCCATGATTTTTCGTTTAATGATAATATCTCATTTATTTGTATAAGGGGATTGTTTAATTTATCATCTTTAAAATCTTCTATGAAAAAGTTATTAAATTCCTTCCAAATATTATTACCATTAATATTTTCAGATAGTAAATACCAAGCAAAAAATTGACGTAGTTGATATCCTAACATAACGTCACAAGCTTCTTTAAAAATATTTTTTATTTGTAAGTCATCATCAACTAAACCCATTTTTATTGCAGTTTCTCTGTATGTGTTATATGTAATTTTTTCATACGTTCGTAAATCTTGAAACGAAATTGCACCTTTAACACGATTTAAAATTAATTTTAAATGAAATCGTTCAAACTCCTTTGGAGAAACAATATTTAAACGACCTATTATATAATTTTCTTGATTTCGTTTTCGTTTGATCCAACATTTATTTTTAAAGTTGTAATATTTAAATATATTAACATATTTTATATTTCTTGCATAATTATCTTTTTTATTTAAATCAAACCATGCTGTTAATGTTGTTTTATAATTTTCTAAAGCTTCAGTCTCGTTATTTTCTTCAAAAATAATTCTTTGTTGATTTTCTGTATGAACTGATAGACTTATTACTGTATGTTTTCTACCACATAAGGGAAATTTTTCCAATCGCCAAGCTGCTTCCATTGGACTTAAAAAACTTCCATCAACAAATTGAGTAATTTCGTGATATATATTACCATCATTGGTATCATTAACTTTCTTTAATTTACATAATGCTCTATCTCCACCTTTTTGTATTATAACGAGGTGTGATACAGCGCTAGCCGGCGCAAGAGTAGGGCCCTGTGTTACCGGCACCTGCGGTTAGCACAGCAGATAGAGGGCCAGGGAGCAGTGCGTTGGTAGTCTCGCGGTAGAGACACTCGCCTCCGGTCCGGACGGTTCGGGTTCGATTCCCGATGCCGGCGCGTATTTTTTACTCTTCTCCTCCGTATCTACCCCGTTACAACTGGCGCCCAACGAAATAATCCACGTTTCCTTTGTAACTTCACGATCTGAAAGAAGTCCGATCGAAATTCTTCCTTCCACCCATACGCGCGACTTGAGTCGCAAGAACCGAGCGGGGTTTTTCACTCAAGTCTGATCGCGCGAGGGCCGCATGTTTTCAGTCAAAGAAATGAGAGGATTTCTCTTGTACTGATCCATCCTCCACGTAGAATAGAGTCTACGAGACTCCCGCAGAAGTATTAAGTTGAGATTACTCCTGAATGGCGGTTGAGCATGGAGAAGCCTTCTTGGGGTATAACACTCGCTCGAGGACGTTAACGCTTGCAATTTGGGTGGGGGATATAACGAGGTGTGATACAGCGCTAGCCGGCGCAAGAGTAGGGCCCTGTGTTACCGACACCTGCGGTTAGCACACCAGATAGAGGGCCAGGGAGCAGTGCGTTGGTAGTCTCGCGGTAGAGACACTCGCCTCCGGTCCGGACGGCTCGGGTTCGATTCCCGATGCCGGCACGTATTTTTTACTCTTCTCCTCCGTATCCACCCCGTTACAGTATGCAATCAAATATATATTTTATACTTTGAATATTGGCGCAATATTCTACATTAATGTGACACTTATATTTTTTTAATAAAAAACTATTATAAGGTACTACCATAGAATTATCTACTGAGATTAATTGACTGTTATTTTTTGCTTTATACGTTAAATTTTCTGAGGTATTATTTCTTCGCTTATATTCTGGATAACCATTCTTTTGAAATTTTGTATAATTTGTAAATGATTTAGGAAAATTTTTTTTACATATACTTTTATCTTTTATATAACAAGGAGAACTATGTGTATGCGGTCCATGGAGTATGTGTTTAATTACTAATTTTTGTAAGTTTTCATCTTCATTTTTGTCTGGTATTTCTGCAGATATATATTTATCGTATAAATATTATTATATTTATTGTATAAATATATGATATAATATCTCCAAATATTTTATTTTCTTTTATGTCATCTAATAATGACATTAATTTTGTATGAAATAATCTTACTGCTATATTTGGAATATCATTTGGTGTAGTCCTTACAGGAAATTTTTGCAAAACTTCTTTTAGTTCTTGTCACTTAGGATTACATGTTACTGTTATAAATAAGTCAAGCCTCCCAGTATTTCTCATAATAGCCATTGCATCTTGATAATGCTGTTGCATATATCTCGTACTACCAATGAAGTGGCTAGTAGTATAAAAATATTTCCTAATCTTTCTTTATTTTCAAAGTTATTAGAAATATTAGAAGCATTATTCATTACATGATCTAATAAACCTTGATAACATTCGATTCTTAATTTTTTTTGATTATTTCGAAAAAAATTCATTCTATTACTTTCCATCATAACTTATGCATGTAAAAAAAATTTTTGTGCTAATCTTCCACAATATAATAATGGACTAAGTTTACCATTTGGTCGATAAGCAAATCTATATGAATAATATTGTAGGATAGTAAGATGTTCCGTTTCTAGAGCGCTTGTTCTTTTAGTGTAACCAATATTCCAACCTAAATCTCCTAAAGGAAATAATATCGGGAACACCATAGGATCAATATGATGCGATAATTTATTAATATATGTATTTTTTTGTTCATTATCAGGAATGTTTTTAGGATATACACAAACATCGTAATTCTCTGGAATTTCATTTTTCGATACTATTATTGCTCCACATTCAGATGTTACAGGAGCATTATATCTATGCTTTTGATTATTATTTTTACGGACGAGATACAATTTATAATTTGGGTAATTTTTTAAATTTGATATTTGATATAAATGTTTATAATTTTTTGCGTATGGATTACGGTTTAATATTTCAATTAATATTCGTGTATGTTCATCACTTAAGTCTTGATTTTTTTAAACCTTCGTTCAAGTGCTGTTACATTATCATAAATATATAATTGTCCACAACAAGGTTCATCTTTACCGATAGGTAATAAAGTGTTTGGCGTAATGTGACAAATTTGTCCTTGAATTTTTAAATTATAAATTCCTTTTTTCTTTTCATGTTTGACGTTAGCATTAAAGGTTGCAAAACAAAATAAATTATTATAATATCTATTAAATATCTGAATGTTTGATTATGTAATAACATTTCTTTCAATGTTTTATCATAATCACTTAAAGGTGAAAGTATTATTGTACCATTATTACAACAATTAGACTTATATTTTTCTTCTTTCCAAAATACTGCTGAACATTTTATTCTACTATCAACGACCTTCAAAATCGGTCTGTTATTAGACCTCTAAAATTGATTAACTTTCAAAAATTGGTCTGCTACCAGCGACATCCAAAATCGGTCTGCTATCAGACTTCCAAAATTGTTTAACTTCCAACAACCTTTATAAAATTAACAAACTGATCTTTTGCTTAACCTTCAAAATCGATCTACTTTCAGAGTTCAACAACGGTTTCGATTTAAGTTTTGGTCTGCTTTCAGCGACCTTCATAATTAATATTTTTAGCGTCATATTTTGAGCGACCTTTGAAATGAATATGAAGTTCAAAAGCTTTGAATGACTTTCAAGCTTAAAATTTATGTTAATTAAATAACTATAAAAATGTTTAAAATTATAACATATGTTTATTTAATAGAACAAAAGTAATACTTGAAAACTTTACATTTTTTTTAACAGAGGAATAGGACATTTTTTACTAACTTTTTATTATGAAAAAACAATGAAATATTTAATGGAAAATGAATTCAAAGATAGTAAAAAAAGGAAAACCTCTATAAAAAAGCGCGCCTATCTATCTACCTCTTGGGTGGCGTGGAAAAATAGACTTATTTGTGTTAAAAAAAAATATCAATGGTCCTCATTGTTAGGAGACAATATACAATTTTCCCATATACCTTACAGAAAGTTATTTGTGCTTAATCTTTAATTTCAGGGTCGAAAATGTCACATAACCTCATTCCTAGAAACTGCGAAGCCTATGCTCGTATGTCTATTTTTTTTTCCGATGATTAGTGCCATTTATAATTATTTACGGCCCGAGCGAAGCGAGACTCCCTGATGTCAATGTGAAAACACAATACTTTACGCGTGGTGTGAGAAAAAAAGATCTTTGTCGAATGTATACCGAGATGATAAATACGATTAAAGAAAAAAATGAATATGAGGGGCGGTAAGAGGGTGGGGGAGGGGGGGAGGGGGGCTCTGAGGCTATTTTAATATAAAAAAACTCATAGAAATACGCTGATTTTTACTTTATTTTGAGGGGGGCTGAGGGGGGGGGGGAGGGGTATGAGGGGGCTGATGTTCAAAAACAACACTAACATCTATATAATATAGGTATATATATATATATATATATATATATATATATATATATATATATATATATATATATATATATATATATATATATAATAAACAATAGCAACGGATTCATGACAAGAAATCATCTCAACTCAAACAGAATTACTGTCATCAGTAGCATTTTCGATGGTGTATTATGTACATATAAATGCTTTGTTTGTTTTTTTTTTTTTTTTTTTTTTTTAATGCAGCTATTAGTGAGAAGAAAGTGTAGATATTAATTAGGAATCGAGTTTTAACAAGTGCAAAATAGCAAAGGATCAATGGCAAACGGAGAAGAATTTTCTAGAATGATCAATTGTCCATGGAGTTAAGAACTCTTAAATAACACTAACTGTGAAATATCAAGAACAATGGAATATTATAAAAGATGTGTATTAGTATTGAATTATTTGATATTGCTACGAGTGAGCTATCGCAACTTCTAATAATGAAAAGTGACGGACCCTGGGATCGAATCAGAGCCGCTGGCTTGCGAGTCAGAAACGCTACCACCAAGCCACGGCCGTCACCGCTCGGCTTTTCTGCTAATCGGCGTCATATTGTAATCTGACGCCTTACTTATTTCGTTCTTTCATATTCTCGTACGTGTATCCACACGTAACAATATTAATTACATCCAAATATATATTTTGAGTCAATACATATGGACATATGTGGTAAACGGATGAAATGATTTTTGCATGCCCGTGTGGCTTTAATTTTGAGCTACTTTATCGACATTAAATTAATAGCATATCCTTCAATAATAGAATAACATAAAAACCTCACTATCAACTTATTTATTGTAACATCAATCACATTTGTCGACCAATGCAAGGTCGACAATCGACCAAGGTCCTAGTACCTCGGAAAAACAAAAAAAACCATGTTACAATATTTGCTGCATGTCTTTTCTGTTCCTTTTTGCATATAATGGGCTTATTGTTTTTCTGAGTTGATAAAAGAAAACGTATAATTATTTTTCTTCAAAATTTTTTTAGTTTTGCTGCAATAAAATTGTGATTAAAGTGCATTGGAAAATTAAATTAAAGAATCATTGTTATTGTAACAGTGTTAAAGTGTGTTTGTTTTTTGTAAATATTTAATTTTATTTTGAAAATGCACACTTTATCCAGTAAGTGGTGTGCGCCAAAAAGTAACTACGCTTTGCAAAAAAAGAAAAATTAATTGCAAGTAATGGTGTATAAACGAAAAATTGATAGTGATAGAGGCCCTGAAAATACAGCAGTGAAAAAAACTACACAGCCCTTTTGATGTAAGTGAAAATTAAGAATTCATTCTTTTTCACACAAGATTCTTTAATGACTTTTTAAAAGACACAATGTGTAGTGCTTGTTCTAAAAAAAGTGTTAGTGCTTCAATAACTAAGAGAAACGGATTGGTGTTATACTGTAAAAATTGTCAAACTGTTATAGGAGAAAATTTTACAAGCCTCCGAATGGAATCTCCAAACAATAGACATGTAGCATTTATGGTGAATCGAAATGCTGTAGAATCTACCAGTGATATCGGATTGGGCTATGCTGCATCGGTGAATTTGGTACTATCACGTGTGTACAATTACAGCAGCGTTACTAGATCTTGCCTCTCCAGAATATAACTTTTGGCTTAAAGCTCGTAAGAGTAGTAAAGAGTGTAATCATAATTATGAAGGTGCTTCTAGTAGTACGGAACTCCAGGCAGCTGTGAAGATTTGGAATGGTTCCGTTCAAAAGAATGATATGAGGTAATACTTCTGTCAAAATAATGGTATGAGATAACACTTCTGTCTGATGGAGATGCAAAATCTTGGTCTCGGATAAATCAACTGGTACCCTATGCATTAAAGCTTGGTGGAAAGTCAGAGGGGGCGCTTACAGTTTCTAAAATAGATCAGTTGAGAAAATACTATAGAAAAGTAAATTTCAGTAATACATATGATATAAAGAGTGTACAAGATGCCATTCAAGCTACTTTATACCATTGTTCGTTGGTAGACCAAAGACTTGACTATAGCAGATGTCCAAATTGTAGTGCTCCTTTAACACTTCTGTCTGATGGAGATGAAAAACCTTGGACTCGGCTAAATGAACTGGTACCGTATGCATTAAAGCTTGGTGGGAAGTCAGAGGGAGCGCTTACAGTTTCTAAAATAGATCAGTTGAGGAAATACTATAGAAGAGTAAATTTAAATAATACATATGATTTGAAGAGTATGCAAGATACCATCCAAATTACTTTATACCCTTGTTCGTTGGCAGACTAAACTAAACAATCGATAACATCGAGAGGATTGTGTCATTAGCCAAGAACTCCGTTTGTCGTAACCGGTGTACAAAACGCATGTGTGCCAATCTGAAATGTCCCGTATGATGGCCTGCTTAGGCAACCACTCCCAGACGGGGTGTCGTTGGTAGCCAATGCGAACGATGTTTCCCTCATAGTCGTAGCAAAAAGAATCGAAGAGAGGTGCAATACATCGGAGATACCGCAATTGAGTTAGTAGGGGATTGGTTGAGCGACTATGGACTGAGTCTTGCTGCCGAAAAGACCGAGGCGGTGCTCATTGCCCGAACAGAAAAGAGGGCGTACGTCACTTTTACGGTCAACTACAAAAAGATCAGGACTGGGGTCGCCATTAAATACCTAGAAGTCACAGTATATTTTTGGCTGTCGTTCCAAGACCACCCTAGGAACGCAGAACTAAAGACATAAAAAGTGGCTCGAGCGCTCGCGGACATCACGGCGAACATAGGGGAACCAAAGCAGCCGTGGCGGTTCCTCCTTTGGTCGATATTCTCAGTGGTATATTCCGTGATTTTTACGGTGCCCCAATCTGGGCTGATGCTATAAGGAGTAACTCGAGCTTCGGTGCCGCTTGCCGAAGTGCCTGTAGGACAATCGCGCTGAGAGTGGTACGTTTCTACCGTACCGGCTCAGACATCACTCTCGTGATAATCGCTGGATTACCACCCCTATACCTAATGGCGATCAGACATGGTTACAGAAGAGGATGATATCTACCAGTGACAACGTCAAAGCCGATAGTCCAGGAAGACGGATGAATAGTGGCAACGCCGATGGGATATAGCAGACGAAGTTCGGTGGACCCACCGCATCATCCCATGTGTCGCAGAGTGGACCAGTAGGAAACACTAACTCGTCACTTTTCATATCACTCAAGTGCTCACCGCACACGGCTGATTTCGCAGCTACCTGAAGAGAATTGGAGTAAATCGAAGCATGGAGTACCCGGCATATCCTGAAGTTGAGGAGGATGTGGAACATGCTTTGTTCGTGTGTTCCATGTTTCGGGAAGAGAAATAATTGTTCGGAACCTTATGGGAAGACCCCATGTCTCTTGAGGCCATTGGAAGGTGCTTAATCTTCTTATTGGTCTCGCCAATCGCGTTGGAAAGAATAACAATGAAGAGAAGAAGAAAGAAGAAAAGAAGAAAGAAGAGAAGAACAAAGAAAAAATGAAGAATGAAGAGAAGAAGAAAGAATAGAAGAAGAAAGAAGAGAAAGTTGCAGCACCAAGCGCTAGGCGGTGTAGCGGGCCATAAAGGCAAAAATGCCTCTCGCGTGATAATGTCTAGCGGCGGTTTCCGCGGGGGGAATACTCAGCTGAGGGGACGTGCTGCTCAGAAGATCAGCAGGAGGGTTTTTAGTGGGTATTGCTGGCAATGGCCGAGCCCCACATATCATCTTTGTATGCGTAAAGGTATTTTTTCCTAACCTCCTCTAAAAGAACACAGACACACACATACACAGCCATGCAGCACCCACGCACGTACGCACGCACGCATGCACGCACGCACGCTCACACACACAGGAAACAAATTTTTCTCAAAATCATAACATTTTTGTACCACTATTCATAAAAAACGTTTTTAAGACTTCTTTGTACGAAAATTTTTTTTCACCGTTACAAAGCTTCCTCTTTGAGGGAACAAAAATGTACAAATATGTAAAATTATAATTTGCTCAACAGTTTGAGTTAATATAACACTTACAGAATTCAACAAAATCACTGTTAATTTACTTATTTTAAGAGGTGAAAATCTGATTGTAATGGATTTGCTCTTAGAGTTGTTACTTAAAAAAGATATGAATGGAGAATGCAAGTATGGAGTAGTATATATCATTTGTAGAAACAGAAACAAAAAAAACACTGGAGGTGTTAGACTAATCATAATTTTATTTGTAGTAAGGGACACTGCACGGCCCTCAAATTATTAGAAATTTGGAAATTTTTATAATTATATTTTTTCCTTAAAAATATTCACCTTAGATTTCTTTATGTGAATAAAACGTGTTAATGAAAAAATTACATAAAATAAATATTTACCACATGATTCTTCGTCATCGCCATTTCTGCAATCAGGATATCCGTTACATCTCTTGCCGATACTAATACATACTCCTTCTAAACATCGAAACTCGTCGATACTACAAGTAGTTACTGTAATAAATAGAAAAGCTTTATGAGATATTTCAATATTATATAATATATAAATACCAAACTTATTTTAACGTAATAGTTTTTTAGGAAACTGATTCGGAGATTTCAATTCCATGAATTACAAAAATTTATATATCTTTTTCTTTAGTTAGTTTTTAAACTGTTACATCATATCAATTATAGAATAATTCATATTTTCGAAATTCACTCTAAAAGGTTCTGGGATTTTTTGTGCATCTTCCGTTTTCACGTATATTTGTCGTCCGAAACTTAGTACGTGACCCTAACCTTCTTTGCTTATACCCGCTCTAAGTGTAGTGATTGCAGATACAGGGTTAACTTTCACATCACTTAATGCATTTTTTAAAACAAAATTAGGCATTTCTGGCGATACGTTAGAGAAAATTATTCTTTTATTTCGGGAAATGAGGGGTCTGAGGTTTATTTTGTGTTCATTGTTCAATATATAGTTTTGATTTCCTATTATTTGGTTTACTAACTATTTTGTAGTAAGTGCTTCTAGAAGCATTTAAAACATTTTTTTATCCACTAGATTACCGACCGCGCACGTATAACCAGTTAAATTCAAATATTTAATACAATCTAATACTATTCCTTGTTCACGTTTAATTGCTGCTGCTGCTGCTGCTGCTGCATAATTATTGTTACTGGGTGAAACAATTATGAATGTTTGAATGTCCTAGGTTGCATATTGTCCCCCCAATTGCGAGCCCGTGATGGCTCACTCCTGGTGAACACTGGTCAACACTGTTAATGGCTAAGCTTTATATTGTGAGTATTTCACTGAGTAGAATACAAACACGTCCGATCAGTACAAAGTTAATCGATACCAATCTGAAAAATGACAACAAAATTAAATCCACAAGCAAAAAGAATAAAACAGAATCAGATAATGATGGTGAACCAATAGGAGAAAAGCATTTAAGCAATCCTACATCCTCAACAGAACAAATAGCTAAAGAAGATCAAATGGACAAAAAACTTAGAAACATCAAAGACTATCTAAATCAAGCAAACACCTTACTCAACTACTACCAGTTTAAAAATTTCCTAGAAAGCAGCAAAGGAATTAAGAACCCATTAAGGGGGTGCCATAGTTGATTTTTGAGAACAAAACTACTTTACCACATGAGTAGTGTGATAATATACAAAATTTTTACGTTAGGTGGCGTCACGCGCGCATTCCGTCATGGCATGTTAACGACCATATAACACATATAGACATAGTATTGTGCGGTATGTGAGTGTTTGTATGTATGTACGTGCACAAATTGCAAATACATTCTCGATTTATCGAGATCTAAACGTATTAAAGACAGACATATTAGTCCGTGCTCTGAGTGGAGTTTGAGTGAATATATGGAGTTGCACGGTAACCAAACATTTTTTTTTTAAGTCTTTTGAGTTTCAGAACACAAATTTGGTGATTTCCAGGTTAAAAAACTGTTTGTTTGTTATTGACAATTTTATTTAAAAAATTGTTCTTTTTATAAAGTGTAACATTATTGACAATTTTATTTAAAAAATTGCTCTTTTTATAAGATGTAAAATTATTGACAATTTTATTTAAGAGATTCCTCTTTTTATAAGATATAAATTTAGAGTAAAACTAGCTTCCCATTTTAAGGAACAAAATACGTTCAAATAATGTATTTTGCTTTGATAAACACAAATAAATAGACCATTTATTCTGATTGGTTTATTGAGACGTATATCGTACATATATATATATTGAGACGTATACAAAAATCAAATTTTTTGGTAATAGCAAAATTGTTAATAACAATATAAATAACCATTTTTAAAAACAAATTCTAATTCTGCGCTTGAAAATACGTAGAAGAGCATTCGGTGACTTTGGTAACTAGAGATTCTTATTTAGATCTCCCTCAACACACAGACACATTGCCTACTAATGTGAGAAGCACTAAGCTCTCTGAGCTGAGAGTTAATTCTTGTTATTCTTGAAATTTTCCTTTAGATAATCTATTATATCCTCTTGATTAAAATCAACTTAGTTTATCATTAAAATCTCTTGGTTTACGTTCTTATCTTAATTAAAAATTCATAAAAAGCTCCTCTTGATTGACAGTCCTCTTAATTGATTGTCCTCTTGATTGATAAAATCCTCTTGCTTGGTCGTCCTCTTAATTGATAAAATCCTCTGGATTGCCAGAACTCTAGATTCGAAGTCCTCTTGATTGCCAGTTCTCTAGATTGGGAGTCCTCTTGATTTACAGTCCTCTTGATTGAAAGTCCTCTTGATTGACAGTCCTCTTGATCGACAGTTCTCTTGATCAACAGTCCTCTTGCTTGATCGTCCTCTTGATTGATAAAATCCTCTTGATTGATCATCTTTTTGATTGATAAAACCCTCTTGATTCCCAGTCCTCTAGATTCGAAGTCCTCTTGACTAGCAGTCCTCTTGAATCTTGATCGACAGTTATCTTGATCGAAAGGCCTCTTGATTGACAGTTCTCTTGATCAACAGTCCTCTTGATCGACACATTTTAAATAATGGATTGACACCTTTTCAAAATTATCCATCAAAAATCTCTATTCATGCTTCATGGCTATAATCTGTAAATATATTTCAAGCATTATTGAAAATTAAGTGTATAAATTATATATGAAAATATAATGTTGTAAAAAATTAAGTTTATTTTTACTAGGCACATTTCCAAAACAGATAAGCCATCTAGAATTAAAAGCTTATTAATTTGTTCAAATATTTTACTTACTTCAACAAAATCATTAGCAAAATCATTGCCTTCTAATTCTTGGTTATTTTAACAAAGAAATCAAACAAATTTTTGTCTTTGATAGTTGAATAACAATCCTTCACTTAATGTAGATGACGAACTCGACAGAACCTATTTTTTGTAGTAAAGCCCAAAAAGTATTTTTAATCTATTATCTTTAAGAAAAAATTTTGTTTATGATGGTTGAAGGTCATAGAAAAAAGTTATGGGCTTTTTAAAAATTGAAAAAGTAAAAAAACCAATTTTTTTGTGCATTTTTTGGCATGTCTAATATGATTATAGTCATATTACTGCTAATGTTATTTTACAAAATTTTATAGGTTAGATTGTTACTTTTTCTACAAAATATATCTACTATGCAATATAAAACTCCATCCCAGAAAGTATTTATTGCATTTAAATGAAGTTATAACATATATCACATTCACTGTTGAATACTATTATATTAATACGCCAAGCTGTCCAATAATTTTTGGTCATGCTACTCGTATGCGCATGGTCATTCATTCAATATTATTTACAGTATAATAACTTCTAAAAATAGTTTTACTGTACAAAAGTAATAAATATGTTTAATATTTAATATTATTATATTTTAATATTGTAATAATGAGGAGCGGATCTTCTGTATTCCAGTTTGTGTTTTACTCATTTTCTGTATATGGCATACATTTTATAATTACAATAAATTGTATAATTACATATTTCTGTTCTATAAAAAAGCTTTAAAAAACTGAATATAAAATATTTCATTATTAATAGCTTACTACTCATAATGCTACATAAAATGCTTTCAAATGTCTTATAATTGGTTGTTTCATCTCTATAAATACCTTTATACCACTCTAACCTCAAAATCACAACTTTGATATGATTTTTTGGCGCTCGTGGTATAAAATACCGTTCGAAACTAGTGCGTAAGTCGATTATTTAGGTGGTATGACTTTTTCGCACTCGCTTCGCTCGTGCAAAAAGTCACACCAGCTAAATAATCGACTTCCCCACCCGTGTCAAAATATACTATTAACACATGCTGTATATTATTTACCACATAAATCGAACTACTAAAAAATATTTATAATTTATAAAAGTAATATATTCAGTATTTTAAAGATTTTTTATAGAACAGTAATATATAATTATATACTTTATATACACATAGCTTTTTCCTGTGACTTTCAACCATCATGAACAAAATTTTTTCATAAAGATAATGGATTAACAATACTTTTGGGTTTTACTACAAAAAATAGGTTCTGTCTAGTTCGTCTTCAACATAAAGTGAGGGATTGTTATTCAACTATCAAAGATAAAAATTTGTTTGATCAATTTGTAAAAATTCTACGTAATTCTACTCACAATTTACAAACTTTTTCCCATTTAAAGTCTGCTAGTATCAGCGCAAAAACAATAAAATAGCAGAAATACGATCAGCAGCTCAGTTTACCCGTAACTGGCTCAACAACAATTATAATAATCTATAGTAAGAAAATCAGTATACCCTAAACACTGTAGCAGCAGCTATAGCGTCAGCTTAAGTTTTTTCTAGTAGAAGTACGGCGAGTGACTTGTGCTTGATATCTGGTGGGACAGTCTTCACCGGGTTGTCTGTAACCTGCTGTATCTGATAAGCCTAGCCTTACTGGAAAGCCATTAACAACCATTGGTGTCGAGTAGTTATCAAATCTGAAAACAGAATTATCATTAGATATAATATATTATTCTAATAATTCTAGTTTTTTAAAACTTAAATATACTTTTGTACTATATACATTATACAAAAATGACAACAGTTACAGTAATAGAAAACAAAATTTACAGCAGCAAAATCAAATGTAAAGTAAGTTTAAGTAGAACTTTTAAAACACTATTTTTACTATTTCACATCTAAAATGTTATTTTTACAAGACGTCCGTTAACTCTGAATGAATGTAAAAGAATCATAGGCGCAAAAGAAGTGAAAGAGACAAATTTATGACTGTACCTCCAAGTGTATTTATAAAGCGAAGCAGGAAGATAGGTAAAAAGGCAGTGGAAAATTAATTGCTTCCTGTGAGTATGTGGATATGTTACTCTGCTTAACTATTAAAATTAAAAATATTAATTAAAATTAAAGAATTAAATTAAATTAATAGTTTAATTAGAAAATAATTGAACTATAAATAGACATCCCAGAACACTCATTCTGCTAAAAAAAATGTTTTAACAATGAAGGTCGAACAGAGAGAAAGTGGACTTACATAGACTCTGGGAAAATATTCTCTGGAAATGCTGTCCGTTGTGTACATCAGTAGGCAGGTCTTACCCACCGTATCACCTCTAATGATGTACCACTTCATCGGTTTACCTGAGCTCATGTTGTTGTTGATGATGTTGCTCCTGCTGCTGCTTCTGAAAGAAATCACAACAGATCAGCATTGTATTAATGAAAAATTTATGTTGCTCCTAGAGTATAAAAGCCACCTGTTAGATTTAGCAGACGTATTCCCAATCCATAGTAGTTAATATTTACTTTGAGGTATGTAACGGGGTTCAGTTATGGAGAGGGTATTAATCCCTCTCAGGGGTTCGCGGGGTAATATACGGGGGTATTCTACGCCCGGGCAACTCACCGTTGTAGAATTACCTGTAGCCCGGCAGAAGCGCCTCGGCACAGGTTCCGAACATGCGAGCCCGGCTTCTTTTGTAGAAAGCCTAGGCCACTTTCTCCTAGAACCAGCACTGCGCTCTGCCGCTGCCAACTGCTGCCCACGAACTACCGGCTGCTCGCTATGACCTAGCGTTACCAGGCAATCTATTCTAAAAGAGTCTACTTACATTAGGCTGGCCGCCCTTGGCAGCACTCTCTCTCTCTCTCTCTCTCTTTCTCACACTCGCTGCAAGTCGGGACGGGGATGGAGCAACCCCCACTGTCTCCGGCCTCGTGACGTTAGGGACCCTCGGTCTCTCTCTCTGCCTCTATCGCCCACTCCTCGTCTGTGGCGGCACTGTGGCGGTCACGGTTGTAGCGGTGGAGGCGCGTCGCACTCACACTATCCTCCACATGATGTGCGGCGGTGACGGACAACTACTTTGGCGTATCACGGCGGTCAACAACATGGCCGCGGCGTCTATCTCATGATGGCGCGGCGGCTTCGCCTTCTTCTTGATCTGCCTCGTTCGAGCGCCGCGGCGCGCGCTACCGATCCCGATACGGGCAATCGCGCGCTATTCAAATATCGCGAGCAGTATACGTAATTCTCGCGACTTATATCAGCGCCCGTTACACCCCCCACCCAGATTTGACGTCCTCTCGGACGTTACATCGAGGAAGGAAAGGACGCTGAAATAAGGAGGCAGAACGGCGAAGCATTTCAACCTTCACTTCCAGTTTCTCCTACTGCGATGCCGGCTGTTTCCGTTTAGGCGGGTGGTGGGCCCGATCTGGTCACCGGCGCGCTCCCTTTGCACCGGATCTTCCACATATCAGGCAGTATCGTGTCTTCGTACTCGGAGGCTTCCCCTGACCTTCTTTTGGGGCCCTTGCGTTTACATTTCGGAATCCCTGATGTGTTCCAGGTGGCTCTGGTTGTCGGCCGTAAATCAATAAGGCCGGGCTGATCCCAGTAGAGCTGTGCACCGCCGTATTCCTGGTGAAGAGAAGTTCTGAGAGCTTCTCATCCCATGTTGCGTGCTGTTCCTTAAGGGAAGGAGCAACCATCGATCTCAGCGTCTGATGGGCGTGCTCTACCTGGGTAGCGTGGGTGCAGTCGGGTAGAGTGTTGGTGTGATGCACACCGCGCTCCGCCAGGAAGTCGACCACGACATAGTTCGAAAACGCTGTGTCGTGGTTCGATACAA
The DNA here is from genome assembly GCA_036365515.1 of Torymus aiolomorphi. Lineage (NCBI taxonomy): Eukaryota > Metazoa > Arthropoda > Insecta > Hymenoptera > Torymidae > Torymus > Torymus aiolomorphi. Next base: position 38,155,800 of record CM070874.1, read on the forward strand.
AGACTTCCGGGCAACCGAACCGGAGGAATATCTTCCGATTGAGTTCCTCTACCACAGTCTTGGCTGTGACCTTACGTATCGGCAAGGCTTCCACCCACCTGGTGCACATAACTTGGAAAACCAAAATGTATTTGAAGCCTTTTGAGTTGCTAGGCAGCGGTCCAAGGATATCTCCAGCCACGACCTGCCATGGTCTTTCGATCACTCGTCGACCTATAAGGCCGGATGAGGTATCTGATCAGCCTTCAGCCTCCCTCGCTGAAGGTCACTGGCGGCGTTTGCCCCAGTGGCAGACACTGCTATTGGATCGGTTGCAAAGCTGGCTACCTCCAGCTCGACATAGGCTGCCGCCTCTTTGCAGAAGAGCCTATCCGTATCCGGGTCAAGTATGGCCCGAAACGCTCGTACGAAGTTGTCCCCTAAGTAGCAGTCTGCGTCCAACTGGGGCATGATAGCCACTCGTATGGCCCGAGTAAGTCCGGCCACCGTGATCGGTAGGATCGTGTGGCCTAGCAAGGGGCTGTTGCGTTCATTCGGTAGCCTTATTCCTTACTTCTCGGCCACGACGACTTTACACACGAGCACTGTTGCCAATCGGAGCCCAACGGTACCCATGACCGTCGTAGACGCTCCTGGGTCCAACAGCGCGCGGACCTCGGACTCGCCAACCCCGATTCGCAGCCACCATCGTGTCTCTGCGTCGAGGGGTCGTTTAGTCGAGACCTCTCTTCGACTACTGACCGGCGAGGGTGCCGTTGACATTTGCGCGGCTGGGCCTCTGTTGCACGCGGCCGCGGTATCCTCTTTACCCTTCAGGAAAGGGATGGTAGCGATGCCACCTACTTGTTCCTCTCGTCGGGGTTCCGAGCCAGTAGAGCAATACCTCGCTTTATACCCGAGCTGGCCGCATGAGTAGCAACTCAGCGGCGGCCTCTGTTCTGGTGGTTTACCCCCCGACAAGATGGGTGGCGCGTAGTTCCCTCGCGAACTCGCGTCCTTACCCGTCTGGGTTGAGATTGGCAACCTCTGTGCCCCAAATCTTCCCGGTGGCTGATAGCCGCGCCCTCTGCGCGGTCCAGCGGGAGCATGCTTCCCAGGGTGCTCTATCCTGGAGCTCGCCATCTCTGCGAGGCTCTGTCTTAGCACCCTACGAAGCAGCTCTTCCAAATCCTCCGATTTGGGATCTTTCATGCCGACCGCCGCAGCCAATTTGCCTTCTTTAGCCTCTTCTTTTGGCTTTCTCTGCGGGTCAGCGTGAGAAGGCGGATTATACGCCATCTCCGGTAGTAGAGTTGCTGCTGGCAGTTGAGGAGGCCTAAACGTTCTGGAATTCTCCAGCGTATGATCCACATCTACCGCCAGCTCAAGCAAACCCTCTACTGGTCGGAAGTCTTTCCTCCGAACCATTGCTTGAAGCTGTGGTCGGAGGTTCCGATGTAGTTGGTCCAGCAGCTGCTCTAGGCTGGGAGGAGGCGATATCTTCCTCGTGATCGCTGTGAAGCAGATGATGTAATCTCTCACTGCCTCATCCTCCCCTTGCGTGCGGGTATATACCTCCGCTATTAACCGCTGCTGGAACCCCTTCGTTGTTCCATACCAGAGCCTCGCCGCTGTTAGGAAATCTTGCCACATGGTCCACTTTTCCTTCTCACTTCTGTACTACGTGGCGGCCGTGTTGGTGAACAGATCCGACAACGACGACAACACCTCTTCCTCTATGAGGTTGGCCAGGACTTGGCAATCTTCTAGGCTTCCAGAAACACCTCTATACTCTGGCTCTTCGCGCCAGAGAACCGTATTGGCCACTTACGCACTTCTGGTCTATATCTCTCGAGTGGTAAACCCCCGACCTCGAGAAATTTGCCGACGTGCCTTGTGTGTTCTGGTTCGACCAGTTCGTACCTCTCGCCGAATTTCGGCGGTCACCCCCCTCCCAGGCTGAATTTACGTCCCGTGAACCAGCCTGGTCTTTAGGGCGAGCTGGCGGTGGTGAAGGCTGCCTTATTTCCCAGCCTTCACGCTTATCCGCGCCGTAGAACGTGTCGTCAAAGTGTACGTTCTGTCCTGGCCTTGCGTTGTTGGTCTTCGTGCAGGACGCCGGTAGTCGCTGGTGATTCGTCACTCTGTCTTCCAGCGACTTAACTTCAGTTATTAGTTTCGCTAATAATACCCCGACGTCCCTCGGCACTCGGAGTTCTGTTCCGTTTGTCGACCGAAGGCTCCGCATATCTCCGTCCTGTGTCTCTTCGGTGTGTGCTCCACCCTGCGTTGTCTTGCTGATGCGGTTGGGTCGGGGATGGTGCGAACCACACTGTCCCCGGCCCTCTTCTGTGCCGCTATTGTCTACTTGCGGCTCCGCACAGTGGTGCCGATCGATGCAAAAGTGATGAAAATTCGTGCTTTAGTACAATAAGGCTCAAAAAATTTTTATAAAATACGTTTTGGATTCGTGAAGTAATTTCCTACGATAAATCGTTTCCCTCATGGCCGTAGCATTGCTCTTTTTTTAGTAAGGAATACGTTAAATGCCGTTTTTTGTAGTTTATTTATTTTTTTTTTTTGTTTTTAAGTAGGATTAATTTTTTTTTTGTTTTATAATAAGCGCCCATTTTTTATAAATATAATGTTTTTCAAACCACTGCATAAGTCCTAGAATTTTGAAAAAAATTATATTTATAAAAAATGGGCGCTTATTATAAAACAAAAAAAAAATTAATCCTACTTAAAAAAAGAAAAAAAATAAACTCCAAAAAACGGCATTTAACGTATTCATTACTAAAAAAAAGAGCAATCTACATCCATGAGGGAAACTATTTATCGTAGGAAATTACTTCAGGAGTCCCAAACGTATTTTATAAAAATTTTTTGAGCCTTATTGTGCTAAAGCACGAATTTTCATCACTTTTGAGTAGATAGGCATCACTGTGCTCCGTGTCCTCGCTATTTGGGTTAGACGCATTCGCCGTGCCTTGTTGGCTTTGCGGGTGTTGTGGCCTGTTCCACGCCTCTCGCGTCGTTTTGAGCAAGATCGTCAGGATTTCGTTGCTTTTCAGTACCACCTCCATTGGATGCGTCTCCCAACTGGTGCTTTCGACGAAAGTCGCATCATCATCAGCGATAATCTCACGGATGACTTCGTCACGTCGTATAGTCCGCCGAGCGATTGGATCGCCGGGGCCCACTGCGTCCTCGAAGTCATCTGGTACGTAAATGCCCAACACCCACTTGGTCAGCCTATCCAGTTCTTTGAATAGGGTGCCCTGTCGCTTCAATTCTAACTGCGACAGGTACTCGTCAATATCCCTTCGGGATATTGACCGCAGCCAATCTTGCACGACGTATTCGACGTCATAACCCATGACAGTTCCGCTTATTGTGTGTGTGCAAGTGGATTGCTTTTCAATCCAGCAAACTTTACAGTGCTTTTGTACGGTCAGTGGTATCCTTCATGAGGTACCTACCGGATTACCACTGGCTAAGGAAAACACGAATTTTCCCAACTGGTGGTTCGGTCTCTAATCTCTAGACCCTGGTAACTCGTTTTTTAACCTGCTTGCTTGGAGGTTATGTCGCTTTATGGTTATTGCGCAAACGTAATTCGCTTGTTTGCGCAATGTGCACACGGATTTATCGCATGCGCAAACGATTCAGCGCATGCGCAAACGATAAAATCGGTGGAGTCGCGATTTCGCGGATGCGTGAGCGTTTTCGCGGGGTTATAAGTCTTTGATTGCGAATTGCAAATAACTAATTGACTTTTTTTTCACTTCTACTTCCTGCGCCAATCTATTCGGCACGCGAGCAAACGATTCCATGTCGAAAAATCGAAATTTGCGTTTTCCGCACGCTGCGCATGCGCGGCACTAAAATCACTAGGTGTAATAGTTTCACCAGCGCACGCGCAAACGATTCCGCGTCCAAAAACAAACATCTAATTTTTCGGCCCTTTGCGCATGCGTAAACTCAAAATTAGTGATGCGCGCCTCCCAGTGAGATACGCTACCGATTCCGCGTGATAAATCAAAATTAATTTTTCGACCCTTTGCGCATGCGCAAACTCGAAATTAGTGGATGCGCGCACCTCCCAGTGAGATTCGCTAACGATTCCGCGATAGTGATTTTCCACTTTTTTTTTCGATTTCTGCGCATCCGCGGCCTCAAAATTACTGCACACGACCTCTAGGCCGTCCCTCGCGTCCGCGCTCACACGTATTTCCCCAAAAATGCGGAAATTTCCGCTAATATCCCTTAAAATGCGAATTCGATGCGTAATCTGCTACTTTACGCCCCGGCGTGCACGTGAGTTGCCCAACAAAGAGATCGAACGCTAAAAACCTATTATTGTTAAAAAAAATGAATAAATAGTGTAATGAATAATAAATAAGTAATTGTTAATTAATCTCTTTGTTGTCCTCACTAAGTACTTCAACAATGCTCGGCCTGAACAAGCAATGTCCTCGCTAAGTACGTGCAGGCCGGGTTATTCCCTCCAAGCAAGGTTATAAACCACCAGTTGGTTACCCTTGCACACACTATACACTTTTGTAGTAATTAATTATCCCTCTCGATAATTAATTATTCGCAACACGAGTCTCGACCTGTTTAAATAATCGAATTATTCCCTAACCTATGCTTTCCAATACGTTAAGGGCACCAGTTGTAACGGGGTTCAGTTATGGTGAGGGTATTAATCCCTCTCAGGGGTTCGCGGGGTAATATACGGGGGTATTCTACGCCCGGGCAACTCGCCGTTGTAGAATTACCTGTAGCCCGGCAGAAGCGCCTCGGCACAGGTTCCGAACATGCGAGCCCGGCTTCTATTGTAGAAAGCCTAGGCCGCTTTCTCCTAGAGCCGGCACTGAGCTCTGCCGCCGCTGCCAACTACTGCCCGCGAACTACCGGCTGCTCGCTATGACCTAGCGTTACCAGCGCAGCTGGTCTTTCCCGCACAACGCCGCTCGAGCTAACCTCCAAGCGGCTGATGAAATACTTACTCCCGCTACCGATGTTCCTCTAGGAGGCAATGCCTGCGACTAGCTGCAGCAACTGAAAAGGGTAGAGGGCAGTATTCGGGAACTCATGCATAGGTTAAGGCGCGCTCAATAAATACTCGTGATTCAACTGTTTAAGATAAAAACAGACGAGTTTATTACGGTAAGATGATTCGCGCTAAGGGGCGCGAAACCCGAACAAGTACTAACATAAAACGCGACAGGCCGAGACATCCATCACGCACGCACGCGGTCACTACACAGCAGCTCGTTTTCTCGTGACGGGGGGGGGGGGGGGGGGTGGATATGCCAACGCACCCGTCACTCACATTCGCCGGCAATCTATTCTAAAAGAGCCTACTTACATTAGGCTGGCCGGCCTTCGCAGCACTCTCTCTCTCTCTCTCTTTCTCGCACTCGCTGCAAGTCGGGACGGGGATGGAGCAACCCTCACTGTCCCCGGCCTCGTGACGTTAGGGACCCTCGGTCTCTCTCTCTCTATCTCTGCCTCTATCGTCCACTCCTCGTCAGTGGCGGCCCTGTAGCGGTCACGGTTGCAGCGGTGGAGGCGCGTCGCACTCACACTATCCTCCACATGATGTGCGGCGGTGACGGAAGACTACTTTCGCATGTCTCGGCGGTCAACAACATGGCCGCGGCGTCTATCCCATGACGGCGCGGCGGCTTCTTCTTCTTCTTCATCTGCCTCGTTCGAGCGCCGCGGCGCGCGCTACCGATCACGATACGGGCAATCGCGCGCTATTCAAATATCGCAAGCAGTATATGTAATTCTCGCGAGATATATCGGCGCCCGTTACAGGTGATATGGTTGAGTATTTAATCAAAAGGAGTATAATAATTATGGAAAGCGACTCCTGTAATACATCTACAGCATCTCATGTATCCTTAAGCTGTCTTTATCTTTCTACAATTATGTGTAATTTCATAAATAAAATCACAGTACTAGAAAACAGACAAGCTATGTCTCTTACGCAAGAATCCGAATAAAAATTTATTTCATACAAAGCCCATCAAATTACAAGAATGGAAGAACTAAAATTAACTCACTGCGATAATTTGATTTCTTTACTATATTATACCTACTTTCAGAAAGATAAAGTCAACTTAAAAATACATGAGATGCCAGAGAAGCAAGGTTCCATCATTCTTATACTTACTCTTTTGAATTCAATACTAAAACACATCACCTCAAAGTAAGTATCAATCACATTGAACGACGAATTCACCTGCTAAATCTGACAGGTCGCTTTTATATTGTAAGAGCAGGATGAATTTTTTTTCGAGTTTTAAATTTTAGCCCATATAATACATAATTTTCCTCTCATAAAATCTATGCAGTGCAGTGTGAGTGTGCCCGAAAGATCTATCGGTGTAGATGCCTGTTACAGCAGGCATGCTTGTAATATGATATTCGATATTTACTTTAATCGAGCATGATTGAGTAATAAATCTGGGAAAGTGTCAGAATCATGAAAAGGTGACTATAACCTCTAAAAGTTAATTAATGGTAGTAGTTAATGGATAAGCCATCTCATTATTCATTAACTACTAGAATCAAATTGACTTCTACAGATTAAAATGAATTTTTCATAATTTTTACATCCCCTCAGATTTAGTCCTCAATCGTGTCCTCTTAAAGTACATATTCGATGCCTTGCATTTCGTGAACATAGCTGTCATAGTAGGCCTATAGATCTATAGATCTTTCGATCACACTCACGCTACATAGGCTTTCAGATTTCATGAGAGAAAACATCCCCTTTATGCATTTGCCATTTTTGCAATGTTCGCTAATATTCCCTCAACGTTAATAAATATGAAACAAACCGTGAGGGAATATTGCTGCAAACCTTGATGACCGTTTTTCCATTGCTTTTGTAAAATGATGTATTGGGCTATTCGTAGCAATATCGCAGCAATATTTGTCCAATATTTGACAATGCCTGAAAAATATTATGTTTATAATTATACTTTTTGCAGATTTTTTTTCTTATTTTTGAATACCGCAACAATACTCTTCTAAGATTTAATAACATTAGAGGAACATTAAATTCGAAGTATTTATGTTTTAAAATTAATCTTTAAAATAAAATTAATTTACTTCACGCATATATGGCGTAAAATTTTGAGTGCTCATTGTAAAGGGGATATCAAAAATAATGTAATTCAAACTCGTCATAAAGAGTCATTTAAATGGTTGACTTATACTGCTTATATACTCTCGGCCATCCAATGTACCTACAGAAAGTACTACCGACGCGCCGCATAACGGTGACAAAGGAGAACTTGTTATGGGCGGCGTTCCATAAGCAAGCTTGGGCTATTTAACCGCTATGCGGCGCGTCGGCAGTGCTTTCTGTAGATACACTGGATGGCCGAGGGTATATAAGCAGTATAAGTCAACAGTTCAAGTGACTCTTTACGAAGAGTCCGAATTACAAGGCTTGCCTTGTTTTTGATATGCCCTTTACAATGAGTACTCAAAATTTTACGCCATATATGCGTGAAGTTAATTACTTTCATTTTAAAGATTAATTTTAAAACATAAACACTTCAAATTTAATGTTCCTCTGGTGTTATTAAGTCTTAGGAGAATATTGTTGCAGTGTACCAAAATCGAACAAAAATCTGCAAAAAATACTTAATCCAAAAGAGTATAGGAATGATAGAAATCCGCTCCAGTAATTCATCTCTGTCATCTCATGTACCTTTCTGCATCATGAAAGCTGCAGTCGCCTTTCTGCAAGTACGTATATTGTAAAAAAAAAAAAAAATTAAATTACACAATTTTCAGTTTTAGCTGAGAAATCGCTTATGTATTTTCTAGAACTATAAAACTGAAAAAATACATATTTTCATTTTTAGGCACGACTGCTTCTCGGGAGAGCCTTATATTTTCACTAGAGCGAAAATTGTAACACTTAAAAAACGAACAATTTGTTGCATAAAAACTATTTTCCACCCAGCATTGATTCATTTTAGGCGCTTTTTATGGCGTATGTGTGTATGTCCGTTCGTATGTGGTCAAGTTTATGGAATATCTCTGCGAATTTCCAATAGATCTTAACGAATTTTTGCCCAGATACGCGTCTAATTATAAGTAAGCTCCAGTCTTATACCGAGCCGAATCGATCAACCAATAAAAATACGCCAGAGCAAATAAAAATTTGAAAAAATCGATTTTTGAACATAATATGAACAAAATTAATTTTACGTCAAAAAACAACAAATGCATCTGCTAAAACTAATTAAAACACGTCTTTTTTACATGGAAAATTTTTCTCTATGAACAATATTTAACAATGTAATAGGGAAAAAACCGCTAAAATCATCAAAAATAGTCGTTTTTTACTATTTTTTTACAGGATTTGATTTTACAGAATAATGTTAAATGTAAAAGTTATAGATAATATTAAAACAAAACTTTTTCCTGTTAAACATTTTTTTGTACAATCAATTCCTGACGAGTTAAACTCATAAAAACGATTTTAACGCCTAAATATATATAAAATGGACGATTTTCGGCTATAACTTGACAAGATTTGATTTTATACAAAAATGTTAAACGTAAAAGTTGTAGATAATATTTAAACAAAACTTTTTTCTATTTGGCCGAATCCATCTCAAATCAGGTGGTCCGCGTATGCCTATGTCACCGATCATTTTGGAATGAAACTATTCATGTTCTTCTCCAAAAATTATTTGACACGTATTGTTTTATTTTTTTGTTTTATCAAAATTTCATGCGTTCAGTCATACCGAAAAATTCCGAGAAAATTGTTACTTAGAAAAAAAATTTTTCAAAGTAATTTTCAAATGGTTACTGTTTCACCAGTTTTTTATGCTTTTAAGCGTGTAACACATAATTTTACTCAGTTTTGAGCCCTCTCTCACGTTCTCTATGTTATTTAAAAAGAAAAAAAAAATGCACGAGTTATGCACTTTTTACTGAAAAATGCACTTTTTAGAAAAATGTATTTTTCTCGAAAACTCCAATTTTTTTTGCACAATTTTCTTATGTCGTGATAGAGGACCTAAATACCTATCTAGATGTATTTGTGAGATTCAGAACATTTGCGCTGGGATAGCGATCCCTAATGAGATAACAGAAACAAATTTTTCACGCTTAACGCTTATATATAGCCAATGATATTACAGTCAATATAGAGATGTTTATCTTTGTGCGTACATATACATGTACGTGCGCCTACTTGTATGAGTTTATGTACTAGTACATTTGTCCGCTAGATGGATATGGTTTGACTTAACATTTACAAAGAAAAGTTCGGTTTCTGCTATATATCACACATCTCGTCTTATTTAAAACAATCATCTTTTAGAAAATTATTACATATTTACACCTTATCAACTCAACTACGATGTCTCAATATTACTCAACGGAGAGAATCAAATGTGCAGACTTTTTACACAAGCACAAAAAAATGTGTTACAAATCTAGTTCCGTACGTTTCAAACAACTTGAGGATCCTGCTCATCCATTGAAGCACCTCTATCCTAATTTACCTTCGACACCATCTACATATCTGTGTCAACATTGTTACAATCGTGCTTTAAAATTGGTGAGTAGCACTGACAATGAATTTATAACGGATAATGAAGTTACCGACAACGTAGTTGATAGAGATGAAGATTTTTTACCAAGTACTCCAGAATTCATCGAAGAATTTAATAATGAAATAAGTACATCTTTGTTAGGTTCTGTATCGCCTCTTAAGAGAAAAAATCTTATACGTGAAAAATCACTTAAAAATTACGTAAAAAAGAAGAAAAAAATATACTTTCAACATTGTCTAATACCCTTGATGTGAAGTTGAACAATGTTTATGACGTTTCTATAACAGCAAACGAATCAACTGTATGCCATTGTACAGAATGGATACAAAATCTTGGTTTAGCCTTGCAAAAGTGTTCTACGGTATCAGAAAAAATAAAAATTCTGACTTTGCTACCCTCATCCTTAACGAAAAATGAAATTTCATCCTTATTTCCAGACATAACAATGTACATGATAGAAAGAGCGAAAAATCTTTTACAAGAAATGGGAGTTTATTCTGAACCAGAAGCATACACAGGCCATCTAATTGATGAAAGGACCGAAAAAATTGTTATGGAATATTATATAAATGACACTTTTAATTGTTCAAGACAGAGTTCCAATAAGAGTGACGTTATTATCGTTAAAATAAATGATAAGAAAGAGAAGAAAGTTAAACTTCTTACTCGAAGTCTGAAAGCAACGTATAAAGCATTTAAAAATGATTATCCCGAACTGAGAATTGGTAAATCGAAGTTTTATAGTATGCGACCAAAATATGTCTTACTTTCTCCTATCAAAGAAGTTTGTCTCTGTATCTATTGCGCAAATTATGATTTATTTCTTACGAGCTTAATTAATTTCAGAGGGAGTAACGTTACCGAGTTGGATGAAATTCGGTCACAAATAATAAACGCAACAATGTGTTCTGAGCCATCTGATTTATGCTATTTACAAGAATGTAAAATTTGTCCAGGCAGTAACGGAATTACTATTCTTGTTTTAAAACTCCAAGATATAGAAGGCACGGAAGAAATTACATATGCTTTGTGGGATAATGGAAACTTGATTAAAAAAACACTGTCAATTTCTGCTTTTAAAGATGAACTTTCCGTTTGGATCATGAAGGTTAGTACTCACATGTATGCAAAAAATATACAACGCAAAGCTATAAAAGCAGAAAGAGAAAATGCTAAAGAAGACCCACATCATTTAATTCTTCAAATAGACTTCGCTGAAAACTGGGCTGTGATTCATAATAAAGCTGTTCAAGGAAATCATTGGGTTAATGAACAAATTTCTATTTTCACAGCAGTGTCTTATCAAGGGGATTCGACACAAAGTTTCGCGGTCATAAGTGATGACCGAAAACATGATTCAGCGTATGCTTTGCTAGCAGTACAAAAAATTATAAAATTCTTGAAAGAAAATTGTTGTGATTCAATTAAAAAAATTACCATCGTATCCGACGGCGCCGCTAGTCACTTTAAAAATCGCTTTCAATTAGATGAATTAAAACGAGCACCGTATGATATAAAATGGTTGTTCTCTGCTACTGGGCACGGCAAAGGAGCTGTAGATGGTGTGGGTGGACTTATAAAGCATTATGCTACTTCGTATAATCTTCGAGAGCCCCTTGAAGAAGCTGTTCAGAACGCAAATGATTTTGCAATCCATGTTCAAAAATATACTGATGCTATTAAAATAATGCATTTACTAAATATTGAAGTAGAACAATTCAGAAAAGAAAAAAATATTGATTGGCTTACAACTCCAAAGTATCCTGGAATTCAAAAAACTCTTATATAGCTCAAAAAAACATGTGATGATAAAGTACATTGTTTGACAGCAAAGACGGCTGATCGTCCGCTTACTGAATTGTTTTTTTTCTTTCAATTTTTAATCATCTTAAGACCTTTATGTAATAATTATATATTCTGTGAGCAGAATAAACACCTTTTTAATACAATATTATGTAAGGAATATTAAATAATTAATAAAATAACAGCATAAGCCTTTGCATCAGTTACTGTATCATTAATTTAGTTACTGTGTGTCAGTTAGTGTACATTGTTTTAATTACTGTGTGTCAGTTAGTGTACATTGTTTTAATTACTTTGTGTCAGTTAGTGTACATTGTTTTAATTACTGTGTGTCACTTAGTGTACAGTGTTTTAATTACTGTGCCTTAGATTCTGGACACTGTATTTAATCCTGTGTCTTTTTTTCTCACTTATCTGCATCTGCATAAACTATATAAAATATATTTAAACATGAAATTTGTTTTTTTTTTATTATATTTAGTAGACTCCCTGCTGGAAATCATCCATTTCTCTCCCATTGGTGAAACGATTTTTCGAACCTTTTCTAGTGTTTTCACTCAACGTGGCTTTCATAAAATGGGAGAGAAATGGATGCTTTCCAGCAGGGCTATGATTTAGTATAGAAGTACTTACTTATTATAGAAGAAAATAAAATAAAGATGGGAATAAAATATATTATTTTTAAATATATTAAAAACTGTGTTATTTTCTCTGTGGGTAAGCAACGAACGTCGAAGTTGACTTGCACAGGCGACGAAGAATGAGAAAGTAAGGTTAGCGTAGCCTACCGCGAGGGGGCACAGTAACTAAATACATTCATGAAAACTTGTCCAGTTACTGTGCACAGTAATAGAAACATGACGAAAATCGTTTTAGTTACTGGATTATATTAAATTAAACAATAATATTAATCAAAACTACTTTTTTATTGTTCTTTTGTCAACTAGATGGGTTTTATAAACATTAAGTGTATTTTTTTATTATGAAAAATGTTATTTTTATAGTTTTTCAATCACTTTTGTATAGGCATATTCTTAAGCGTTTCGATAAGAAATCATAGAAATCGCGATGAGAAATTTAATAAATTATTTTAAATATATTATAAGAATAATTAAATCATACTGTGGGTTTAACAATAAAAAGCATGAATTGAACTGTATATAAAAATTTAGATATTTATTATTAAATATGATTATACTCTACTATAAATGAAAATGATTTAAGGGCACAGTAACTGAAGCTGGCACAGTAACTGGCACACTTACCCTATATCGTGAAATAAAATTACAAATAAAAACACAAGAAATAGTCAAACTAATAATAAAAAGATATTTAAAAAGAGATATTAAGTATAGCATAGGCATAAGAGTAATGTGTCATGTCATATCAGAAAAACGCAGAAAATAAGGGAAACGAAGGGATTTTCACCAGACAGACGACCCAAAGAAATCCAGAACTTAAAAAACAAATAGACGAGAAAAGTAAAGAAGCTAATATTTTTGGAAGGAAACCGAGAGTACCAAGATCACCTTCGAGCATAAACTTGCCTAAAAATTTATCAAATACTTACGTTAACGTACCAATTGACTCAAAAACAGAGGAAAAAACGGAAAAAGTTTCAATTTCAACGACTTCGAAAGCAGATCTTAACGTATCAGAAAAAACAGATTCACAATTTTCAGTTAATTTAAACAAAAAAAACCGAATATTACAAAACGCACACAAGAACAAGATATACCTGAAAAAAATATTAATAATCTTTTAATTCCGGAAATAAAACAGGATAGTATATCACCAAATATATTTTATCCACCGAACGCACCAGGTCAAAGCCATGCATTTTTTAACGACGATTATACAGATATAGGCGGATTACTTAATAAACAAAGCCTAATTTTAGCTAGAGATAATAACGTAAATAATAACGAAGAGGTAACAATTCAAATAAATGAAAATTTAATAAATTTCGAAACAGAAATGGCAAATCAACAGCTTAAACTACCACTAAAAGATGTCGCAAAAATAGTTCCGGAATTTGATGAAATAAATACGGAACCAGAAGAACATATAGAAAGACTTCAATAGGCAAAAGACATTATTGACAACGCAGACGAAGAAAACTTAGTACGACTTCTGAAAATAAAATTAAAAGGAGAACCATATAAAGCCCTAAAAAAAGCAGATATTACTACTATTGACGTTTTAATTTAATCCATACGGAAAATTTATCCGAGTAAGGAAGATATACATACACTATATGGAAAATTGATTAGAATAAATCAAGAACCATATGAAACAGTATTGGAATATGCTAACAATATTACAGAAATAGGTACCAAAATTAAAGAATTAAAAGCATTAGAACTAGGTATCACAGAAGGAAATCTTAGAATTTTTAAAACTCAATTAGAAAAAAACATATTGAATTATTTTAAAGACTGTCTAAAAAGTGAAATAAGATTTGCGTTAGGTGAACACGAAACCGCAAAAAGTGCAATACATAATGCAATATATCTAGAGGCAAATGCAGAAAAAAGAAGTATGATGAGGAAGGATAACGCAAATGTATTATATAACTTTGAAAAACCAATTACAAACACCGCAAGAATATATCACTGCTAAATTTGCAGAGATACCGAGCATGAAACACTATTTTGTCTCAACGCATCATGTGTGTATTGCAAAAATAAAGATCACATGTGATATCTTTGCAATGTCGCAAAAGATAAAATAGAATGAATTTGTAAGTTTTGCAGCTCAAGGGGACATTCGATAGATACTCGTAAATTATATCACTTAAAAGGAAGTCATTGTCAATATTGCCAAGAAATGGGTCATACGGTTACAACTTGCCCAATGATAATAAGATACGAACTCTGCTGGAAATGCAAAGATCAAGGTCACAGTCCGAATGTGTGTGAAAAAAGTGCTAACTTTGCCGAGGCTTGCGAATTCTGTGGTAACACGAGCCACGCGATGAAGAACTGCCCGTCGGTAGTATGTCAGAGGTGCAATAAACCCGGACATTTAATGAAATACTGCGAGGTAACGAGAAAAATGATCTGGTGTACGATCTGTGCGTTAGAAGAACACGAAGCTTCGGATTGCCAGACGGCAGGAGTTATGACTATGCAAAATAAACAGCAGACGTATGGAAATAAAATAATTTGCCAAATTTGCGAGGCGGTCACACATACTGCAGCATATTGCTCAGATCGAAATACAAGATTAAAAATGAATACCAATTACACGAATATTAGCCCAAATTATAGAAGTTTAGAAAACAAATACACGTACCACACACAAAGCAATTCAAGGAATACAAACGGATTCAATAACATCCAACAACAAAATTACAAACCAAGAAATATGATTTTTAATAATCAACAACCCAATACAATAAATATAAAAAGAATTTAATGTGATAATTGCAAAAGTATCGGGCATGACATCGACAACTGTAGAAAACTTAAAAATCTTATAATGCAATATAATGCAATGGGAAATCATTGTGATCTTTGTAAAAATCCAGATCATACTACTGAAGAATGTGAGGAAATCATACAATATCCAAGTATTAATACTGATGAATCATACCATAATGTTACAAAAGAAACAATTAACGAATCAAAAATTCAGAAAAACAAAGTTAATGCAACGAATATTGAAAGGTATAATGGTAATGAACTAATTACACTAAATAAAGTAAATAAAAATGAACAGGACACTAATATCATAGAGGAATCTACATTAATTAATGATGATAAAGAAATCAATTTAATTATCGAACCTTTTATAAAAATACATGAAATCACTGTTGAACCAAAGGATGATAATATAATTATAAAAAATCATGAAAATACTAATGAAATTAATTTTATAGACATTAACGAAATTTCCAAAAATACTCATGAAATTAAAAAAATTATGGAAACAAATTTAATTGATTTTATTGAATCTACTGTAAAAAATTATGAGACTAATGAAGAAATGAATTTCAACGAATCTAATATAAAAACTCATGAGGATTGTGATGAAATTAATGTAATTGATTTTAATGAATCTGATATAAATAACCAAAAGAATGGAATTTCGAATGAAAATAATAAAGCAGATAATAATTCGCTGGAAACAGTAACATTTTATGATGATCTTAAAGTCATTTCAGGCATAACTTTTGCTTTAGCTGAACCATTTGAATTCGAAGATGATCAAATAGAAACTAAATTCCAACAAAACTCGCTTGAAAATTTGTTAAAAGAGAATATAGAATCAATACATTCTGAAGAGTCTTTATTAAATGATACAAAGATCTAAAGAACTTATTAAATAATAGTAAAGTAGTATTTGAAAATAAAAATCAACCAAAAGATTTGTTTGATAATCAAAAACTTCAAAAACATCTAGAGAATAAAGGTCATCTAAAAATATTTGATAACCAAGAACAGCTTGAGAATGAAAGTCAATTAAAAGAAACCTTTGATAATCAAGATCATAACGTAACAATCAATCTAAATACAAATCCTAATAAAGTACATCAATTGCATTTACTTTTAACCAAAGTAACATCTAATGAAAACGTCGAAAAACTAAAATGGATATCTAATTATAAAAATATCTAAAAGAATTATTAAAAATTACAAGATTAAAATTTAAAGATTACGACAATAAATTTACTATCAGAAAAAAGTTTAAAAAAGGAGACAAAACATGGCCTATTAAAGAACCAAATATGAATAAATTTCAAAAGAATCAGCATAATAAGAATTTTCAACGCTATTAAAATGAACAAAATAATATTTTTATCCAATTATGAGAAACAAACAAAGACAATTTTGAAGTGTTTGCAATACGTTCGTAGGTTTTAATTATTTTAAGGAGTTAAAAACGGACTCGAGACGAACCAATTTTGTTTGACGAATTTATTTCGCCAACGTTTCGAAAGTGTTTTTTAACTTTCTTCATCAGGGCTGCGAAAGCATAGTTATAAAACATGTAGATTTATAAACAAAAAACAATATTAAACATAATATATAAAAAACATACCATAAAAACAATATTAACACATATTAAGTTCGTCTACGAGGAGTTTAAATTTCTCCTCATGAACGCAACGTCGTCAATTCACTATTAAATACAATTACAGTTTTTAATAACATTAAGGAATTGAAATACAATACGTGTTTAATTTTAATAACATTAAGGAATTGAAATACAATACGATACTATCAAGAAGCAACACATCTAAATTCATAATATTTACAATTATCTTCTACGTGTTTACAACCTCTTTTCTCCATTACTTTACTGTCTTGTTTCATACTGTAGGATCAGGTGAGCATGCGATTAGAGAGGTGGCACACCTAATACGCTAGAGTCTCCGCATTCTTATCGTATGGGTCTCGTCCACTACTCCTCATCGCTTGCGCTCCTGGTCCACCGGTGTGACCGAGGCAACCGCTATCCCTCACTATTTCCCTTTCCCGACCCCCACCACCTCTTTCCTGTCTATCCTAACAGTTATTCATTACTCCTTAATTTTAATTTATCGTTAGTGCCATTTTGGAGTTGTCCTAATACAGTTGGGCATTTCCAAAATTGACTATGTTTGCAGAACGTCATTAACTTTGTAAGTTCTTACCAGTACTTCACTTTTAAACAAATATTCTTTCATACACGTATTGTATTTCAATTCCTTAATGTTATTAAAAACTGCAATTGTATTTAATAGTGAATTGGCGACGTTGCGTTCATGAGGAGAAATTTAAACTCCTCGTAGATGAACTTAATATGTGTTAATATTGTTAAAAATATTACTTATGTCGACTGCAATTTACTATCAACTGATAAGAATTTTAGATAAGTTGTACATCGGGTTTGAAAGAACATTGTTTAAATAGTTTGCATTCTTTCGATTTTGAGAGTGTGGATATTTTGGAACAAGGGATTAAGAATAAATAGAAGAGGGAAAGCCTTGAAAGTATTCACATTCTAAGAAATCGGAATAATGTAAATTTAATGATAGAGTCAAGTAAATTA
Organism: Torymus aiolomorphi; assembly: GCA_036365515.1. NCBI lineage: Eukaryota > Metazoa > Arthropoda > Insecta > Hymenoptera > Torymidae > Torymus > Torymus aiolomorphi. The sequence continues at coordinate 38,173,229 of CM070874.1, forward strand.
GATAACATTTATCATTCTTTATTAATTTAAGTAAGAATGGAAAGTTGGAGAGGGGAATGTGGATGCTGGTGGGGGTAAGAAAAAAGAAGGGGGTATGGGGGTATATAAGGAGGTGTATCGCGGGTTTCATTTCAGTCCCTGAGGAGGAGCCGGAGCGGGCTCGAAACGTTGGACAATGTGGTGGTGGTGGGCAGTCAGATCGTCCTTTGCTAACAAAGTTTTTTCCAGGTTTTAATTAAGTTTTTATTTCAGATTCCGCGGGGGTGATTATAAACAAGGGCAATCTGACTACCATAAATATTAATTATTTTAATTTAATTTGTAAGACTGTAAGACCGATAGAAAAATTCTTATCAGTTGATAGTAAATTGCAGTCGACATAACTAATATTTTTAACGACATAACAGTTTTGTTTTAGGATATGGACAACATACTCAATATTAACATCTATCATAATCTCTTTTTATTTTTCCAAATTGAATACAGCAATAGAGAATTATAATTGCAGCTGAACTTTTCCATTTGAAGCAAAACCATCTTACTTCTTGGTCAACTAACCCTAAGGTGATCCAGATTTTACCAAATATACAATTTAAAATTATAACCACTTATCCGTTTGTCTACAATTGTTTGTATCAACTGGTCAGACTTTTGTGAAAAGCAACTATATTTCCTAAGGAAGTTAATAATTTTATAAAAATGCGATCGGTATAATATAAGTTTGAATAATGAAATTCTAAGAAATTTTTTTACGAAGAAAGCAAAAAGATTCATACATGAAAGATTTTAAAAGTAATGCTACGACTAACAATAACATCGTTGACAATTAAAAAAAAATATATATATTGTTCTTTTCTTTTTTAACAACAACAAACAAAAATATTGCGATTACATATTAAAATACCTCAGTGAAACAAGCAAAAGTTTTATTTGAAAAATTATGTATTATTAAATAATAGAAATATTTAATTAATTCTTTAGTCACAAAGTAGAAAACATTTCAGGGATCAATTTCATAACTTATTATTCTATCTATAGCTTTGAATAAGAAATTATAGAACTAATCCAAAGGAAAAAGAAAATAAAACTATTCCTAAACCTTGCAACCCTAACAAACATAGATAAAAATAATTTGACTGTAATTTTATGCAAAATTAAGCTGTATTTGCCTTCAGAAAAATTGTTCGCACTTATAAGAACAAAAGGAAGAAATCAGGTAACTATACTCACATTGCTAAGATTAAATCGAATATAATGTATTGGAAGTGATCAGTTTCATCATATACTGACATGATCATCCTACAAGATACACTATTCGGTACTGTATTGAGTAAAACAATTTTCTACTCTAATGCACTGCGCACTCTGTAATGCAAATATGTGAATGCTACTTATGCCAGAAAAAATCTTGAGTTTTAAAATGAACTTTAAAATGGCTGAAAATTTTCAAAGAAAGGCAATACAATGATGCATAAGAGCAATAACAAGTCAAAATTAACAAAAATCACTCCGTCTTATTACCCTTCCTTTTTATCAAAAATACTTACCAATATAATTAAATTTTTCTTTTGGAAATAATTATAATTTTTCTCAGTATACGGTTGAAAAATATTTTTTTATAATGATAATATCAAAACCCTTTAATGTTATTCTACTTAAACAAAGAGGAAAAAATAATATATCTTTTGCCAAATATCTCAGTAGAGAGGGAAGTGAATGATCACTTGAATCATTCCCTATATATTTCTCCTCACATTTTATTTTCTACAAAATTATTTAATACGCAAATTATTTCTAAACTTAATCAAAGATTCTAGTTTTTTTTTTTTTTTTGTAAATACAGCAAAACAACAAAATTATTACACATTAACGATAATAAAATAATTTAATTAATATCAAGATATATGTTCCTATACAAATTCTAATGCATAACGTATGCTATATTTATTACGTAACATTTTATTAATTCATGTTATTTTTACACCGAAGGTTTTTGTAATTTATTTATAATTTAATTAAGAATTTATTGTAAAAGTGTTTTCTTAAAAGTGAATGATATTAAATCATAGATTTAGTGTAAGTTTGATAATAATACATTATGTGCTGAATTATCACATAACGAAGTAAGAATACCCGTTTATTACATAGTAATCCGCACCGCCATTTGAACGCTATGAAAAATCAGCATTCAACATGCAATACAAAGTAAAACCGTAGGTTAAGTGTAGTCTAGTGTTAGGAAGAAAATAAATGATTTACTTTATAGAAATATATAGACGATACGAAATTTTGTTTAAATTTATTGAATTTTTATTATTGTTTTTGTTATTGTTTATATATATATATATATATATATAAATTTTTATTATGGATTTAATAATATGAATTTTTATTATTGTTTTTATTATTTGAATTGTTAGTATTATTGAACCGTTTGTAACAAGAAATTACTGATGGTTCAACTATTCCTATAATTGTTGAATCTCTACAATATTCAACAGTCTAAGGGGGGAGGTGTTACGTGCGTGACATATCCCTAAATTACATTTGATATTTATATTCTCATCAGTAATTTCTTGATCCACAAAATTATGTGATTGCAAATTTATTGACACCCACGTATCAACTAGCATAGAGAAAAAATTGCAACATAGAGAAATTGTAAACATTCTTGTACGAAATGAACCACAATTTTAAACGAACCATATTGAAGTTATTTAAAAATTTCTCAAAACATTTTATGAAAGACGTTATTGCATTTATAGTTAACTTTCCATCTTATAATTGTAATTTGAAATTATTGTAACAGAAAATTACTGATGGTTAACTATTATTATACTTGTTCAATCTCTACGATATTCAACAATCTAAGGGGAGAAGTGTTACGTCTGTGACGTATCTCTAAAATCAAATTAACTATGCATATTTATCGCCAGTAATTTTCTGACATACAAATGTCGTATATGCGAATATTGATAACGTTGCTTTTTAATGCAAGCGGCATCACGCCGAAGCGAGCGAACTTTACAACGTTGAAATTTTTTTAATACGAGGCAATCGTGACGTAGTAGTAGGTCATCAAACTTGCGTATTATATTTTCTTTAGAATCAGCATTTCGCAATGCGACTACCGAATTTAATACGATTGGAGACAATTACATTGCCAAATAAGATGATCTCAATCATCTTCAACCTAATTTAACCGCTTAATAAATACGGCGACTCTCAACACACAAATGAGTAATCATGGATAGATCGCGAGCTCCGTACAACTCCAGCCGACAAAAGGAGTAGCTATTTGTAAAGGCCAATAAGAGCCTAAATTATTTTACAAGTTAACAAAAAATATCAGTTAATAAATACAAGCAGTATAAATTCAATTTATTTAATTCAATTTATTCGCAGAACCCTTCACCATAAAAGAGTAAGTATCCAAATATAACTAAAATAATAAAACCACATATTCATACAAAAATACATATATATATATATATATATAACAATTACATAAGAGTATTATCTCGACTGTCAGGACTTAACACTAATATCCTTGACTATATCGGTACCCGACACGAAGAATCACACGTTCAAAACGATTGACGAAAACTCACACCACTCAAAGTGGCTGACGAAGAGTCACACCGCTCGCTAGCTTTGTCGAAGAACAACACCGTTCACGCAACTGTGACGAAGAAGCACGCCGTTCGCGCAGCTGTGACGAAGAAGCACACCGTTCGTGCAGCTGTGACGAAGAAGCACACCGTTCGCGAAGCTGTGACGAAGAATCACACCGCTCGCGGGAGCTTTGTCGAAAAACAGCACCGTTCGCGCGGCTGCGACGAAGAATAACACTGTTATTCTTATTAAACATAAGAATAATTATTAAAAATAATTTAACACTCTAAACCCTAAAGAGTAAAATCAGGATCGCCAAAGAGTAAATTTAGCGATTTACTCTTTACGATTAGAGTAAACAATTGATTTTATACTTTTAAAGTGGCAATATTTAACTTCTACTCTTTAAATGTTGTAAGTTGAGAATAGTACATTACGACACGGGTGCGGAAGGTGATTATTAATTTAATCTGTGCGACGGTTTTCGCCTAAGCGGAGCGAGGGTGAAAAGTCGCATGGGCTGAATAATCAGTTACGCGCCAGTTTCGTATAGTATTTTGTAGCACGAGAGCCAGAAATTGGAATTTTCCATTTTGTGGTTAGAGTGCTATAAAAGTACATTTTTACTCTTTGTAAAGAGCAAAGTTAGTATTTTACTCTTTATAAAAGGTAATTTTTTCCTTTTAATCTTTTTCAAAGTGTAAAATGGAATTATTACTATTTACAAAAGTAAAAAGATACTTTCAAAGAGTAAATTGCAAAATTTACTCTTTGACGATCCTGATTTTACTCTTTTGGGCTTACAGTGTAATAATTATTTTTATTAAAAATAACATCATTATTTTTAATAACAATTATTATGTAACGATCATGTATGAAATAATTAATACCAAACAAACGTTATCAATTAATAAATAATTTTTTCTCTGTTAAATCAGAGATTTCAAAATTTAACTTCATAAATAAGAAAAAAAAATTACATCGCAGGCAAAATCTCATCTAGCAGTTTCCTTTAATTAAATAATTTTATTTTACAGCAGATTTTTTTGTAAAAATTATTATGAGTTCATTGTACAGCCCTGCTTTAAAAAATCTTATGCAAACTCAGCTGTGAATTCAGCTGCAAACTCAGCTGCGAAATCAGCTGCGAAATGCGGCCAAATTCGCAGCAGATTTTTTAAAGCAGGGAGGTGTTATCTTTTACTTGAAAGTATTCGATAACTCAGAAAAGTACATTAATTTTAACAAATTAAATTTTGTTTACAGTTATTACAATAATGTTCAAGTGGCATGAATAATACTGAAAAATAATAACTGTTTTTTTAATTTAGAAAATGTTTTCAATTGTCGTAAGTATCTTAGAGTGACTTCACGTATAAATTAGTTGAAATATCTTCTTGCAGGTAAAAAATGATACGAAAAACAATAAATTCATTCAAATTATAATATATAAAAATACAAGCAAATATATCATATTCTCTAATATTTTGGTGGCCTGAGCAGTCTGCTACAGCCGACGTCAGGTGCGTTGTTGATCAACTGCAATAAAAACAATTTAAAAAAGCATTTTGTGAGTAACTTTCTTTTGATAAAGTAATTCTTCATTAAAATCGAAAATATCTTTTCATAGATTTACTTGAAATATATTCAAGTAATCATAACAAAAATTTCAGCTTGATTAATACAAAAATCAGGCACAAGGAACATTTTAAAGTTAAAAAAGAGTTAGTATGAGAAAAATGAGCTTAAAGATTATTATTAACATTTCGAGGATAGGAAATAATTTACTGTTGAAGACGAAAAAGTCATGAAAGATTCGTTATTTCCAAGTAAAAAGTATTTTTTCTTCTAAATTGTTCAAAAAATGATGAAAAAAGGTTTTATTCAATAAAAAGAAAACGTTATTTTTTGACCATTTACGACCGTACTCTTCCCTTAAAAAGTATAAAAAGCGTAGAAGTATAATGTAATATTAATGAGTAAAATGAAAAAAATAGAGTTTTCTTATTGAAAAACACATAAAAATGTGTTTAATGACTCTAACATTTATTTTTCATGAAGATTCATAGAATACTTTAACAACAATAGTACATGAGAAAAAAAATTATAGAATTTTAGTTTAATTTATTTAATTTTACAGTAAAACATATAGAGCATTCAAGAATTGTACAGTTAATATTACTTATTTAGCGATATAAACGTTTAGAATTTAGTAACTATATAATTCTCATATTGTTTGTCCTGGCAACACAGAAATATACATCACCCATTGATATTACCTGAAGCGTTCCCACCTTCTTATGTCGAACTTCGAAGCTATTGTCTGCGAGCTCGAAGTAGACAATAACGGAAAAATCTCCAATGTGTGAGGCTTCGAACGTTCGCTAGCATTTTCCGCGACCTCCGAAAGTACGAGTAACAAAATTCGACATGTTTACACGTTACGGTCTCTCACGCTTCCAGTGCGTCCTTCGCTGCTCGAAGCCTAGAAGCGGAATTTTTCAGATAACTCAACAGTCTGTAAACATATGTTATAACTTATATTTTATAACTATGTTTATAACTCTTCCCTCCCTTTGTCTGAACAGAAAGCGGCGAGCTACTTGCGAGAGTGCGACGAGGATAGAGAGATAATCATTGCGCGCCCTTACGGTTACTGACTGAATGTGTTCCTCTCTTATTTTACTCTTCTTTGACGTATGGCCTGTTGGCAAATTGAGAGACAATCGTCGCGCGTACTAGTGATCAGTGGATTAATTAGATCTTCCTTTTTTTACTTTTCAAAAACGAAAAGAAAGTTAAATGATGGATGAAGATCCCGAGCAGCGTAAGTACAAGTTACATCGAAATAGTGTTAAAAAAATGTTTTATTCAATTATTTCATAAGTATTTCATGCATATTATTATAACTGTAACGTAAAAAAATGAAAAACTATTAAAATAGATAATAAAATAAATAAATATGTTGTAGTCGAATACGGAAAGCATTTAAAATTTTTTGTTTTTTCAAATTAATAGTTACAAAACTCATGCTTTTTTGTTGAGTCACATAGAAAACTTTGTAATATTAAATTTTTTAGTTTCAAAGAAACATAGGGACTTGTTTCGGTGTTGCCAAAGTTGAAATAAAGTGTTTTTAAAACAACTATGTGCGTTTGTGTGTAGGTGTGTAGGTATGTGAATTTTTTTTTGACGGTTCAAGTGCTTTCTCATTAATCATTTACTTTTTTCCTTTAATACATGCATAAGATTTACACGGAAATACAGACATTCAAACGCAAACAGTCGACTAAAAGTAATGCAATTACACATCTATTGCATAACTACCCGTTTATAATTAAAAAAGTTATTTAAAATTCATTATAAATAAAGAGCCATAGCGACGACGTCAGTTTTTGGGAGTTTCTGTGAAATTTAGAGAAATTTCCTTAAATACGTTTTCTTTGTTATAATGTTGTACGATCGTTTAATGTTAGTATTACGATATTACATGGTGTTTGTTAGATTATTATTATTTTTTACGTATATTAAGTAAACTTTTTATTTTACTTATATTTAAGATTCACACTTTTTGTTTTCAGTGCTTTGTAAACTTATAAACTTTACTAACTTATTAGCTTTATTAACTTTATACACTCGTATTTCTTTTTATCAAAGCGGATGGGAGTTTTCTTTTAATATCAAGGAGGGATTGTAAAACTGTGTGTAATTTTTTCATTTTGTTATGGGGAAAAGTGAAAATTGCTGTCAGAAATAATATTTTTTCATCAAAAAAATAGGAATTATTATTTTAAGTATGAGTAAATATTAATTAAAATCAAGTTCGTCTCATGGTTACTTAGTAAAAAATTAATTTTTGCTCCTCTATTTGTAATTGTTACTAAGGTATTTTTTTCAGTGTAGAGGTGTGAAAAACAAAGTGTTCTGTACATTATGAATATGAAACGGCTATAAATGATTGAAAACTTCCATCGCGAAAATCAAGAAAAATAAAATCTGTTTTAAACGCATACAAATTTGTAGAGGTATATTAAATTTTAAATGATGATACGTTGATAAAATTGATATAACATAAATATCGTTTTTATGTTATAAAGTGAACATAATCTAAAATTGACTAAAATCTTCTTTTTCAATCACCTTTGTTATAAAAAAACGAAGAAAATGAGATAAACACATACATTTATACAAAGTTTTTGAAATACACTATATTTCATTATATTTCGACAAAACATGTTTTTACGATGTTTTTGTGAAACTGGAAAAATTGAATATTTGAAAACTTCCTTTATAAGGAAGCAAAAAATTCATACACGTTTTTTAGCAGAAAATTTTTTTCAAAAATAACTTACAATGTCGAAGGCAGTTGTGAAAAGTTAATTGCATTAGACTGGGGCCATTTGCTTCAAAAATACTTTATCTATCGAAGAAAACTAATACAGCAACTCGTCTTGGACACTGTTGAGATTAATGAAATTTTATTTTCAAATTTACATTGCGTTGTAATTAAAACATCGAAACATTTTACTCAATTAATTGTAGGCAAAACATCTAATTATTGTTAAAATGACTATCGCAAAGAACAGAGCGCCCTCTCACAAGAAAAACGTGCTTCTCATCTCGCGCACCGATTTTAAATGGGTACAGATCAAAATAGGTTAAAGTCGAAAAAATGCTTTGATTGCCTATGATAAGTTAACAAATTTACGACTCTTTCTTGAATTATGAATTATTATTGGCTTATTATACTATTTTTCCTATAATTTAGAACAATTGAGCAGCGTAATTTTGTTTTTCACTTAAAAAAGGGGTTATGAGTGATAATCTTACAATATATTATATTATTGAATGTTAGAAAATATGTATAAACTTTGCAGTAGCTACGCATGCATCTGTAGTTGAGTTACTTTCATTCAATACTATATTGAAAATTCCGCAAGTGCTTTTCGCGTGTAAACTTTTCAACTTCTTTGTCATTGTTCACTTTTGATATTATGCTTGCAGCCTGTTTATATCCACTACGATCAGAAGTAATAACAAAAGTGTCAAGCACTAATATCGATGTACCCAAAGACAGTGAGCTGTTAGGTAATTACAGCCTATCAACTAATTAATTATAATAATTTAAATTTGGATGTTATTGCATGTAATTTACTATAATGATTGATAAGACTGTATATTAATAATAATGGTTTATTTAATGATCATAAACTATTACTTTTTTAAAACATAATTTCAACACACTTTTAAATAAATTATAGTAAAAGAAGAAGTAAAAATCTGTTATTTAAAATGTTTTAAAATTTCAGTAATAATTGTTCATTTCGAATTAGTGCATGAAATTGATCTTTCACTCCATGCAATAACTTTGACTTCTTACGCGCTGTGCAAAAGCGTGTACTCAAATGCTTTTAATTGCAAAGTTTCTTAAAAAATGCCCGTTATTATTAATAACATTGCACGAACATCTCTAGAAAAAACAGTAGTTTAGTAACGCTTTATTTAATAAAAATAATTTTTTAATAAACATTTCATTTAATGGATGGTACAATAACTCATTAAACGCAGAATCTGACACGATCAATGCAAGTAATGCTATCGATGTATTGCCAGATAATACTTCAACATCTGCAAAAGAAATTAACGTCGCAGAAAACAAGAACTCTGAAGGTAAAGATTACGATATATCTGCAATCTGTGTTCTTAGTTTTCAATTAAACTGATTAAAAAAGAGATTTTAAAAAAATGTTAGGGATCAATGTGAAAATTATATAACAAACATTTGTTAAATATTTTTTGAAAATGTTTTATTTCCTTGTATCATTGTTTAACCTTTTATAAGAACGTTATTTATAAATTTCTTTAACATGAATTTGATATCATTTTACAGGAAATCGTTTTTCTTTACCGATATGCAGTTACTTTTGTCAATATTGCCTGCAAATTAAAGGCGTTAACATGAAAAATTGTATATCAAACATGCATTTAATAATATTTTTCAGTTTTTTTAATTTCAACTCGTTTACATCATTAATTTATCCTCGAATTGCCTGAAATAAATGTTTTTTCTTTACGTATTATGCAATTACTTTTCATTAACCCTTTATAAGAACGATGATGAACTTTCACTGTGCCTGGAATATCTCTTTGCGTTTTTTGAAAAAATAAATTTTCAAAGAACTTCTATAAAAAAACGCTCTGACGGGTTCTTGAGAATTGCATTTGAAACTTTAAATTTAAGATAAAAATTTCTATCAAAACTCTGAAAATGTCAACTCGATTTAATTACTTCTCTACTGAAAAATGTTTAATTGAAATTCTCAATTAAACACAACTAGACATGAAAATTTCAATAAAGCATTTCTGGCTAGAGAACTGACAAAATCGATTTCAAACTTTCGGAGTAGCTTTAAAATGTAATTCGTAAGAATACTTCACAGCTTTTTTTCATAAACGTACTTGAAAAATATAATTTTTCAGAAAATGCACAAAACAGAAGTAGTACAGGCGCACAAGAGATTTATCATCACGTACATATTGCACTTCATACCACGAAAAATATACTTTTTACAATAAAGGTGATATTTTTGCGGAATTCGTAATCATTCTAACGACCATAACTTTTTTATTAATAAGGTATTCAAATCAACGCTAAAATGTTTAACTTTTTTAAGAAAATTTTTTATATAAAAAAACAATACGTGTATATTTATTAGTCGAAATTTATTAAAATCAAATAAAAACACACTATAAAGTCATTACTGCAGAGTTGTAAAATGATTCGACTCTAAAAAATTTTGAATCGAAGTTTTTTATGAATCGATTTTTTGTAGAAAACAATTTTATTTCAGGGCTTTAGAAGTGATTATAATTAATAACTGATGTAAGGAAACGATTCGAAAAATGATTCGTCGAATTTTTATATCGCTTATATCGCTCCCGTAAATCCCTAAAAGTTTCACCAAGAGAAATCGTTTTTTACAAACATGATTTAAAATTTCTTGGAGTCGAATCATTTTACAACTTAGCATTACTGCATGCAGTAATAAATAGAAAAATAACAATTTTTTCTTTTTAAATTAGATATTTCATCTGTTGGTGATTCTAACGATTCTCACACTGATGTTCCTTCTAATGAAACCAATAACCCTAATGGACACAAATTTCTAAGAAGAGTAGTTAAAAGGAAGCAGCCAGTAAAAAAAAACTCAAGAGAAAGAGTGAGAAATAGTGAAAACACGATTGATAAAAAGCAAAAAAGGCACGAGCAGATGGGAAAGAGGGTACTGGCCGAAAAGAAGTAGCAATAGAACCCAGAGAAATGAAAGCTGCTTGTTCAGATAAATGCAGAAAGAAATGTTCTACAAAAATTACCGAAGTAGATAGACAACATGCTCTTGACTCTTTTTGGAAATTGGCCGATAAAGAAAAACAATGGAATTGTATAAACAATTGGGTTACTATTAAGAACACATCAAATTCGAGTGATGAGGAGGCTGGAATTGTCAAGGAAATGATTCATTATAATTTCAAGTTACCTTCCTCAGATGAATATAATATGATATCTGTATGCAGAACAATGTTTTTAAACACTTTAGGTATTATTAATAACATCCTTTTTTTGTGATTGATTTTTTGTATTAACCATTAACAATCGAACAGCATCTATGTTAGTAGTGCTTGACTTAGACTTAAAAAAAATGCAGCCGATTTAATGAAAAAGAAAAAATTTTCAAAAAGTTGTTTCCTTTTAAGAAGTTCAATTTTCGCATATTTTAAATTTCGCAAATTTTTAACACAAAATGATTTTTTCTAACCCAAACTCACTATCATTAATTTAAAGATATTTTTTTTCAAAAATTTTTTTCAATTAGGCAGCAAATTTCTTTTTTTTTTCTAATAAAGATTTTTTAAAAAAGCCAAGTATGTTCGAAAGAGTATACATCTATTGCACATTTAAATCTAAAATCGAATTGTCTAGAAACTTAAATATATAGATATACGGAAATATATATATACATGAAAATAGTATTGTTATTGTACACAATTAATTTATAGACGCGCATAGTTACCATACACTGCACGATATTATAATTATGTTTATGAATGACTATTTAACATATTACTTTATACTTGTCTCATATTATAACAATGAAATTTTAATATGTTGATACTTTGATATAGATATTAAATACCAGTGGATTCGTATTGCGAAAAATAAATTAAAGAAAGCTCCCGATACTGGTGTCATTCTAGGCGATCTAAGAGGAAAACACTGCAGTCGTCCTTTCACAATTCCTGAGGAAATGAAACAAAAGGTTAAGGATCATATCAACAGTTTTCCCACAGTCGAGAGTCATTACTGCCGAGAAAAAACCAGTAAACAGTATTTAGAAGAAGGTTTGTGTATCACAAAAATGTATGAGGTGTATAAAACGTACATTGGAAATTCAGATGAATCTGTTTCCGAATATATGTATCGACACATTTTCAATACGGATTTCAACCTTGACTTCTACGTTCCTAAAAACGATCGGTAATTTAAGACTACTATAATTAATGAATTTATAATGGTTATTGGTGATTTGGAAAAATTTGAAAGTCTTGAAGATGATTTTTTCGCTTCGCTCATACGAAAACTGTCACACGAGGAGAAAAAATAAACTTCTCACACTTGTATCGAACTGTTTTTTTTATTCGACGTGCGACAAGTTCTATTTGCGCTGGTGTGATTTTGCCCAGCTTGCGAGAAATTTATCTTCTCGCACGGAATGTTATACTCTCGAATATTTCTTAGACACACTTTTTACTCGACGTGATTACTTCTCGACCAATAAAAAAAGTTGACTTCATCCAAGATTCATGAGTCTTTTAAAAAGACTAGTGTATGATCAGTGCGCTTCACGCGCATGTTCTAGCTGTCATTTACGGGTGTGTGCATGCTCGTCTACGTACTTAATAGGAAGACTTTCGCAGTACTATAAGCAACCGTTTATATCCAGGTTGTACCACTATATAAATGGTATCTACCGAGTCTCTAAACCATCAGGATAATAATACCAAAAACGCTGCCTACGGTACTGAAAAAGTCTTTATATTAATTTGGTGACTTTCTAGAAATTATACAAATAAATAAATTATAAATAAATTATACAAATTTATTAATAACGCTTATTATTAGAGGGAACGCATGTTTTATCTAAATGAACAAAACTTCTGAATATGAGTCTTGATAATATAAAATAAACTTTTTTTAGCTGCACACTCTGTGAAGATTACAAAAATAAGCCTCCAGTAGAAGAAGAAGAAAGGATAGCTCGAGACAGGCATTTGCAAAAAAAAGTGGAAGCGAGAAGACTGATGAAAGAAAGTACAGAGAGAGCTTGTAATGATCCAACTGTGTGCTGTGCAAATTTCGATTTGCAGAAAATTTTGACCACCCCACGATCCCAAGTTTCGGTGATGTATTATAAATCAAAATTGGCGGTGTGGAATTTCACTATTTTTCAATTCAGCTCCAATATTGGAATATGTCACCTTTGGAATGAGACTATTGGAAATAGTGGGTCCATCGAAATTGCATCATTTGTGTGGAGATTCATAAAATGCAAAAGTGATTCCGGTGCTAAAGAAATCATTTTTTACACCGATAATTGCGAAGGTCAAAACCGGAATCAAAATGTGTTTTCGATGCATGTCAAAGCAGCTAACACGTTTAATATTAACATTATACACAGGTAAAAGTATTTTAATTATATAATGTTTTATTAATTTATATCTCTTAAGGGGGTTATCCGCCAGAATTGATGTTTCTTTCAAGAATTCTTCTTTTATAGTAAAATTTCTTTTAATGATTCAAACATTTGACACGTAAATATTGACATGAAAATATAGTATAAAAAAATTTTTTTTCAATAATAAATCTGGCTGGCATAGCTGCCTGCAGATATACCTGTTAAAATCGGTTGACATGATATCCCAATTTTGAAGTATAATATACAATGAAAAATTTAGCTAGATTAATAAAGAGTACACTTATTGCCATCTTCCGAACTAGGATTTTTCAAATCAGGAAAGAAAAAAATACTAAATGACAGACTTGAAAATTTTTCAATTTTGTTTTTAAACGTAAAAAGGTTTAACTGCTTGTCAATAACAAAGGTACTAGTTCACAAGACAACTACACTACAAATCTCAGTATGATCACTGCAATAGTTTTTGTGAAATCATGTCAGCCAGGTTAAAAAACATTGTTTTCAGAAAAACGCGTTTAAAGTTTCGCATGCACGTTTAGCGCGCTAGAGGCCCTGGCATTGCTTCGCATTTGTCTACTTATTCTCGAACTTTCCAATCAAAATAAAGTTCCACCAATAATTCTACAAATGTTTACTACAAGAATTCGCAATTTTTTAAAAATCGATTTTGAAAATTTTTGGTGAATAGCCCTTTTAAGCTGATCCCAAAACTATTTCTCTTAGCTAAATCATATTTCTGAGTTTTTCTGTTATTTTTTTTTTTTTACTCTATTTTAACTTATTAGTCTACAACTATTTTCAATCGTTTTTCCAATGGCGCTCTATTAAAATTCCTACAACACTTAAATATCCAATGAAATGAACAGTTGAAAAATACAGAACACCGATAGTTGCTCAATTTTTTTCATGGTAAATAAAAATCTTTTTAACAATTGTGTAAATTAATAATTGGTAATTTAGATACTTTTAAAGATGTTTGATAAAAAAAATTTTTTTTTCTTTTTAATGGTTTTTTGAGGTCGGTTATAAATAATTGTATTCTTGTTAAATTGTTTTTTTTCCAATTTGTTTAAAATCAAATTAAAGTAACTTAAAAATATGTTTAAAAATTTTTATGATTCAGGCAATTTATTACGAAGTTTATGTATTTAGTCCGTTTATTTGTAACGCTAAAAACGCGATGAAATACGTCTTTTGAGAATGTACGTGTTATAGATGTAAAATCTATATACCTGCTCCTCATAAATTCTAAATTTAATCCACCTATTAAGAAAATACTTTTAATCGAAGAAGAATTTTTTAAATCAATCGAAAAGTTATGCGGATGCGTAACGTACACACACACACACACACACACACACACACACACACACACACACACACACACACACACACACACACACACACACACACACACACACACACACACACACACGCACGCACGCACGCACGCACGCACGCACGCACGCACGCACGCACACACACACACACACACACACCCATACACACGTGAAAAAACTACAAAATACATGTTTTAAATAATGATGATTTTCGATAATTTACTGTAGACTTTAAAAAGTTTCGAAAACGCGAGAGAGAAACGCCAGTGATAATTGCTTGTTTTTTGCGCTAAGCTTGAAAAAGTTGTCGTTTTACGATTTCGCGTTATTTTTATTTGCGTTTTACTTTACCCATATTGAAAAAATTTGCTTTTATTAATTATACTGAAGCCAACATTTATCGAACATAATTGAAGCAAATTTTACATTTACAGTTTTAACCCATGGCAAAACTATACGTGCACATACATAAGAAAACGTGAGAAATGCGAATAAATTCATCTTACAAAATGAAGTTTCAAATTTCAATTGGATCAACTCCAAAACGTTCTCAATTAAACGCAATAAGATTTTTTCGAATCGGTTTACCTATCGCAGAGCTTATGGGTGTACGTGCACAAACAAATACATACACTATAAAAAAAACAGTAGTAAAATTACTACATTAAATGTAGGTAATAATGAGACCCACATGAATGCAGTTAATTTACAATCACGAGTTAGTAAAAATAATAGTAACTTTATAGTAATATTACTATCGCATTGTAAATTAACTGCATTCAATGTGGGTCTCATTTTTTACAGTGTAGGATCAAAAATAAAATCTCATTTTTTTGAGTTGGTGAACAAATTTTCGTTAACATGCGTTACAATTATTACCTTTCAAGTCACCTATATTGAAATAAAATAATATTCTTTAGAAGTAAAAATATAGTTTGAGGATAGTTGGTTCCATTAAAATAATGCTTATTAAATTTATAGTGTGAATTTTTACTTAATTCATTCAAAAAAGGTTTTTAGAAGTTGGTCACACCCAGTCGAGTGGCGACACGATGCACGCCATGATCGAGAAACGGTGTGCGAAAAAAGAATTTTTACACAAAACCAGTGGGCTAGCCACATAATTGACTGCAAAAAAACTAATAAGTATGAGGTGAAGCAAATTACTCAACGGGACATCTTTAATTTCGATTTCCTGTCGCAGCAGTTGTTCAACTGGAAGTCAGCGAAAACTTCTCAACTGTGCGAATTAATTGTAACTCCAGGAAAATCTTACGTAGAGGTAAAATATGATTTTTTGGAAACATCGAAGAAAGTTTATGTTTTGAAGAAAGATGTAACGATAAAAGAAATTTGCGATTATGAACTGAAGCAAGTTTACCATTCAAAGATTCCTCTTGAAAAAAAAAAAAAAAATTAACGATTTCAATTCAATGCTGGAAAAAAACCTCATCCCTAGTGAGCACATTTCCGATTTTAAAGCAATGTTAAATTCATAAATAAGTTTTAATTATGAAAAAAAGTGGAAAGAACGGTGAATAAAATAAAATTAAAGAAAACTATATAAGTATGATTCTCTGTAATGTAATTACATGACTTGATTATATTATTTATTACCATTAATTTATTATTTATCGATAACATTCTAATAACATCGCTTAGTATAAAGGTTTCACTTTGTAAGACATATCATTATAATTTCGATCTTTTGTTGAAATATAAATTCCTTTTTGCGTTTACTTCTTTACATTATAATGTATGTTAATAAATGTTAATTAATTGTTCATTAATCATATGTAGCTTGACACATATTATTATTAGAATTCCTTGATTAATAAGGTGAGTTAAAAAAGTTCATAAAACAATTTGTAAATAAATTATTAAAAATAATAAAAAGTTATCATGTGTTTTTCATTTTGCATTCAAAAAATTGTTTTTTTTAATCTTTGAGAACACCCATCCCTTCTTGAAAATATTTTGAACCACCACATAAATATATAATGTTGCCCACCGAACCTGATGACGGGTCGGAAATAGCCAACTGCATAATCCAAGCCAACGTAAACGTATTTGGAGTATGAATTGTTGAGAGCGTAAGTCGAATTGTACAGTAAATTCGACACTAACTTTGTTTCAGACACTTTTAAAAAATACTGACTTAACGTTGGTAAAAATGTCACGACTTCGACGAGGTAGAGCGACTGACTGAGGGTGGCGCGGCTAGGCCCGTACTTATTCTCTCTACAGCGCGAATCCCCCTCCTATCTATCACGAACTACGATTGGCTGCTCGATTGTTACGTAAAATCCGAGCGCCCAATCATGAATGTTTACACATATGTATCGGAGAGTGGGGAGAAGCGCTGGGAAACTCGCGGAGCCCTTGAGAAACAGAACCATAAATTTTCCCGTTAAGGGTTTTAAGCCTCAAAGAAGAAAACGGCTCATGTGTTTTTCACGACTTGAAAAAAGGAAACGTCTAATGTCTTTTTCACCGCTTGAAAAAATCGTTACGCATAAGCTTTTCGGTGACTCGAGCTGATTATGTTTCAAAGCCTCAAAGAAGAAAGCGCCTCCTGTGTTTTTCACCACTTGAAAAAACCGTTAGGCATATGCTTTTTGGTTTCTTCATGGAATAGTACATATTCGTTTCAAGATAAAAAAGGTAAGGAATTAAATTTAGCGGACAAGGTCTTGAAATGAATACGATGATTGTTAACTTTTTTTTATTGTTCGATCAATTTAAAACCAAATACATTTTAAACTTTCAAATATATGAATAATATAAAATTACAAGCTAAAAAAGGCCAAGACAAATGTAGTATACAAAACCTTATAAACTAAGAAAGACGGATACACGCACACATCAGCTTTTACAATTCTAAAACTTACAATGTACATAAAGTGTAAATATAAACTAAAAATTGAGTGTGTTTCTGGATAAAAAAGAAATATTACAAACAAAAAATAGAATGTGACGCAGGATTAAATAGAAATATTATAATAAAAATTAAGTCACGCACAAACACACACACACACACACACACCATACACACACACACGCACACACACACACGCACACGCACATTTTATATAAATGCTTTACGTGTTTGAACGAACGAACCAGCGCCCTTGGAAATAATGCTGGGGAAATTGTTCGCACTTCGGAGTCTTTTTCGGTGATTTTTTCTTTTTACATTTCCATAAAATTTTGCGGCCAGTGCGTCGTTTACATGTGAATCACGTGAAAACACGTTACAAAACGCGCGCAAAGTGCGACCGCTACACATATAGCAATGAAACATAATACAATATTCGCCGCAAACTTTAGAATTAATACTCTGCAGTTTCTTCTCGTTCCACTTGAAACTTGCGCAATTTCTTCGAAGTCGATCGATATGATGTCGTAACACAGGGGCGACTCCATAGCTATCGAAATATGTTCCTTTTGCATTTTTGTCTATGTAGAATGCCACCCAGTGGGATCCAGGCTTATCTGAGGTATCGATATTGGTTACAACAGCGGCTGGAAGACTCAAGCTTCTGGGGATCTGATCGGCTGCGTATACACCTAAAGAGTTTGCTCTGAGGCCACTAATGGCTCTAGTGATTTATTTCGTATTCATTTTGCGTTTTCGCTAAATGTGAAATATGTGCTGCTGTCGCTGTCACTTGCTATTTTTGTGTGTCACATCCGTCTCGTCGCGGCCGTCGTCGTTCCGCTCCTCCTCCTCCTCCTCCTCAGTGGACTGCTCGGTCCCCGGGTGAAAACGGAGTAATTTTTTGCGCTACTTCTGCTGATAATGATGAAGTGCAGTGTAGAACATTTGACTTTGTACTTGGTCTTTGTTGATCATCTTCCACTATTCGGGTAGTATAGAGCGCATCCACTTTTTTATTTGGTGCGCCTTGTAGAGCGCGCAAAAATCTTGTTTATTTTTAATCCTCTGAGTCGCGTGCGTAGAACATACCAGCACGTCAGAAAACATGTTGTTGAGTTTTCCGAACATCGGCGAGTCATATTTTTCTAAATTACATATGTCTCGGCCCAGTAAAGATTCCAGGTACCAGGCCTTCTCCTCGTCGCGAACGTAAATCCGTCTTGCTGCTCTTGCGATATTGAAGAGATAACGATATAGCTGTCTGCGTGATACTTCGCCCTCGAACCAGTTAATGCCGTGAATATCGATAGCGCAGTAGGAATTTGTATTTTTTACGTCTTCGGGCAGCTCGATGAAATTGCACGGTGCTTGTACAATCCAGTGGTCGACAGTGCGTTTCTGTAGGCAAATGATAGCCACCTCCTTTGGTAAAAACTTCCTTTCAGTGTCTCGAAATCCTTGTATATCTACGACGTAATCCATTATATGTGTGTGCGTAGCGAGCGCCGAGAGAAAAGTGAGGTTTGAGGGCGCCGCCCGCATCCTCTCCAATCCTCGTCCCACCACCTTTTTAACGACTAGTCGCTAAAATCGGATAATATTTGCGGGTGGAGTCTATTTCGAGAACGTTATCGTACTCGGGATAAACAACGCAATTTATTGTACTCGCTGGAGTCGTCTCAAATCTCACCTCTATGCGTAAGCTACCTGAGCGAACGAGATTCCAATGCGAGGCGCAATGTGCCGATAAATCGGGTGTGAGATCGAAAGCCGTGAGAAAGTAGCTCCGTGAATAGTTGAAACGGTTTATGCCAAGGCCCTCGTTGAGGAAATATATACCTGTACCCGAGAAGAGGGTTATAAATGCATCTATAAACATACTATCGTTAGTAGCAAAGCGTGGCTGTAACGGTTTGCTGGGAATTTGAGACCCGTCGACGTAGAGGGAGAGGTGATCTATTGAAAAGTGTTGAAAATTAAATGAGTTAAATGTTCGATTGCCATTGAATGCCTTATTATCGAAAAATCCTATTATTATTCTTTTAGGCAGTTGCCCAAGAATGGCATTATCAATGGTAATGCCATGTATACCTGCGTGAAGCGTAAAAGTTTTGACTTCTACTCTCGTGACGGGATACTTGGCCGTTATTTTAGCGAGAGCATTGGCATGCGCAATTAAAATTCCCGGATTTATCTTCACCCGTCGAACGATGAGCGTGGCTTCCTTTATTTTCAGGCTGAATTTACCATCTTCGGAGGCGTCCATTAGGCAAAAGGCATCTTTGCTTCCTACTAGTCGTACTCTCATTTCTACACCATTGATGAGCATTCTGTCTTGATTAAAGACGTCGCAGAGCAGATGGTCAATTATGTCGAAGGTTTTTCCATTGAGTGTGAAATGCTCACGATGGAGAGTACCCTTGTTAGATATTTGACCTTGAATGTGCGGCAGGGCTTCGAATAAACCGGGCGTATCATCGTACCACAATCCGGCCGTTAAGTGTGATTCTTTTGCGATTGGCGAGTAGTTGAGCAGTGACTCTATGTATGCTCTGTAAGGATATGCATTATTGGGTGGAGAAACGAGTTTTTGATTTAGGAAAACGTCGATTTGATTAAACATTGAATGCAGTAAATTATTTACTGGGGCAACTTTTAAGTTTTCAACAGGGGTTTCGGCATTCGGCTGTATTCTAGCTTTGACATAGAGCATGGTGTGTGCGAGATCTATATAATGTTCGCTTGCGCTCGGGATGACGAACTCTATGGCTGTGTCTCCTTCGTCGCTGAGCGTGGGCCCAGGTTTATAGTGTAAAAAACTACTATTCTCAATCGAAGTTTGAGTTGCCGGAAGAGTGAAAATGTCGAGCTCGCTCGACATGCACTCGTTACAGTGCGAGTGCAAGAAGGCCATTTTTACTTTGGACCAAAAATATCGTTTATGTTGCGAAGGGCTTTCCTCTTCTTCTTCTTCTTCTTGCTCGTTCTCACAGCGGGCTTTCTTTTACCGGGTTTTTTCTTACCGCCTCCTTGCGCGTCCGAGTGTGTTTCTTTCTCGACTGGCGCCGCCGCTTGCCATTCACGCCTGTTTTATATCCCGAGCCTTTCATTATTTCCGACATTTTGTCAGCAGCTTTTCTTTTGAGGTTGCGTCCAGATTCTTTGGCCCGTGATTTTACAGCCTCCTTGAAATTGATACCGCTGTTGGTAACGTCGTCAACAACCTTTATACCTGCGCGTAGTGTCTCTTTACCTACAGCTTTGGCCCCGCCCGTGATATATGGCAGGATGCGACGAAAAAGGCCTCCTAACCAGGCTCCTACCCCACGATCTCTCTGAAAAGTCGAACCCGCAAAAACATTTCTCACGCCACCCCCACCTAGCTGATCGTCGTAGTAGCGCGCGTAAGGACTCATCTTAACGTTTGCGCTTAAAGTGTAGCGTGACCGTCAACGTGCCGTACTCGAATGGTATACGTCGCCCATATTGATCTCTTATATCGATAACGATGCTACGAAAATTGTGATAGAGAAGAGGTATATAGTGAACGGGTGCAAAACGCTGTACAGTACTGCATCCGTACTTAAAGCTGGAGTTGTCTATAGAAACTATGCGCAGTAGGGCAGCTTGGGTGTCACCTACTGTATAAGGTTAACATATATCGGTATAGACGTACATCTGGTAGGGCAAGGCTCGAGAAAGCGAGGCAGGCCTGTTGGCTGCAATATCCCGGTAACCCTCATTAAGCGTTGTAAACGAACCTTTTTGACCTGCTTCATCGAAGCCGAGTACACGTGTGATTTTTTTGCTGAAGTCCGTAATGTGTATTTGTGGGCAGTCACACTTGCGTCTTATGATGTAAGACCCCTTACGAGTTTTGAGTGGCTCGTGCATTTGATGCCTATAAGTGTCATTCGCCGCGTTTATAGCGTCTACTAGTTGTTCGAGAGAATCGTAAATACCTACGGGTATACGACAGTTTTTGGTCGATGAGACTCCCATTGTCTTCAGCCGTGTAAAAAGTGTAACTCGCTTTGTCATCTTGAAAATGTACGATACTGTGTGGTATGTGAATTTCAACTCACGTTGCAGCTGGGTCGTAAAACAGCATGTTGTGTTTTAGGGAAAATACGTCATGCTGCTGTTACTAGGCAGTACCATATAAAAATCGTCGCTCGTTTCCATTTTTTTCCAGATGTTTTCAAGCTCGCTTGCTTTTACCCACGAGTTTAATTTAGCAGGGTAACCGAGCCACTTAACGAGTGCTCTCTTTTTAGCGCCTCAGCCTTCTGTGCGTATGACGTACTCGACTTTGAAACGCTTATCGGGCGCGAGGCGTTCCTGACCGACTAACACGAGCTCCTCGGGATAAAAGAAACCGTCGATAATTTCTTCGTTCAAATCTTCGAGCACGTATGTATAGAGATTTTGACGCGTTGAAACGCGGATTATCTTGAATACTTCTTCGCTAAAATTTTTTTCTTATCCTCTCTCAAAGGTGTTTTGGTTCGACTGATGCGCACGAGGTTGCCCACCTTGAATTTAGGCAGCGCCGGTGCTCGCCGTCGATAATTGTAGCTCGCGCGTTTGGCTAAATTTTCGATCGCTGTCGGCGCGTTGTACAATGTGACATCGATAGGTCTCAGCGCGTACCACTGTGTAGCGTGCGATTGTAAGTGTGTACAATCTTTTGCACGATATCGATGTATCTCTTTGTGTTACTATGAGAAAAGTATCGCCAGATTCGCTCGCGTAACGTTCTGTTGAGTCTTTCGACCACAGCTGCTTTAATGTCGGGGTTGCGAGCGACTCTGAATATTATCTCTTTTCGGCGGAGGAGCGCCTGAAATGCTGAACCGGTAAACTCTTTGCCTCGATCGGTTTGCATGCATACAGGCAGTCGGGGATGTGCTCGGTCGATAACACAGGCACACAAAAAAAAGTGGTCTGTTACTGAGACTTGACATACCCCTCTTATGCATTTTGACGCACTGAATCCGTATCCGAAGCCAAAATTGCGCCATCACCCCTCAGTTTTTTTTAAATCGTGTAAAACCACCCCTAAATCGAAAAATCCGGGATATTCCGCTTTTAACGTTGAGAAAATTTTTATAAACTGCCTAAAAATTGCTGCAGATCTAAAGCTATACACATCTTGAGGCGCTGAATCCGAATCCAAAGGCAAATTCGTGCCATTACCCCTCAGTTCTTTTTAAATCGTGTAAAACCACCCCTAAATCGAAAAATCCGGGATATTCCGCTTTTAACATTAGGAAAATTTGAATAAACTGCCTAAAAATGACTGCAGATCTGGAGCTATACACATTTTGAGACGCAAAATCCGAATTCAAAGGCAGATTTGTGCCATCACCCCTCAGCTCTTTCTAAATCGTGGAAAACCACCCCTAAATTGAAAAATCCGGAATATTCCGCTTTTAACGTTGGGCAAATTGGTATAAACTGCCTAAAAATGACTGCAGGCTGGAGCTATATACATTTTGAGGCGCTAAATCCGAATCCAAAGGCAGATTTGTGCCATCACCCCTCAGCTCTTTTTAAATCGTGGAAAACCACCCCTAAATTGAAAAAGCCGGAATATTCCGCTTTTAACATTGGGTGAATTGGTATAAACTGCCTAAATATGACTGCAAATCTGCTGCTATACATATTTTGAGGCCCTGAATCCGAATTCGAAACGAGATTTACGACATTCCCTCTCTTTTCTTTCAATCACGGAAAACCACCCCTAACATAGAAAAATTCGAAAAATTCAGCTTTTGACCCTTTCTCAAACTCGGAACCCTTGAACTTCTAACCCTTAAACCCTAGACCTTGAAACCTTCAACGCTTAAACTGAACCCTTAAATCCTCAACCCTTAAATCCTGCACCCATAAATCCTGAATCCCTTAAACCTGAACCATTAAATCCTGAACTCCTTAACCCTGAATCCTTTAATTCCAAACCCTAAAATCCTTAAACATTAAACCCACAACCCTTTAACCCTCAATCGTTTAAACACTTAACCGTTGAACCCTGAACTCTTGAACCCTTAAAATCTTAGATCCTGAACCCTTAAGCCCTCAACCCATGAACGATGAACCACTAAACTCCGAACCCTTATATGGTCAACAAGAAATGCGCTCAATCCTATCCGAATCCAAAGGCAGATTTATGCCATCACCCCTTAGTTCTTTTTAAATCGTGGAAAACCACCCCTTAATAGAAATATCTGGAATATTCCGCATTTAACATTAGCCAAATTTGTATAAACTGCCTAAAAATGACTGCATATCTAATGCTATACATATTTTGAGGCACTGAGTCCGAATTCCAAACGAGATTTACGACATTCCCTCTCCTTTTTTTCAATCACGGAAAACCACTCCCAACATCGAAAAATTCGAAAAATTCAGCTTTTACCCTTTTAACCTTTAAACCCTGAACCCTTAAACTTATAACCATTAAACCCGAAACCTTAAAACCCTTAACGCTTTAACCTGGAACCTTTAAACCCATACCCCATAAATCCTGAACCCCTTAAACCTGAACTTTTAAATCCTGAACCCTTTAACCCTGAATCCTTTAATCCCCAACCCTAAAATCCTTAAACATTGAACCCGCAACCCTTTAACCCTTAACCGTTGAACTCTGAACTCTTAAACCCTTAGAACCTGAACCCTCAAGCCCTCAACCCTTATACGATGAACCACTAAACTCTGAACCCTTAAAACATCAACCTTGAAACCTAATGGTTTGACTGTCTCTCAAAACCCTTAAGAAGTGAAAACTGAAACCCTCAGCTCTTAAACCCTCAACCATTAAACCTTGCGTCTTTAAAAAACTAATTCAATTCTCTCTTTTTCGCTTATAGCGGATTCTCTTATCCTCAAATGACCTGTGTAAAGGATTTCTGGATCTTTTTTTATCACTTTGATTAGTTTCTCTTTTCAACATCCAAGAGTAGTCAGCCATCATATTAACACCCCAAATGCCTTAATATCTCCTCTCCATTTCTTTTAGGTCTTGGTGAAACCGCTCACCTTGCTCTTCGATGTAGCCACCTAAGTTCTCAGGAAAATATTGCAAATGTGAGTGCAAAAAATGTAATTTCACACTCATCAAACAACCTAAATGTTCGTAGTTATATAATAAATCTGAAACAATTTGTTCATATTCCTGACTTTTCTGATTACCTAAAAAATTTTCAGCAATACTTTGAAAACTGAGCCAGCTAACTTTTCTGTTTCGTTCATTGTGTTGATTGAAATGTTTTATCCTCATCTAGAGTGAAATATTTTGTAAACTCTTGTTCCCGTTTTCTATAAACAGAAGATTTAGTTCCAGGTTCTACTAATTCCCGCCTCTTAAATTCCGCTGCCATGAATTCTGCAACATCTTTAGAGACGCCAGTATTTCGAATAAAATCGTTTAAATCTTTTTGGTTAAATGGTTTAGGATTCAATGGCTTAACAGAATGTGGAACATACTCGTCTTCACTTTCATCCATTTCACTTTCACTAATTCTCATTGATTCGCTCTCACTGTCATCTTCATTTTTTCTTATGTCGTCTTCTTCAATATCTTTTTCCATAAAATCTTCTTCTATATTCATAAGTTCACCAGCATCACAAATAGTTTCCTCTCTTTCAAATTCATTGGATGTATGAATATCTGATTCCATGATGGGGTTTATCATTGAAGAGGCATTAGCATATTTTATTTTAGATTTAATTTTTGAGTTGAAGCCACTTGTAATAGTTTTGCAAAAATAGCAGTCATCGCATGATTGTGGTTTCTGGCATATAGTTGGCGTGGTAAATTGTAACACTTTCTTTTCTTTGCTTTTCTTCCATCGATTCAACATCGTTAGACAAGTACAGCACATCACTTGAGGAACCCACCATGTATTTTCAACAGGTATCTGCATTTTGAAGCAGTCAAGAAAAATTTTTCTATTTAAATCCGTAATAGGTCTGCGGTACTTTGCTACCTCAAATTTACCACATATGTAGCAAAACCGATTTGGTTCTCCGAGGCAATCGTGGTTACTTGAGGGGTTTCTTGTGGCATTATACTCAACACTGGCCAAGTTATCCACCTGTGAAGAGCTGCAGTCGTATGATGACGACAACTGCGGGCCCGCTTGCTCACCCTGACCAGTCGCCGATACTGGGTTTCCGAAGCCCTGCATCGTAATAGATATATTACTTATATCTGCCATGACGGCGAAACACCCTTTTCCAGGAACTTTGCCAGAATATACAAAAACTTTATACAAAAAACCGAAGTGAAAAAAAAAACCAGCAAAAAATTTATCCGTTGCCCACCGTCACCACGGGGAGGTGCCCTGGGTGCAGATATAAGTGATATATATTCACGATGCAGTGCTTCAGAAACCCAGGGCGACTGGTCAGGGTGAGCAAGCGGGTCCGCAGCCGTCGTTATCATACCACCGCAGCTCTTCACAGGTGGATGACTTGTCTAACGATGTTGAATCGATGAAAAAAAAGCAATGGAAAGAAAGTTTTACAATTTACCACGCCAACTATATGGCAGAAACCACAGTCATGCGATGACTGCTATTTTTGCAAAACTATTACAAGCGGCTTTAACTCGAGAAATAAATCTAAAATAAAATACGCTAATGTCTCTTCAACAATAAAACCCATTACGAAATCAGATATTCATAAATCCAATGGATTTGAAAGAGAGGAAACTATTTGTCATGCTGGTGAACTTATGAATGTAGAAGAAGATTTTATGGAAGAAGATATTGAAGAAGACGTCATAAGAAAAAATGAAGATGACAGTGAAAGTGAATTAATGGAGATTAGTGAATGTGAAATGGATGAAAGTAAAGACAAGTATGTTCCATATTCTGTTATGTTATGCAATCCTAAACCATTTAACCAAAAAGATTTAAATGACTTTTTTCGCAATACTGGCGTCTCGAAAGATGTTGCAGAATTCATGGCAACGGAATTTAAAAGGTGGGAATTAGTAGAACCTGGAACTAAATCTTCTGTTTATAGAAAACCGGAACAAGAGTTTACATAATATTTCACTGTAGATGAGGATGAAACATTAGTTTATTGCACAGATGCAAAGAGTCTGATTAATGAATTAAAACCTAATATTTACAAGTCCAGTGAATGGCGACTCTTCATAGACTCTTCAAAGCAAAGTCTAAAGGCAGTTTTGCTGCATAATGGAAATAAATACGCAAGAATCCCAATAGCTCATTCCACGAAACTAAAAGAAAGTTATGAAAATATGAAGTATGTCCTAGAGAAAATAAATCATATTCATCATATTAGGACAACAGTAAGGTTTTACAAAGTTTCCGTGCTTTCTATGTTTATGAGACAGCGGAGATCGCATAAATCATTACAGGAAGAGAGAATGGCCAAAAAGAAATGCGCTTAATCCAGGTACTTACAACGTGCTTCAAGAACCATTGCTCGATCCATTAAAAATCCTTCTTCCTCCACTGCAACTTAACTTGGTTTAATGAAGCAGTTTACTAAAGCATTAGATAAAGAAGGGGCATGTTTCCAATACTTGTCAGATCATTTTCCAGGTCTTAGTAACGCTAAAATAAAAGCAGAAATTTTTGACGGCCCTCAAATTCGAAGAATGTTTCGAGATCCTAATTTCATCAACACAATGAACGAAACAGAAAAGTTAGTATGGCTCAGTTTTCAAAGTATTGCTGAAAATTTTTTAGGTAATCAGAAAAGTCAGGAATATGAACAAATTGTTTCAGATTTATTCGATAACTACGAACGTTTAGGTTGTTTGATGAGTGTGAAATTACATTTTTTGCACGCCCATTTGCAATACTTTCCTGAAAACTTAGGTGACTACAGCGAAGAGCAAGGTGAGCGATTTCATGAAGACCTTATAGAAATGGAGAGGAGATATCAAGGCACTTGAGGTATTAATATGATGGCTGACTACTGCAAGATGTTGGAAAGAGAAACTAACCCAGATGATACAAAAAGATCCAGAAATCCTTTACACAGGTCATTTGAGGATAAAAGAACCTATAAGCGAAAAAGAGAAAATTGAATTAGTTTTTTAAAGACGCAAGGTTTAATGGTTGAGGGTTTAAGAGCTGAGGGTTTCAGTTTTCACTTTTTAAGGGTTTTAAGGGACAGTTAATGGTGTGAGGGTTGATGCTTTAAGGGTCCAGAGTTTAATGGTTCATCCTTCAAGGGTTTAAGGGTTCAGGGTTTAAGGGTTGAGGGCTTAAGGGATCAGGATCTGAGGGTTTAAGGGTTTAAGAGTTTAGAGTTCAATGGTTAAGAGTTTAAAAGTTTGAGGATTAAAGGGCTATGGGTTCAATGTTTAAGGATGCCAGAGTTGGGGATTAAAGGATTCAGGGTTAAAGGGTTCAGGATTAAAGGGTTTTAGCGTTGAGGACTTCAAGGCTAGGGTTTAAGAGTTATAAGTTCAAGGGTTCAGGGTTTAGGGGATGAAAGGGTCAAAAGCTGAATTTTTCGAATTTTTCGATGTAGAGGTGGTTTTCCGTGATTGAAAAAAAAAGTAGATGGAATGTAGTGAATCTCGTTTCGAATTCGGATTCAGTGCCTCAAAGTATGTATAGCAGTAGATCTGCAGTCATTTTTAGGCAGTTTGTACTAATTTGCCCAATGTTAAAAGCGGAATATTCCGGATTTTTCAATTTAGGGGTGGTTTTCTACGATTTAAAAAACACTGAGGGGTGATGGCACAAATCTGCATTTGGATTCGGATTCAGCGCCTCAAAATGTGTATAGCGTTAGATCTGCAGTAATTTTTAGGTAGTTTTCACAAATTTTCCCAACGTTAAAAGCGGAATATACCGGATTTTTCGATTTAGGGGTGGTTTTCCACGATTTAAAAAGAACTGAGGGGTGATGGCACAAATCTACCTTTGGATTCGGATTCAGCGCCTCAAAATGTGTATAGCTTTAGATGTGCAGTAATTTTTAGGCAGTTTATAAAAATTTTCCCAACGTTAAAAGCGGAATATCCCGGATTTTTCGATTTAGGGGTGGTTTTACATGATTTAAAAAAAACTGAGGGGTGATGGGGCAATTCTGGCTTCGGATTCGGATTCAGCGCGTCAAAATGCATAAGAGGGGGTATTTGAAGTCTCAGTAACAGACCACTTTTTTTTTGTGTGCCTGTGTAATCCGTGCGAAGGCGTCGGCAACGTTGCGCGCGGTCTTATCTTTTATCGGTTCCACCCATGCGTACTTACCGAGTACGCCAATCACCACTAGAATGTAGTTGTAACCGTCGTTGTAATCTTCTGTCGTCGTGAGCTGTAGAAAATCGGCCTCCCAAACATCGTCAATGTTCATCACGTTGTAGCGTAATCGTGT
Source organism: Torymus aiolomorphi (assembly GCA_036365515.1). Lineage (NCBI taxonomy): Eukaryota > Metazoa > Arthropoda > Insecta > Hymenoptera > Torymidae > Torymus > Torymus aiolomorphi. Next base: position 38,202,193 of record CM070874.1, read on the forward strand.
AAATCGCCTTCGTATCGGGTGATGGAGCGTGTAGGCATCTTGATTGCTCAGCCACGAGTAAATTTTTTTCTTTTCCTTTGTAGCGTTCAAGCGCACAAGATTGCGCGCCCCAGCGTAGATAGGCCTCGCGCAAAAAAGCCGAATCTTCTGGAAAAATTTGTCTCGCGAGGTGCTGTATTTGTGCTCTGTCGCGAGGATTTTTGAACAATATTAGATACTTGGTATTCAAACTAACGTCGCGCTGTGCCTTACCTTTGTGAAATACGTTTTGCGTAACGAATATTACGCTAATATTTTTGTGATGACTACCCTTTGTAAATAAATCTAAAATAACATCGCTCGACGATTCACGCATGAGGTCGCCGAGAATGAGTAACTTTTTTTCTCATTGTCACTCGAGTAATCCGCCATCTGTGGAAGGCCCTCTCGAAACTCGATGGGTGACCCGTTGGGTTTAAAATCTCGTCTGTAGGCGTCTTGCCATTCGGCGTAATAAAATAGGACGCGGTCGAAACGTGCGTCGCAGACCTCTGGCAGGTAGGCGAGAAAGCTTTTAACGAATAAAGTTTTACCGCAGCCTGTGGGGCCGCACACGCAGCAAGTAAAAGGATGCTTCCATCGCGTGTCCATGTTTACGACTGGAATAAAGAAAATTACACGCGTGGAGCCTTCTTTAAACCCTTAACTCGCTCACGCGCTCAGCTGACGATGAAGTACGTGGAAAACATCTCCGCATATAGCAATGTTACAATATTTACGATCCCCGCGGCGGCGCGGAGATCACCATATATCCGCGGTGGTGACTTCCGCGGTGGTGACTTCCGCAGTCATTAGCATACTCCGGCCCGCGCGCGCGCGCGGATAAGTATATTGTCCGCGTCGATCAGGTATTTAAGCAGAGTTTTGCGACCGAGCGTAAATCCGAATTTTTTTTCAATCTTTTCCCGGTCTAACCTTATTCCTTCTTCGCGCTCGTACTCGTCAATATAACGCTCCTTGGTAGTATCGTCCATACACCAAGACGGCCATCCGCTCGCTTGTTGTTTCAACCGAAGGAAGGTATTTACGTACGCGGCAGACAACCCACCCTCGCCGCTGCACTGGTCATACTGCGTGCTCTTATATTGCCATATGACAAAATCTCAGCCACGCTGTAGCCCAATTCGATTGCTTTCTGTAATTCGTGCATTACCCATGTCCCGCTAAACTCACGCTCGGCGACTTGTTCGTGGTTGCAGTAGTCCTGTCGCATTTCCTCACAGCGGGAACGACAGAGACCAAAAATAAGGCGCCCGTGTATTTTTACCAGTAATACGGGCAATAATAAATTTCGTGGTGGCAAAATTTTGCATTTGACGAGTTCTTCGACGCGCGCGAGAATGTTATTCTGGCCATCCGTTAACACGGCGCATTCCGAGCCTATGTAAATGTGCGGGTGACCGATAGGAAAACGGCCTCGCTTACATATATACGGGTAAAGAGAGCAAATATCAGTATATTTGATCTCTTCACCCGGCTCTACAGTGCATGAGGTGACTATATTTTCAGTTCTCCCACCGAAAAACGCATCCCGTGAATTAGGTGTTATTCTACTCATTATCGGGTGAGTATCCAGATACCGTACGAACTCGTGCTGTTGCCTTTTTATCCCATCGAATTTACACTCCCACATCTCGCGCAGTTCGTAGCTGAGACTCCTCATTCGACCGACTTTTAAATGTACACTTACGTACGCTTGTGCATACGTTTGATTAAACTTATTTTTTACCGATTCTCGGTTGTTCGTAAAACAACGCGGGCAACCGTGCACGTAACAACCTTGAAATTAAAAAACGATTCCCTTAGCTGCTTTCCCCTCTCCGGGGGGAAAGCAGGTAGGTAACCGTACACTAAAAATCCCCCGTGCAAGCGAAACTCACGCGTCCTCCCTGCATGTACGATCTATCGACCGATCTCGCGCTCGCAATACAGCAACCACTCTATTGATTTTTGCGAGTGTTTGTCAGCGCGCCTATAACCGTTCGGTGGAATTATTCCTATAGTATTCGGAACTAAAAAATTTTTACGAAAAACGTACGAACACACTGACGCGATTGTACACGCTGATACGAATGGGTCCGTTTCGCCTACCTCGAGAAAAATTTTTCGAAATTATATACACGCGCGCCTCAGTATTTCCACGTCCATCTGGCAATAATCGACTATCTCTTTTTGAAAGTCGAATATATAGCCAGGACTTGTATTTTCATGCCACTCGAGAAAAACGGCTCGCTCAGCTGGCAACATAGTGTCAGGGCAATAAAACTCTAGCGGTGGTAGAGGCCCAACGTACCGCTGGTTCTCGAGGGTGTTAAATAGATGTGGAAAATAGCCCTTCTTACTACTTTCGGGCAAACCGAAGGTAGCAGATAGAGCACTCAATTTCATTTGAAAATAGTTGATGCTGTCGATAAACTTGGTTCGTCCGTACTTCAACATTATTATATTTCGACCGTTCAAAATGACGATGGGGGCTGTGCGCTCAGAGTTTTCGGCCAATCCTTTTAAAATGAATTGAGCATCAAAAGCCTTGGCATTGTGTACGATGCATACAATTTCGAAAAATTCAGTGCTTTCCCGAATGCACAAGCTCAAGAGCTCTTTTACCGGATCGTCTGTGAAAATGAACTCACCCACGCCACATTTGTTACAAATGATTTTAAGGTCGTCCACGTCTATGCAATCCGTGCAAACCTGATGCGCGACACAGAGATTCGGCACGTGAATTCGGGCGTTTTCTCCATACGGTGTATCCTGACGGATCTCAAAATCGTAAAAAATGTATGAAATTTTTTTTTCCGCTTTCAAGTTTCCACCACCACCACCACCAATAGGTTGCATGAAACATGCATGATTGAACGGCTGCCGCTTCGAACATTGTTTACAATAACTAATACCACACTCGTGTTGACTGTGCTGTGTATTTACTATTTTTAAACAATTTTCGCATAGCCGCACGACGTCACACACTTTGCGATTATTTTTTTTGTACGAACCCGCGAGCTTGTGATTAACGAAACAGCCATGCCCGAAAAATTTACGTCCGCACTCTGCGCACTCTATCATTTCTACACCGTCACTCCTACATGGAGTTGTAACAAAGCAAGATTCACAAGTTCGTTTACACTTGTGTTGCCCAATACGGCGAAAACCCTTGTTACAATAAGAGCAAAAAAATTTTGACCCGGCCGCAGCAAATAAATTAGTGATCACGTTAAAGTGTCTAGACTGCTCCTCAAAGATTAAATAAATGACACCGTGAAGCGATGCATTAAAATCTTGAATCTTGTTTCGACCGTCAAATAACGGAGGTTCGCGGCTACCCAAGTTACACTTTTCAAATATAACCATAGCAATACCCTCCGCAGCAAAAAAATCTTGAAACGCCGTCAGCTCGCGGAATCCACACCCCTCTAGAGTAAAATTACTCCTGCATCGTGCACGAGTTTCTCTGCGCGCTCTTTCTGTAATTTTCGCCGACCGTCGCGCCACTCGTCGCGCGTCGCAGCGCATTCGGATGTTTTAAGAGCTAAGTGTGCTCTCGCTACTACGAGCGCGCGCGGCAAACATAAATTGTCCTCGTTTTTTATTGCTACGATCGAGCGTTTACGAAGAATACCTATGCTTAGCGCTTGTTTTGGTCATGCTCCCCCTGCGCCAACAGGCACTTCAACGTAATATATTTGTAAGGCTAGTGTGTCATCGATACCTAAAACTGCGTTACTTTGACTTATAGAATTTATCAAATTCCATAAATCTAAGTAACTGAAATTTTCAATAGGCCTGAACGACAACCCTCCGGCCCCCGCGCAGACCGATTACTACGAATACTCACGCCGATTAATGTGCTAGGTGGAACGTTAGATGTAATATATTCTGAAATATCTCTAATGTTTTCCTCGTGCCATAATACAAGATTTTCCCCGGCAGGCGGCTCACGTATATTAAAACTAACCGTGCGGCCGTGAACAGCAAATCTACGCATGTACTGTTCTCCCTCGGCAGCTATAATAAACCGCTCGGGCCCAGAGTCAGCCCCGTCGTCGCGCGTGATGCTGCTACTGCTGCTGTGTCTGCTGTTGCTTCTGCTACGACCTTCACCAGCGCCTTTCTGAAGAGGGAATTGACGGGCCTCTAAATGAATAAAATGAATTGTCGTCAGCTTTTAATATTATTTAAACATTTCTCTTTTTTAGTAATTTTCTATTCTTCCGGTGGCCCGCGAAAACTCTCGCTTACACGTACTAATAGATCCGCGAGATCTATTTCCGTATACAACGGCGAAAATATATTTTCCGCCTGGTCATGCAACCAACGCAATATCTGTGCGCGTGGTCCATGGAGTATATTCAAAAACCGCTCGTAAACCCCAGGTATATCGGGAATGTCATAGGGATAGTGGTACGATATACTATCCCGATGTCTAATGACTAAAAAAGAAAAATATTTTTTTTCAACAACATGCTCTTTTTTTTTTACATTACAAAAAAGAAAAATTAATTTAACTTACGCTCATTTATACGCAGATGGACTTCGTCCCACGGGTTAAAGTTATTATCGTATGCTCCGGGATCTCCAAGGTAAAAATTGCTCAAGATGTTGTATCGATTTTCCGCGGTATTCGTGATACCTACATCTGCCGACGCCTCAGGAGGATCGCTTAAAAACGCCCGGTGAACGGCTTCCCCCGGCTCCACGTATGGCGATAACGCCTCCAGTATATACTCGCGCTCATTTTCTGCCGCATCCATTTCTAGATTCGCCCTTTCATGGTCCTCCACATTTATAAGATTCGGGCTTACGGGGAGCTCCTCTTCGCTGTCAGACACCGCTTCTGTAGGCTGATTATCGACGGAAAGGGGTGCGTTGTGTACGTCGGAAACCAAGATTTGCTGCTGCTGCGGGCTACTGTCATCAGCCTCGTTACTATCAGTGTCAAACGATAGCCTGCGAGCTACAGGATTTTGTCGTCCATGAGTGCGGGCCGAACCGCTTGCCACCCCAGATGGCCCTGGTTGAGACGGTATATCATCTGCATTCCACTCAAAGTGAGTGGCGTCGCTGCTCTGCTCGTCATCAGCTTCGATATTTATGCTATCAGAATCGCTGTCGCGCAATAAATCATCTAAGGCTGGAAAGAAAAGTTTTTAGAAAACTAAATTTTTAAAAAAAGTTTAGGAAATATATTAAAAGTTTTTTCACTTACCCAATAGTTCCTCGTACTCGCTCATGAGCTTTCTAGAAACGGGCAATCTGTCCAAGTTGTACTCGACCACAAATTCCCCGATGGTACGCTGTACATCTCGCGAATGCCTGAACGTACGGAATAATCTTGCTATCGCCCGATAGCCAGTCAGCCGTAACAAGCGTCGTAACTGATTGACAAGTTCCGTGGAAGACAACTTCCTCAGACGTGTACGCCACGCGTCGCCTCTACTATAGCGTGATTGCGCTGCGAGACGCAATACGGTTTCCCGTAAATTTTTACAAGCGACAAAATTTTCCTTGGTGACGCTTCTCGTTCGAAAGAAAGACTGGTAGGACCATAAGTGGCCCTCACCTCTTTTATAGCGCGAATTTTTGGCGGCGTCAACGGCGTCGAGTGTTTTGAATACAGTATACACGTGGTATCAGCAAATACCTTTCCCTCGGGGTTTTTGACCATCTGTTTACGTTATGTATTCGAGCCGTCTCTGGAAAATCTCACCAAACACAAGAGGTAACTTTTTTCCGTTAAAAATGTGTAGCTGTGTGAAAAATAACCCCGAGTATTGCTATGCGAGATCGCGTGACAGAAGCCCCGGTGCGTAAGCTTTACACGCGAAACATCCTGTTGCGGGGGCTGATACCGTGATACATTGTTTCGAAAAAACAACGGGGTCTTACTTTCTTCGAAGCGGATGCAAGTTTTGAGGATATCCCCTTGGAATTATTGCATGGTCCTGTCACGTACCGATAGTTTAGCTCGAAAGGTTTTCGTCACGCGTGCCGACAGGTTTGAAGAAACATTGAGAAACCCCGCGATGCGGGGTACGAATACTATGGCGGTCGTTCAGCTTTTTCGATAAGAAAAGAAACTCTACAGATGTTAAAAATGTCTTCCTGCAAAAACCCAAAGTGTCCTTCCAACGGCTGTTTTCTACGCCTACGCGCGTTTCTGTTTTTCTCACGTACAGGTACTTAACTACTCGAGCCGCGCGCGCGCGCTCGTAGAGCCCGAAACTTCTTCGAGGTCGCTGTGCTTAAACCATGAAAGAGTAATAAAAAATTTTCATTCGGGAAAAAGATCGCCGAGGTTCTCCGCGGCAAAACATATGCGCTTTCATCAGAGCGTTTGGAAACCTCGTCATGTCGTAAATTCCATTTTCGAAAAGCGTCGAAATACAGTCTGTCGTGGCATCTCCGAAAGAAAGGTGTAACGAAGACATATTGCTTTTTTACGTTTTTACTCATCCCCACTCTAGCTGTCCTCACTAACAGCAGTTTAACCCCCACCATCCCCGCACCAGCATCCCCGTGAACCTCCAACACTGTTAGCGAACATCGAGTCAGTCAGTCAGTTATGGCCAGTCTCCAGCAGCAACTAGGCAGATTCGAAACGCGTCTCACCAAGTGGCGAAGAATCTCACTCAGAAATCGGCAAACATTGACGATTTCAACTTCGAAGGAGGCCGTATACACGGAACGGATAAGGCACGTGAAAGTGCTAAAACGCTTGCGCCAAAGACATCTCCGGCAGTGGCGGTGCAACCTGTTGAAACACCAGGCGAGAGCAGCAACACCAATACCACCATCACCACCACCACCACCAGCACAACCATCACCACCTACAGCACCAACCATCCAGGATTTGTGTTTTGACTGCGGGCTGTATCAACGTACAGCACTGAATTGGACGCGCTGTTGGTGGTGCGATATTCTACGGTACCCTCAGTGCAGCAGCAGTTCGAGCTATCCGTGCTTGAGCGACCTGGACAGCCCGCGCTCCCCATAAAGCGGCTCGGTGATTAGTGTGTGTAGTGTAGTATTCCAGCGCGACGAAGGTGGTCAGTGCGCGCCGACTCGCGTACTACGACAAGCTCTCGTACAAACGCGCCAAAATACACCAATATATCAATGATAATTTTGGCGCGTTTAACGAAGTGCAGCGGGATTCAGCCTTTATGGCAGAATTTGTAGGCGAAATTAGTTGTCGGTTTGCCGCGGCAACATCGCCGTATACCTGCGAATACTACAGCGAGTTCCTGGAGGAGATGACGGATGTGCTGTGCATGTTAAATACCGCAGCGAATATCGCCCTAGAAAAATTTGATAAGGCGCACGGACATGCCATGGCGTATACCGAAAAATTACCTTCAGGATGGCGATGGTGTCAACATACGCAAGAAGTACTCAAAAAATCTTTGCGTCCGTGCTCTATTTGCGAGCTACGATACGCACCGTGCAGCACGTGTCGCCATCGACGGTGCGTTTGCATGCCTCGAAAGTGACAGGGAGCATCCAGTATCAACGCGGTGTGTGTGTGTGCGTGCTAAGTAGTGCTAAGTGTCAGCATCGTTATTATTAATACAAATTTTATATTTCGCGCTTAAAAACAATGACTAAGAAGTGAAACCGAAATAAAAGGTTTGCGATTGACTGAATGCGTATGGTGTGCTTGTAAAATAGTAATTCGTATTATAAATTAAAATAAAAATAATGCGTTAGTGATGTCGATATTTATATTACCGTAAGACCAACTGTAAAATAGTAATTCGTGTATAAGTTAAAATAAAAATTGTGCGTTCGCGATGTCGGTAGTTATGTTAACGTAAGACTAACTTTCTTCTACGATTAAATAAATAAAAATTTATTTTTTTCATCAACAGCTTTTTTATTTGCAGAACTCTCCTTTACACCAACTCCCTATTCCCACCCCCAACTTCTCATTGCGAACACACACACACACACAAACACACACACACATACACACACACATACACAAACACACATACACAAACACACATACACACGCGCGCGCGCGGTCTATACAGCGAGAGGGCCTCGCTCCAGCACTCTATGGGACTTTATGGCGTAGAGCCTATAGCCAAAGGTCTCTCCCACCACCACCACGACGAGTCGGGGCATATACGGCGGCACGCGCCGGGTAGGTATAGGGGCATGGCGTCATGGCGGGCGCGGTAAGTGGGCCATTATTTATGGGTAATAATCCGCCCCATTGTTTATCCTTATTAGCTTGTGTTCACACCTGCTAATGACCTTGTCACACTTGGGACCACACACAGCACGCGGTCTATACAGCGAGAGGTCTTTATGGCGTAGCGCGTATAGCCAAAGGTCTCTCCCTCCACCACCCCGAGTTGAGGCATATACACCGGTACGCGCCGGGCAGGTATAGTGGCATAGCATCATGGCGGGAACGATAAGCGGGACATTATTTATGGGGTAATAATTGTGTTCACACTTGGGGCCCATACACACAGCACACGGTCTATACGGCGAGAGGCCTCGCATCCTACGGGTCTTTATGGTGTAGCGTGGACAGCCAAAGCACTCGCCCCACACCACCTCGTGTCAAGGCATATACGGCAACACACGTGGAGCATGTATAGCGGCATGACGTCATGGTGGGTATCACAAGTGGGCCATTATTTATGGGGTAATAAATCACTCCCCATTGTTTACACTAATTAGCTTGTGGCCACACTTGCTTCTGTAAACACTTGAGTTAATGACCTTGTCACACGTGGGAACCCATACACACCGCACAGCGGGGTGCCACATGGCCCCTACACATCGCACCGCGGGGGACCGTCTCGCTATACCGGTCCCCTTACTACTTATGAGCTATAAATGTTGTAATATGGTAAATTTCAATGCATAAAGAATGCAATGTTCTAGCTGACTCAGTCTTACAGCATGTAGAAAACTATTAAATAGGCAAGTCTCACTGGGTAGAAGTCTGCGAAATATATAATGATTTTTTTTAATACAACAGATACCCTGGAGCGAGTTCTTACACCCTGACTAAACTTAGAAATTAAATAGACGAGCTAATATTACCAGGGACAACTACCTGCCCTTATCGCATTTAACAACACACACCGCACTTATATAATATTTCCCAGTTCCTCTTACCTATCCCCTCACACTTTAAAGCACTGAAACTCGAAAATCACTTAGAGCTGCAGACGTTGCAAAATAGGGCTGGACGGTCTAGGCTGGCACTACTCCATGGATGCCAGTCTGCTGAGAATCATCTAACAGCAATTCACTGTGTCAGTAACCACACCACCTAGGAGAAAAGTACTGACAGAGACCGTCAATTGTGTTTCAATGTCAGGGACTGCCTCAGCCTAGGGATCATAGCGCATGAACAGCAGATCAGTCCCTATTCTGGGGGACAAGCGAGGAGAGTTGAGCACCCAAACACCACATATAACTAATAAATAGATGACTCAAAAAAACATACCATACAAAAGAAAATTCTGCAGCAATGGCTGTTGTTCACTCACTGTACCAGCTTCCTGCAACAACTAGAGGGGAAGAACTGGTGGAGACCTTAAACCGTTGTTTCACTGAAGACGCTGAAGACACAAGCAGCAGCTTAACTGTACACATAGTCACTAGTGTAAGAGCCAAACAAGGAAAGTTGAGCACCTAAAAACCACATATAATTAGTAAATAGATGACTCAGACAACATTTCCACATCCAAGAAACAGTCTGCAGCAATGCCCGTCGTTTACTCTACTCTCGCTGCCACAGATACCTGCAACAAGCGAAAGTACCATCAGCTCACTGATCAGAGGGGTTAGGAACGAGAAAATACTTACTAAATCTACTCTCGCCGCTGACACACTGCCTTCCCATCTCCGACGAATCATCGGCAATCGACGAACACGATGAAAGGGCGAACACGATTCACCAGTGCGGCATACTACAGCAGCCACAGTCTTCGCTGGGGACGCCGGGAGCCAGACGATTCGATTGTTGACAACATAAACCATGGACACATGTGCGCCACGGCTGACGGCACGCCGCACAACTCAGCAGTAGCAGAAAGCGCGCGCGATCATATATATAGATATATCTTATACCTCACGGTCGCACGAGTCCATGTGTTTTTCCGCTGTTCTTGGTGTGCGAACGCAGCCTAGTCGAGGCACGGTAGTATACATAGGTCCGGAAAGTGTGTATGACCGTGAGCCGAGGTACTTAGCGTAGCCATTACGACTGCTACAGTATAAGTATTCATGCACGCAGGTCGCAGGGCTAAGCCAGATTGCCATTGCCGAATGCATCAGTATTGAGCATTCTCCTTCTGTTTTTCTCCTTTTCGCGGTATTAGTGTATATATATATGCATATGTGCGCAAGTATTTTTTTGTAATTGAGATTGCATAGGTATATGTAGTTAGGAACACCCGTGAGTCCGTGAGCAGCTAGTTTTTTATTATTATTATATTAATTTTTTTTTATTAAAAATATCGGAAGTGTTGCAATTTTCGCTTTTATAAAAATACAAGGTTCTCCTGAGTATTGCGGTCGTGCCTATTATGTAAAAACGAAGTTTTTACATAGGGAGAGGGCGGGCGACGAGCGAAGCGAGGAGCAGGTGTGTTTGGGGCCGGGGGGATGGCACAGCCCCCCTAGTTTTACTTATTTAGTAAATTCTCGCATTGTTGCTGTAAATCTTTCATGTTATGCACAGCCGAATGAGTAACTAATTTAGTTATTTTTCGGGAAACAATATTGTGTTTACTCTTAAACTGCTGTACCCACGAACGAGATGCTTTACACCATGGCATTTCCAATTCAATTTTTTTTTTGTAGAGCCCATCTCTTCAAGTCTATATAGTGGACAGCTATTTTAAAGACAATTGCTTCTTGAAATTTATCTAAAGTATAATTCGAAACTTGGTATAATTTTTCGGGTCTATCACCTCCTGCGTCCACTTGATCTTTCCACCGACACAATTGATGAAATGAAGTCACTTTTCCGAATTTTTTTTTGCACTTTCTAATGATAAAGGCTTTGTTTTTCCACTCTGCCAAAATGCGACAGCTTGTTTCTTGTAATCGAAAATTTATTGGTTCATCTCTATACAAACAAGCAGGAACCTCTGCATAATCTTGAGATGTATCACTTTCATCAATAGCTTGTGCAAAGATATCACTATCATAATCATTAAAATGTAGTTGTATTTCTTGATCAATTTCAATAGGATTATCAATACTATGTCGTATTATATCTTCTATATAATCATGTAGAAGTTGTTCATCTTCGTTTACTTTTAAACGATCAATTTCGATTTTATTTGGATTAAAAGTTAAATATAATAATGTAACAACAGTTATTGGATTAATAATCATGGTAAAAAATCAAGAACAAGAAATAAAATTATTGAATATAATTTCAACAGTATTGCGTTGGTTACAACTTTCTTCTATGTACAAGCAGCATATATTGTAGTGGTTTTCAAATTACTGGTAATCTACTTTTTTTACATTGGGAACTACATTTTTTTGGTTATCTACTATATTTTCAGATTATTTATGAAAAATTGAGAAATCTATATAAGCGGGGAAATATGTATAATTCTGCAATTCGGAAAGTAAAAATATTTTACAGTTGATTTTAAGAATTATTTTTAGATGGCAAGAATAAAAAAGCATGTATCGAATATTTTTAGTATACACTTGGATAAACAGAAATCGAAATCAATTATAACTCGGTTCTAGTGTCAGCTGCTTAAAAATAGTATATGACAATCATATGACGTATGAATAGAAAAATTAACATTAACCAGTGAATAATGATTTTTTTTTAAATGTCATACTTATAAGACGAATACTAGTACATTATGCAATAAGAAAGTATATTTGGAGATTATTCCCGCAGATGCCTATAAGGCAGTAATCACTCGAGGAAATACTCGACTTTACTCCGTGCTGCATGTACCGTGACCTGTATTGACGACCTAATTGTGCAGCCCCACTTTGTTGTCATGAAATACCTCCTCACCCCCCCCCCCCTTTGTTATCACTTTCAAATAACCTCTTGGAACTCCTTGACCAAGGCCATAATGACGTATTTAAACGTAGAAAATTTCAGTCTCTATGTTAGATAAATAAAATATTGGTTTCTATTAAAAAAATCGAAGTTGACCTTGAAATGACCTTCAAATTGGACCCCAAGGTCAAAGCGGGAGGCACCACTTGATGACCTTGTCTAAATATTAATAACATTTTTTTTAATGTGATTCTAACAAGAGAATATCGTTAATAAATTAAAATTGGGCACTAAATATTTGTATTTGTAAGGGGGTTTTTACTCGCTATATCGACAGCTGAGCGGCACAACGTCGTATCTCGGCGCGCGGACGAAGAACGTCGTATTTCAGCACCCGGACGAAGAATGTCGTATCTCACCGCGCGGATAAAGAACATCGTATCTCACCGCACGGACGAAAAACGTCGTATCTCGTCGTATACTGGCCGTGTACTGGCCGCAAGAGCGCCGAGATACGACGATCTTCATCCGCACGGTGAGATACAATGTTCTTCATCTGCGTGGTGAGATATGAGGTTCTTCATCGGCGCGGTGAGATGCGACGTTCTTCATTCGCACGGTGAGATACGATATTCTTCGTCCGCGCGCTGAAATACGACGTTCTTCGTCTGCGCGCCGAGATACGATCTTGTTCCGCTCAGCCCTCGATATAGACTCGAAGGAAAAAATCAGAAGCACGTGTCGAATATATTTTGTTTCTTTTTCGAGTCATATAATCATAATAATTATATATTACTATTTTCTGTCTGAAACTGATGCATCTTTAATGCTGAAAATACCTATTTTTATCAATTCTGGAGTGGTTTTAACCCCCTAAATCATCGAGTTGGCAAAAATAAAAAAACACGTGTTGAGTATTTTTTGATACTCTATTCACCAGCAAATTTTCTTGGTAATCGGTGATTCACACCAACCTGCCTTCCCTTGTAAACTATGCCACCTCCCAAGTAATTATTAAAAGAAATGCATTAAACGAATATGTTTGCTAGATCTGACCGGTGGCTTGCATATTTTAGGAGCAACATGATTTTCTTCTGTTCACACCTGAAATCCAGAATACTGTGAATGTGTCTGTTAGATCGAGCAAGCATGTTCAGAATATACAGAGGACATGATTGAGTAACGAATCTGAGGTATCGTGCAATAATTATCGAAACCCACTGCCATAACCACCAAAAATCAGTTTTATTGTATAATCAGAAATAGAAAAAAACCCGCAGCCAATTCATTGGCCCGTGGCTTGCTCAAACCTAATTTGCTTATTCCTTTAATGAATTTTTAATAACAAAATTTATAATTCTTGCAACAATTTATGACATAATTATAATTAAATTTATTTATGAAGATTAAAAATTATTAATTTCTAAATTATGTATAAAACATGAATAAAATAATAGGTATGCTTTTTTTTTTTAATTATGTGTGAAAAATAAATAAAATAATTGATTGTAATATTATCGTCAAAACCTTTTAAAATTCCTAAATAACCTTTACATCAAATTATATTTTCTTTGTGAAATTTCACACATAGCGTATTTGTCTCTAGTAGTATGCCTGTCCGGTGCTCTTTCTGGAATTTGCGATATAAGAAAAAGTTTCTAACCTTAAAAATGATAAATGGCTATTACAAAACAAAAGCAGGTATACAACACGCGCGCATCGGCGCATAGCGCATAGCGCACGTCATTTCCATTTTTTAGTATACATAAATGCGTTCCCGAATCATTAAGATTTTAAAAGAGGGCTAAAATAGTTTTAACCTCAAATATCTCTGAAATTCATAAACGAACTCTCTTATCCTAAGAACTTTTCTAATAAATAATATACAAACTCTACATCTCCACCAAATTTCAAAGAAATTAAAACAATTTTAATGTAGTTATATTGTGCGAAAACAAAGAAAGTCATTTTCAAGAAGACTAAAATTTTAAATATCAAACATCTCAAAAAATAACCGTATAATCTGGATGAAATTTTACACAGGTATTGCCTATATTGCATACAAAATAGTCTATAAATCTCAAGCTGATACATGAATTCGTCATTGAGAAATTATGATTTTGAAAAAAACCGTAAAACAATTTTAACCCTTTCGTACAGTATGGGTCCTGTAGGACCCACTTTGTTCAACATGCTGTAGAAATCTGAAATTAACTAATTTTTTAAATCTACTTATTTAGTCGTGTTCTCTTATTGAAGGGGAAGCCCCTCAGGCCATTAAAAATCAATTTTTTTGTTTTCTTCCGTCTCGTTTAGTACATTAAAAAAAGGCTCGGCAATGAAAATTGGGATTTGACGAAAATTCGGATCTTGAATGATTTATTTTAGAATAAAAAAATGGTTACTGGTTATTTTTTTTTATTCTCAGTGATGGATCGTGTTAAGGAGACAACGTACTTAGAATTTATTACTATCCGATTTCAATAAAATAATTCTATTGGCGGGTATGGGTTGTATGGGTCCCCCAAGACCCACTTGGAAAATAGTACTTAAATATCTCTAAAAATCATGAGACTATTCTTTTACCTAAAGGACTAATACGATAATATATAGACGCTACATCTCCATAAAATTTCAAAGTGATTAAACCAATTTTTGTATTCTCTTGTTACCATGCGACAAAGAAAACAACTTTGTAAAATACGAAAATTTTCAAAATCAAATATCTCAAAAAGTAATCTTATGATCATGATGAAAATTCGCACACATATTATCTATATCACATACAAAATTTTCTATTAATTTGGAGCTAATACATGGAGCCGTTCTCGAGAAATTACGATTTTAAAAAATGGTTAAAATAATTTTAACCTCAAATATTTCTGAAATTCCTGGACTAATCATTTTGCCCAAAGAACTCGACCGAGAGCTATCAATAGTCTACCTCTACAAGGAATTTCAAAGCGATTGAGTCAATTTTACTCCCGTAATCGTTGGACATACAAAACTCATTTTTTTCACATTTCAATTTTTTTCTCAAAAACTAGTCGATAAAATGAATTCAAATTCTTACAGATTACAGCTATTTATATTCTTCATTACCATGATGTTTCTCAAGAAAATTGACCGTTTAGTTTAGGAGTTATAAGCTATAAAAGAAAAACACGTTTTGTTAATAACGAAAGAACCGTGATAGCTAGAGAAAATTTTTTTTTAAATATAGATATTTTAATGCTCTTTCGAATGCTATCCATTCGATTCAAATATCTCGACCTTATCATTAAAAAAAAGCAAATATCTATTTTGAGAAAATCGAAAATTCGAAATAAAACAAAAATGCATCGGCGAATCAAAAAACGAATTTTTGACCCGCCATCACACAAAAAAAAACAAAAAAAAGAGACCTGTCCGGTCAAAATCGATCGAGTAGAAGCTGAGATCCAGGCATATACACATATACGCACACACATCCATACAGACATTTTTCAAAAATCATGTATTTTGATTCCTAACACCTCGAAAAACAATTATAACATGTTTTTACAATAACTCAAAAAATTACTATCACAAAGCTTCCTCTAGGAGGAGCAGCTGTGCAATAAAAATTTCTTTTCTACAAATCCAATCAAGTTACAGAAAAGAAAGAACTGACAATGAACTGACTAAGAATTTCATTAGAAAAAAATTCAAAAGTAATTAAAACCACCTATCAGATTTAGCAGAATGGTGGCTTTTATTATGTTAGAAACTTTTATAACTTTAGAAACAGATGATTTACTCACCAGGATAATTTAACCATTAAATATCATCTTCTGGCCTGCATAGCACTGATATAAGACACGATATTCTCTGCTTCTACTGCATCTTTTGTGTGTGCAACAACTTCTTCATGTTAACTGATTGAAGAGTGACTTGTGCATGACAACTATCGCGGCAATTTGTACCAAGTTGTCTTGTTATATCATTATATGTATACCACTGAATGCAGAGAAGGCTGTGGTTTCATTCATTCCATATGCAGTACTTGCAGTACTGATATCTTGGCATCCTGCTTGTCATACTGTGTGACGACATGTAGTACTGCCATTCCTGTTCATAGCAGGGGTCTTGCAGAAGCAATGTCATAGCTAATGGCCCTTGGAGCAATACATAGATGCTCTGCACTTTCTGAGGAGGTGAGAAGACCTCTTTTTTTGGCCACATAATGTTAGTGTTCACTCACTGGCATCGCTTCACTACTGCTGCTGCTGTTGGAAAATATTGTATACTTCAGCATTTGTGCTGTTGAGACTAGAACATTTAACGACTTATTAAGACCGTAAAGGCTGACAAGCTATGGATATTTATATTGAACAGCAAGTCTGTGTTCCCAGTGCACATATACAATAGCGTGTAAAATAGAGCTGAGAGAATAACTACTAACAATACCAAATATGGCATTATTTACATGGCATCCCAGAGGTGAAGGCTGTCCATATCCAGAAGGGAAGGCAGTAAATAGCCTGGGGTAACGCTGAGCACAAGGATAGCATTTTCGGAGTAGAACAGCCCGTAGGAGAAGAGGACGATGATACAAATGAAATTGACGCTTGTTCGTGTTGCCAAGGAGTGAAGCGACTATTGGCGCAGAAATGGGAGGTCACGGCCAAAGCTTTTGATCCCTGCCATGTCCTCACGACAGCTCCGGCGGCGGCGGCGGCGGTGACATCAACGTTCTTCTGCGCTTCACTAGCTGCCTCTCCTTCTGTTCTGACTGTGCGGACTACGCGCGTCTGTGTGTATACGCGCTTTCTAACCTAACATCTTAGCCGACGTCTGGTCTGTCCTCGCGCACGTCTACATGTTTCTTCTTCCCTGACTTCTAGGCGTGTTTATCTTTACCACAGCGATGATGACGTGGAGGCAATGCGGCGAATCTCTCTCGCGAGTCTTCTTGGGAAGGAGAGTCTCGCGTGCGCGTTCACCTCATGCCTGAGCGTGGACCGCCGGAACGTGCTTGCCAGCGGCCAGCACCGAGCACCGAGCACAACTACAAACGAGCAGACGAGCTGCAGCGCATGCGCTTGGGCGTACACGTACACGGGCAAGGCCAACACTGTCGCCGCC
Source organism: Torymus aiolomorphi (assembly GCA_036365515.1). NCBI lineage: Eukaryota > Metazoa > Arthropoda > Insecta > Hymenoptera > Torymidae > Torymus > Torymus aiolomorphi. Next base: position 38,219,351 of record CM070874.1, read on the forward strand.
AATGTGATTTGTGATTCTGTGGCGTACACGTTACCCATATGATATAATAATCTATTTTTTTTTGCAAATTATGTAAAATCAATAGCAGATTGCTCTAAGTTTCACAACATTCTACCATTCTGCAAAGTTTCAAGTAAAAATATTAATTCGTTTTTGCGCAAACTTTGAACAAAATTTTGACATCACGCTCCATCCACCTCGAAATTTTTTTCAAAGTTTATTCAAAAACTGATTGATATTTTGACTTGAAATTTGGCAGGAAGGTAGAATATTGTAAAACTTAGGGCAATGTGCTCTTGATTTTGTATAATTCGGTGTATTTTCTTTTTTATTAGCTTGAAACCGCCGAATCGACTCGATCGTTAAAAATTGAATATGGTACCCCCTTAAACTTAATTTCACAATACATAGATAATATAGACGAATTTTTAAAATTTCTCGAAGGAGACATTTATCTATACTTACGCAGTACAAGCAAAAAAGAAGACGTACCTTAATAATAAACAAAATAAATGACGTAAAGCACAACATCACCGCCCGTAGCTCCTCCCAAAATGCTCCAGAAAACTCTGATGCAGAAATGGACATATAAAATTCAAATTCAGATATAACAAACAAAAGAAATAAGTAATGGATAAGATAGAAACAATTAACATAGCACAATGGAATATTAACGGAATGAGAAACAACTATGAACTATTACAGGAATTAATATTAGAAAAAAACATAGGCATCGCCTGCATTCAAGAAGCAAACCTAAAAACAATGAAACAATAAAATTAAATAATTACACATGCTACAACAAAAATAGGGAAGACTGTACTGCCGCAAGTGGAGGAGTAGCCATTTTAATTAAAAATACAATATACAGCTAAATGCACCCTATCAAAACTAACATTGAAGCAATTGCAGTTAAAACGATAATTGGAAACCAAAATATATACATTTGCAATATTTACTTAAGTAATCGATATAGACTCAACATAATAGATCTCAAATCTCTAGTACAACAATTACCAACACCTTTCATACTACTTGGAGATTTCAATAGCCATAACTCACTATGGAACTCATACAAAGCAAATAAAAGAGGCAGGCTCATAGAAGAATTCATTAACAACAATAATATTATAATACTAAATGATAACTCACCTACCCACTTCAATGTAAGCAATGGAAACCTTAGTGTCATAGATTTAACTATGGGCAGTAACAGCTTAGCAAGTCAACTAGCGTGGCAAGCGTTATATGAACTTTATGGCAGTGATCATTTTCCCTTAATCGTCTCAATGAATCACCAAACAACAACCCACAAATTAAATCACACCAGATGGAAATATCACAAAGCAGATTGGATAGAATTCAAGAACATAATACTCAAAAATATAGACGAATTAAATACTCAATTGAACAACCTCGCAAGTGCAGATAAGATAAACATTAATCAAATCGCACAAAAATTTACAGAAATCATACACGAAGCTGCAAATCAATCCATACCCAAAACTAAATAACTAAGGCGAAGACGCGATCTTAAACTATAGAAAACATTGAACAAATTTAAGAAAAAACAAACCGAAGAAAATAAAATTGAATTTAAAAGGTTTAAAGCAATTGCAAAAATACCAGTAAAAAATAATAAAAGAGAATACTCGACAAATCACTTAAACAGAATAAACAACCAAACAACAACAAAAGAAGTATGGGCAAAAATTAAAACAATTGAAGGTAATAGAAAAAACACAGACATAACCGCGATAGAAGAAGAAGGAAAAACCATACAAAACCAAAAGAAATAGCCGACACCTTAGCTACAACATTTGGCAAAAACTCCAGTGATGAGAACCGTGATCCAAACTTCGTACAAAATAAAATAAAAACAGAAGAAAAATTTAACAACATAACTGTACCTACCAGTAAGAACCCACTCAACACGCAATTATTAATGGATGAACTGATGACAACCCTAAACACTAGTAAAAACTCAAGCCCTGGTTCTGATGGAATAGCCAATGCTCTACTTAAAAACTTACCTCCTAAAGGCCTATCAAGTCTACTAAAAATTTTTAACGTTATATGGAACAATAAAGTATTTCCAGACTTGTGAAAACAAGCTATTGTAGTACCTGTTTCCAAATAAAAATAAAAATAAAGCTATCGCTCAATTGCCTTAACTAGCTGTTTATGTAAAACAATGGAAAACATGATTAAGAAAAGATTAAGATGGTACTTAGAATCCAACAAAGTGTTTACTAAATTCCAAAGCGCATTCAGACAGAAATACTCGACAAACTACTGTCTAGTCACATTAGAAACCAAAATATGTGATCCACTTGCAAGAAACAACCTCCTATTAGCAATATGTCTAGATCTAGAAAAAGCTTACGACCTAATATGGAGAAAAGGAGCATTATCACTCCTGTTAAAACACAGAATAGACGGCAATATGTACCATTTAATAAAAAAACTTTCTCTCGGACTGACATATACAGGTAGGTAAAAGTGAAAAATAAACTATCCAAACTTGTAACATTAGATAATGGTGTTCCACAAGGATCAGTAATCATCACCATATTCTTATTATGCATTAACGACATTCAAGAAGCCATCTCACTGCCGGTACAATGCACAATTTTGCAGACCATATCACTATCCTTCTGGAGGGAAAAAAATTAAAATCAAGTAAAAAAATTATACAAAATGCCCTTAACAAACTTCAAGAATTCGTAGCCGCCAATGGGTTTCAATTCTCGGCCACCAAGGCACACGCAATTATATTCGAAAATAGAAAAACAAAGAAATTGAGAAAAAACTAAAACTTTACATCAACCACCAAAAAATTCAAATAGTTAATGAAATAAAAATCCTAGGACTAAACTTTGACAGCCAACTAACATGGAAACCAGACATCAAAAATTTAAAATACCAATGCCTCGGGAGAACCAATATTTTAAAAGTACTATCAGCAAAAAGTTGAGGCGCAAATAAAAAAATTATCACAAATACGTACAAGGCTTTAATTCAAAGTAAAATAGATTATGGATGCGTAGCCTATGGGTCAGCACATAAATATACCCTCAAAACACTAGAACCTGTATTAAACACAGCTATGAGAATTGCCACCCATTCATTTAGAGCCAGTCCAATCACTAGTATACTAGCTGAAAGTAAAACTCAACCCTTAAGTATAAGAAGAATCAAAGTTACCTTAAACTACGCATCGAAAATATTATCTCATCCTAATAACCAGGCTTACAACATAATCGCAACCAATAAAATAGAAATTCCAGAAAAGAAAAATAAACCAAAAAAGTCATTCCGAAAGAAAGTAAATCAGTACATAAAAACAATAAAAATGACACCATTAAAAATATTAACACATCAAGAACCCAAATTTTGCCCATGGGAAAATACCCTTGATAAACTATTGATTAATGATGAGGAAGAACAAACAAAGTCCAGAAAAACTATAAAAGACTACCCAGAATATCAACACATACATACAGTCTACTACGAAGATCAAGATACAAAAGGAAGCGCCGTACTACTCCCGAACGACGAGAAAATCTTACAGACTGCCTAAATGGTACACCACAGAAACAAGTCAAGCCAAACCAATTATCAAAGTAATAGAATATATTAAAAAATACAGAAGGTAAATACATATTACACATAGAAGATAAAATATTTAAAAACAAGGCAGTTAACCCCACTAATACAACAGAAAAATTAATCTCCAATGAACTGTACAAAATAAAAAACAAACTTAAAATATACACAACAGTAACAAACTCAAAAACAATAGAAGCACAAGAGACAGCAAAACTTGCGAGCAAACTTGAATTCCCAATGGATAGTAAAATCATAACTATGGTCGACGGTGTAAGAAAGAAAGGTGGTCCGAAGGATCACCTCTACCCTGTGCTGATTATGTGGTAGTTACATGTTGTGTTGATAGGTGGTGCATGAGTCAAGAAGGTGTGGAGATAAGACACCCCACGTTCTCCTAATTCCAGGAAGAGATAATGAAGAGAGTCGTGGAGTCAACGATAACAAGGAGGTTTATTCAGTGTATGAAGTGTACAGTGGACACACGTCTACACGCTCTTGACTCTGAGCAACGTTTGCGACGCGCAGGCCGCTTCTCGCCGAGCGCAACATGGCTGCTTCTCCACACTCTTCGGAATTAGAGTGAGAGATAGAATGTAAATATACCTATCGTACTCGATAGCACTTACAAGCTAAGTGGATCACAATATCAAGCTAACTAATACTGAATGTAATGAAAAATAATTTGGAAAAAATTTTTAAAACTGGAAAAGCGCGTGGCAGTGTGTGAGCAGCGTCACGCGCGCGGCGTTGCGCTTATTCGAGTTTTAACTTGTTTATAACACGACCGATCTTTGTACGTAGTATTTACGCAAATACATTGATTAGATAAAAATGTACCGTTAGATCCTTGCTTGTTTGGATGGAAGGAAGAGAATAAGTTATTATTACCTAAACGAGTAGAAATTTTATTTCCCCCGTCTAATCAATTAGATTTGAATTGTACTTGTAAAGTATGCTCAACAAAATCATGCTGCTGTGTATCTGGGGAAATACCGTGCTGCTCTTTCTGTCATTGTAAACGCAAGCAAACGTGTAAAAACAAATTTATTAGTGAATATATTACTGAAAACGTTATTTGTAAGAATGAAATTTCAGAATAAATATCAGTTTTTCTATTTTTGTTACCTGAAAATATAGTTTGATTTCATTACCCCGTTATATATTTCCAGTTAGTTGTAAAACGTGCAATTAAATGTTAATAAATAATATATTTTACATTTTATAAATAGATTAAATTAGTAAATCTACAAAAGGGCCACGGTTAATAACGTATATGGACTATGAAATCGAGTAACTTGCTTCTATGCGTCTCGCATGGTTCGGCGCCTCGCGCGGCAATCACTATTTCTCTCAAACCAATAGTGATAACTGTACATTATATGACATGAATTTGTTCGTTATGAAACAAGGAATAATTCTATGTAATTTGTAATATGTGTTTTTTTTTTAAAAGAGGTCAAATCGTCTTATAAACAAATAAAAAGTACTTTTTTCGGAAAATTTATTTAACTTATAGAGTTATAGCTTACTTGGAGTCAAATTTTATACAGATATTATGGCATATATTGATAAAAAAATGTTTCATCTTTAAAATAAGATGTTATAAGTCAACAAAATTCGAAGTTGAACGAAAATTACAAGGTAAATAGTGAGCGCGAAGCGTAATTATGCAACATAATTCAATAAATTTGCAATATCTCGGGTTCTAAGCATCTTTTTTTAATTCTGCAAAAAGGAACTGATTTCTTAGAAAAAATGCAACAAATCTACATCGACACCTCCTGTTCATATAATTCTAACTCACGGAACAGTGCAACATAATTCTAACTCAAAATTCTATGCAAGATAATTCCAACTCGAAATTTCGTGCAATATAATTCTAACCCACAACTCCGTGCATTAAAATTCCAATTCGGGCCAATACAATATGATTCCTATTCAAACTCACAGTGCAATATGATGCTAACTCGTGCGGCAAAACAACATAAATCTAATTAAAATAATCCTGGACATTATTTCCTATGACAAACAATTCTGTACTCAAGCACTTCAAATAACACGGGAGAGAAATAGTAGTACCTTATTTATCAATTAATCTGATGTTTTACATATATTGATATCCATATACATAATCATGAAACGGAGGCATAAACGCAAAAAAACACGATTTTTCACAGAAAATAAGGGTTACTAATTAAACAAGCTTTACTCAAACATAAATAAACCACCTTTAAAAGTTGAAATAGATTGGGTGCACGAGAAAACGGGCTCTCGAAAACAAGCTTCTTACGCGTGCTTATATTCAAAGCGAAATTACTGGTCAAATTAAAACTAGCTTAAGCCTACCAAATTTTTTTAATCAAATGACTAGTAAATTTTTATATATAGTAGTACAATATCATGTACTATATATGAACCTATTATATGTTATGATACATAAAAATAACCACAATACATGCGATATATATGCGTGTAAAAAAAGCACGATTTGCGGATTTTATGAAATTAAATTTTAATTTTTCTGGTGACTTGATATTTTCTTTACAGAAAAAGATTTCGCAGCTCAAATGCTATTACTCTCTAGGTGGTTTTATGAACAAATTATCGATTTTCATTAAATGACGAGGAAAAATGCTTTTTGGTCCATAAGAGCCTATCGAGGGGGCATAGTAAGCACTTCAATGTGCACAAAAAATACTCTTAAAATAATCTCTTGTACTCTAATGTACTTTCTTATACTCTCTTGTGCTCTCGTTACTCCCTTAAAAGAAGAAAATATAGAGAGTATAAAGAGTACATACGAGAGTACAAAGAGTACATACGAGAGTACAAAGAGTACATATAAGAGTACAAAGAGTATATTACGTAAAAGTGCAACACGATTATTTAAATAATTTTAAACCCAAGCAGCCGGGGGATACGACGTCCACGCGTATATGAGAATTACTTAGACGTGCAATACGATTATTTAAATAATTTTTAAATGCAAGCAGCCGGGGGATAGGAGATCGTTTTTGTACGTCTTTGTAATTCCCTTTCATGCGTGGACCTCATATCCCCCGTCTACTTTGGTTTAAAAATTATTTGAATAATTGTTTTGCTTATTTTTGCACGTCTACATAATTTCCATATATGCGTGGACCTCGTATCCCCCGGCTACTTGGGTTTAAAAATTATTTAAATAATCGTATTACTGATTGTTGTACTTCGACGTAATTCCCTAATATGCGTGAGCCTCTTATCCCCTGCCTACTTGGGTTTAAAAATTATTTTAATAATTGTTTTACATATTGTTACACGTCTACATAATTTCCATATATCCGTGGACCTCGTATCCCCCGGCTACTTCGGTTTAAATAATTATTTAAATAATCGTATTGCACGTCTACGTAATTCTCATATACGCGTGGACCTCGTATCCTCCGGCTGCTTGGGCTTAAAAAGTATTTAAATTATTTTCTTGCGTACGTCTACACGGAAAAAAAGTAAATCCTACTTTTTACACAGTTGATTCAACTTATAAAAGCAAGTTTATTTTACGTTCATAAGTATCAGTAGAAACTGCTTTTAAAAAACGTAAAATTCACTTTTTAGTAAGTTAAGATTGGCATTATGCTTTGATATGAATTTCAAATAAAAAGTAGTTTTTACTTTTAAAATTAAAAGAAAAGTGAATTCTACTTTTTTTAAAGCAGTTTCTACTTTTTTCTTACCTAGTTGATTTAACTTCTGCAAAACAGCAAGATTTACTTTTTTTCCATGTACGTAATTCCCTAACACGCGTGGACCTCGTATCCCCCAGGTGCATGGGTTTAAAAATTATTTAAATAATCGTTTTGTTGCATTTCTACGTTGTTCCCAAATATGCGTGGACCTTGTATCCCCCGGCTACTTAGGTTTAAATATTATATTGTGTACCTAGGACGTACTCTTTGTACTCTTTGCACTCTCTTATGTACTCTTGGTACTCGTTGTACTCTCGTATGTACTCTTTGTACTGCTCCCTCGATAGGCTGTTATGGAGAGAAAAGTATTTTTCCTCGTCATTTAATGAAAATCGATAATTTGTTCATAAAACCACCTAGAGAGTATAGCATTTCAGCTGTGAAATCTTTTTCTGTGAAGAAAATATCAAGTCACCAGAAAAATAAAAATTTAATTTCATAAAAACCGTAAATCGGGTCCTTTTTTTACACGCATATATATCGCATGTATTGTGGTTATTTTTATGTATCATAACATATAATAGGTTCATATATAGTACATGATATTGTACTACTATATATAAAAATTTACTAGTCATTTGACAAAAAAATTTGGTAGGCTGAAGCTACTTTTAATTTGACCAGTAATTTCGCTTTGAATATAAGCACGCGTAAGAAGCTTGCTTTCGAGAGCCCGTTTTCTCGTGCACCCAATCTATTTCAACTTTTAAAGGTGGTTTCTTTATGTTCGAGTAAAGCTCATTTAATTAGTAAGCCATATTTTCTGTGAAAAATCGTGTTTTTTTGCATTTATACCTCCGTTTCATGATTATGTATGGATGTCAGTATATGTAAAACATCAGATTGATTGATAAATAAGGTACTACTATTTCTCTCCCGTGTTATTAGAAGTGCTTTAGTACAGAATTGTTTGTCATAAGAAATAATGTCCAGGATTATTTGAATTAGATTTATATTGTTTTGCCACACGAGTTAGCATCATATTGCACTGTGAGTTTCAATAGGAATCATATTGTATTGGCCCGAATTGGAATTTTAATGCACGGAGTTACGGGTTAGAGTTATATTGCACGAAATTTCGAGTTGGAATTATCTTGCATAGAATTTTGAGTTAGAATTATGTTGCACTCTTCCGTGAGTTAGAATTATATGAACAGGAGGCGTCGACATGTTTAAAATATCATTTTAGTTTATTGTCTCGTTTCTACAGCGTTCTAAACAATTAAATTGTTAATAACTTTTGAAAACAACAAGATACGACAAAACACCCTCGAAATTCGTAATCAGCGTGCCAAAATACGTCTAGGAGCCTTTGGTGTCTGACTGGACCTCCATCGGCCACGAAAACCTTCCTGGCTCCTAGATTAACTGTACATCACATTTAAGTCATGCTTTGGTCGTAGGAGCAAAAGCTACCTTTTTTCTTGCGTAAGTTTTTAATACTGTTCGATCAACTGTAGCGGGCTGATTGCCATTCGAATCACCACCGGAAGACACTTCGAAGAGATCATCGCGGATTATATACGCGGATATCAGGAGTTCCACCGATACGCTGCGTGACGCGCCATTAACTTCTATATCGAAGACGCGATCGGACGGACGCTTTAATACTTTTTAGGGGCCAGTGTAAGGCCATTCTAATGATTTTTTGTCCACGTTACGTAAAAATACATGTGTACAGGAGTACAAGTCTTTAAAACAAAACAATGCGGGGATGTACCAGTAAGGTCGCTGTCGCCAATTACTGTTTAATACGTGTAAAGGCTTCCTCTGCCTCAGGCGTCCATGGAACGGGACGTTTGTCATTTTTGCGAGAATCGGTGAAGAAATCATTAAGAGAAGCATGAGTGGTCACAGCATGAGGCATGTTGCGACGATAGAAATTCACAGTGCCGAGAAACCTACGAAGCTCTGCGATTGTTTGAGGTTTGGGGAAGTTCAAAATAGCTTCAACCCTAATGGGAATGGGGCAGATGCCTTCACCATTTACAAGATAACCTAAAAACTCCACTTCTTCAACTGCAACGATACATTTTTCGACATTTAGGCGAAGATGAAACTTCTTAAGTCGTTCAAAGACCGTACAAAGACAAAGCGATAAGAATATCGTCAATATAAAGGTATACGAAATCCAAGTCATCTAGCGCGCTATTAATGTAACGCTGAAAGGTCTGACTGGCGTTGCGAAGACCAAAGTTCATGTACATGAACTTGAAAAGGCCGAAAGAGGTAATAATTGCTGTTTTCGGTATGTCTTCAGGAGCAACGGGAATCTGATTGAACGCTTTGTGAAGATCAAGCGCCGAAAACATTTTTTTACCATGAAGGTTATTATTACAGTCATGAATATGAGCAGTCGGATATTTATCCGGAACTGTGGCAGCGTTTAAGCGTTCTTAAACTCTCCAACTGTTATCCTCCAACTCCAACTGTTATCCTTCTTCAACTCCATATGGAGGGGGCTTGCCCAAGGGCTGCTGGAGGGACGGCAAATTCCTGCCTCGATCCAAGCATCAAATTCGTTTTTTGCCGCTTTTAGCTTGTCTGGAGTAAGTCTACGTGGACACTCAGAGACAGGCGGGCCAGAGGTTATAATATGATGAAAAACGTCACTGTTTCTAGAGACTGTGGGTTTTGAGACGCCGGTGATCTCCGGAAAATCAGCGAGAACCGTTGCACACTCTGAACCGGGAACACCTTCAAAAACAGAGTCGAATGTAACATCTTTTACAACTGCAAGAGTATAAATATTGGTAGACGAATCGACAAGACGATTTCTTTTAAGGTCAACAAGAAGGCCATAATGAGCTAGTGGATCAGCACTTATAATAGGATGAGGAACATCCACAATACAAACCCTACTGAAAAAGTGCAGCTGATTATCAGCTGATAATTAGCTGATAATCAGGTGATAATCGTGCCAAAACTGCACTGATTATCAGCTGATTTTCACATGAAAATTAAAATAATGTACACAGTGGCAAAGAAGTTTTGAATTATTTGTCATAATTTAGGAATGTAAAATTAAAATTAACAATAATAAATGATAATAATAATTAATAATAAATGAAAATATCTGCAGGATTTTCAGGTCAAAATCATCTGATAATCAGATGATAATCACCTGACAGTCACCTTCTAGTTACCCGATTCTCAGATGATTATCAGCTGATATGCACCTGAAAGTCATGTTGATATTTTCATTTATTATGAATAATTATTATTATTAATTATTGTTAATAATGCTACATTCCTAGATTGTAACAAATAATTTTAAACTTCTGGGTCAGCATCTACATTGTTCGACATTTTTTCGAACATATTAATTAATCGTAGAATCAAGTAAATGAACCATGATAGTACTTTATAATAATAAATAACAATAACTAATAATAAATAAATTTTAAACGATAAATTTTCATGTGAAAATCAGCTGATAATCAGATGCCGTTTTGGCACGATTATTACCTGATTATCAGCTGATAATCAGCTGCACTTTTTCAGTAGGGAAAGCTCCAGCGAATGGGGCGTCGAATGTCCATGTTAAGTGTGAGTAACGATTAGCCATAAGTTCTAATTAATGAATTATTCGCTGCAAAAAGCTTAAAGGAGCTGAGCTTGCCGCATACCTTAGGATATGCAGAGACAAGCGAAATGTCCGCACCTGTATCGACAAGGAACGACTTGCCTGAGATACGATCACGCACATGGAGACGTTTAGATACGTGCGAGCTTTCTGGAGTCGTCTCCTCAACAAAAGGTTGAATTAGTTTTTTGGTGGATTTTCTTAGTGCCACTCGCCATATTTGGAACACCACTCCTCACACGATAAAGATTTATCAGGGTATTTGCGGTGAGCAAGGCATAAGCCGGAAGGATCGCGACTAGAAAAGCGGGCGCGCCTTGATCTGATAGAGAATCACATGAGTCCTTCGAAGATCCCGAAATACCGTTTACTTTTTTAGTGAGTGCGTCAAGTTTACGCTCAAGGCGCTTAAAGGCGGTCCCAACATCAATAGGATTGGGCTGATTCGAAGGAGCAGCATGAACTTGAGGATTGAGAGCACTCGAGATCTGCATTTGATTTGCGTCTATGACTTCTACAATTTTATCAGCCGTTGTGCTAGTTTGTGGAGATCTGTTACCTCTGAGATTGCGAGGGTGGCTTTGCACTGCGTGGGTAATTGATCTAGAAAGACAGAACGCATCATGTCATCAGTAGCGCCCGTATTAAGGCCTTGAAGGTGGCTTAAAATAAGAGATGGCTTGCCGATTGTAGAGACTTGACCTTTTATAAACAAACGTAAGCGCGTTTCGGCGGAGGTGCCATATGTATCGATTAAACGCTTCTTTACTTGTTCAAAAATATCCGCAGGACGAGTTTCGGCAGTGACAAAGTTCCTGATAATTTCGAATACTTCCATATCTATCTTTTCAGCAATGAAGTCCGCTTTGGACCCGCTCACCGAAATACAAGCGTTTCTGAGAGTGATCTCAGCTTACGCAAACCATGCTGCGGGATTATCGCGAGAAAATGAAGCGATCTTTGGTTGCCGGTAAATCGCATTTACCGCTGGGGCGTGGGCCACGGCCTGGTTGTTACCTTGATCGTTTTGTTTACTATTCAGATCAGCTAATTGCTGATGAAGCTGCTGCACCTCGCGGGCTGGATTAGCTTGTTCATCACCGTCAGCCATTTTGCTGGATAGAAACGTACGCGAGCCGAAAACCGAGTGCGCTAATAGTTACTTCTACGCGACTCGAGAGTACACGTAGAAAGTAAGGAAGGAGATCCTACCCCTCGGATGAGGTTTTACAGCAAGCCTAACTACCTTACGCCGCTTGCGTATCACAAGTTACCTAGTTAGTGCTCGCAGGCACAAACAATAAATTTTAAGACTAAGCCAACACTAAAGCTTAAAATTGTGGTTTAGCAAACCACGCGAAAATTTTAGAGAAATCACTCTCCCACTATGAAGAAAAAAAATGTATTAAAGGGACAAGTCATGGTTAAAACTGAAAAAAATAAGAATAAATAATTTGATTAACAATAAATCCCAGGTGTAATCTTTGAACTTAATATTTTTCCCACTAATAATATTACCTACAATTTCCGCCTGTAGTTAGCTGATAATATACATCTGGCTCTTGCGTACATTTTATTAATGATTTAACTCAGATTTATTGATTGCCGTAGGTTTACTTTTCAACAACTAAATAAAATGACTGGAAATTCATGGCTTGATCTTTGTTTTTACATCAGTTACCAGTTTTCTGTGCTACTTTTCCTAAAAAAATTTTTTTAATATTTATTTTTTATGAAAAATCTCAATTTTTGGTATATTTTATCAAAAGTTCTATAGTTTTATTTTTTTTATTTTTTTCTGAAGCTTTTTTCAAAAAAGTAGCGCACATTCCTTGTGGCTAATGTAAAAAGGAATGCTCACCTAAAATTTCAAGTCATTTCGTTCATTTGGTGAAAAATAAACTTACGGCAATGACCCTGTAAACACAAAAAACAAGTTTTTCATAAATCATGTTTGAAACTTGAGTTTCTTATAACTTATGGTAAGCTTTTCAAAACTACTTACAAAAATCTTTTTCATAATTCTGTATAATATACTTTGATTAAACATGAAAAATGGAATATCCATATGACAGTTATTTTGGCACGGACACTCTAATCATCTCATGTCTAGTCTCATTAAATATCTATAAAAAAGGTTTAATTAGCTTAATGACATCTTTATATTATTTAGAATAATACATTATTGTAGCTCTTATCTTTTTTTTCGTATTAGACTAAAATATTTTTATTCCTTGATGCTGCAGTCTATAACCTACAAAAATCATCTATTCCGGGTAACAGATCCAATCACAAATTAACTAAAAAGAAAAACAATAAATATTAACTATTTTTATACGTATAAGTAACAAAAAAATCTTTTAATTACTTACTCTAGTAAGAACCTGGTTCATATGACTCTTTTGGTAACTGAAGTCGTACTCTCCTTCTTTTTCTTCTACTTTCTAAGGTATTTTCCTCAGCATTCCTTTCAGCATAGAATAATCTTTTATCATTGCTCTTCTTCACCCACTCAATTGCAGCTACTCCAGGTTTGATGTCGAAGGCATCCATTATTTCCAAGAAACCAATTCTTTCATCATTGAAACAAGTGATAGCAATGTATACACCTGTATTGAGTACATGCACACCACTGAAAGATGTCTTGGTAACGAGCTTCCAAACTATCTGATTGAAGCTTTCATTGCTATTCTGTGTAAAACCACCAAGACACCTTTCAAGCAGTTCCTGTTGAGAGAGATCTTCATAAATTGGTTTTAACTGCTCCATCACTACTGTTGGAATACTGCCTGTATGATGGAAGCCTTTCAGTTTTTTCTGGGCTTTCGCTTTTTGCCACTTGCACCAACTATTTTCTCCTTTCGGACACAAATGATGTTGAGGTGATTTATCTGTGAAGATTTTGTGGTAATAAGTGGCCGATATCGCATTGCTCATATCTTTCACTGAGTTCGCATTGCCCCTGATGGCATTACCATAGTAGGTGGTGAGCTGATCAATAACTTTACCAGTCAAGCGTCTCTGTCCTCCAATGGATCTTCCATCAGCTAACTTCTTCTTGCCAGAATTCTTCTTTAGATTTCTCAGCCTTGTACCCATTCGCTTTTGAACATGTCCAACACACTCCTTTTTTTCTACTATCAGTTCATCTCCATATGGTTTAACTTTACACAAATCACAGAAAACTTTTGAATCACCATCTCCAATGTAGCGATGATACTTTACACCATATTTTTCCATGGAATTTTTGAAAATTTCAATAATTCCATCCACTTCCATCTTTTCGGCACTTCCTTCATGGTTTGCTGAGCAATTGGCTTGATGGTCCGTGTATCAGTCTTCATATTCTTCTGTGCCCTCTTTATTTTCCCATTTCATGCAAGCTTTGCAGAAACTATTCTTCATAGAGATGTCAAGAATTTGTTGGGAACGCAAACCAATCAAGCTTGTGATTCCTTGTAAAGAAGAGAATCCTCTCTTTCTCCAGGACCCGTCACCAGACACATCGAGCCCTACACTTCCAGCTGGTGTCAATTGTTTTTCTTTTTCCACTGCTTTTTGCATGGAGATAACTGCCACTTTTTCACATGCCTTACTTAACTCCTCATTGATATGGTCATAAAAACTGTGTGCCACTGGCTATGGTAGGTCCATGATACCACAGAAAGTCTCCAATCCTGCATGTCCTTGTCCAAGTGCACGCATAGCAAGTACACTACGTCTATTTACTTCATAAGCATTCCCACTACTTCCAACTTGTTTACTTGTATTGATGAGATTCATGCCATTGCAGTTTTTGCATACAATATTAATTTTTGCACCCAATCCTCTAATATCTCCTTCCGTCATTCGGATTTTTCCATGACACTTAGCACAAACAATTAACTTTTCAAGTTCATGAAACAAAATATCAATATCTATTATTCTGTTTCTTGTTGTTGCTGGACTTCTAGATATATCTGATTCTGAAATTTTACTTGCACGTTGCTCCACGAGTGCGTTGAAAGGCGCCGGTGACGATGGCTTCACGCGTCAACGCAGCCGGAGATCTGCTTCAGGTCGTCAAAGTGCCTCGGAGAAAACTCGACGGGGAGTGATGATTGCAGAGCAGTCCTTGTGGTTAAGCGGGCTTCAAAAATTACGCGTGTGCATCGGCGTACCAGCGCCTACACGATGTCAATCGACTGAACCCAATTTTCAATATTACGCGTGTGCGCCGGCGTGCTAGCGCGCACACTACGTAATTTGACTACCAGCGGCGAGCGCTTGTACGGCTAACTCGCGATGATGACTGTGTGGCTACCTTGACGTGACTCTCGAGTACGCGTCAGAGGTAGTGTAGTAGACGATGCGTCGTAGACAACGACGGCGGCACGAACACGTCGCAACAGGCTCATGCCTGCTGTCCGCCTCCTCCTTAGTCGGGGTCACCAATGTGGAAATAAGACACCCGACATTTTTCTAATTCCAGGAAGGAAGGGAGAGAGAATGAAGAGAGTCGTGGAGTCAACTATAACAAGGAGGTTTATTCAGTGTATGAAGTGTACAGTGGACACACGTCCACACGCTCTTGACTCTGAGCAACAACTGCGGCGCGCAGGCTGCTTCTCGCCGAGTGCAACATAGCTGCTTCCCCCCACTCTTCGGAATTAGAGTAAGAGGGAAGATCGCAGTCCCTAGGAAGGCATATTCCCGAATAAGAATTGATATTTTTTTATTTTATTTTTTTATTAGGATTTAATCGAAAGAAATAATTAACGTAAAGTATGAATTATTTATTATAAAATATTATAAAATTGAATGTTTAAAACAGTCAAAATAAATAAATGTACAGAATTTTGTATTCATGTAGAAACTAATTTTGCTAATTTCTTTTTTCTCGGTTTTGTTTTACAATGTTCCTATTTTGTATATTCATATACTGACGCATTCTCATACTAATGTAGTAATATATACAGTCAGCTATGACATCTTCTTTATGTGAATTGCATGGGAAATGGAATCTATAATTGCGCAATAAATTGTTGCGCAATAAATTGCCAATAACCATATCATAAATAAAACAATCACCAGAAGCTATCGCTTCCTGGAAGTATTTTTCAGTTTCAACAAATAAATTACATAAAATTGTACTTCGGTGAATTAACTTTCTTTTAGATTTAATATTTACCCAAAGTGCTTCAGGTGTTATAGCTTTAGCCGGTTGAGTAGCAAAAACTGATTACATATTTCACATGAATTATGCTTTTTACCCAATTTCCTACATAGGAAGCCAGTAACATAGCAGATAATATAGCTTAATACAGGAGCACTATAATAATCGTGATCGAATATATCATCACCTTTTACTTGATCGCAATCAATTAGATTGTCTATTTTTTCTTTTAATTCCTTCAGATATTCACTAATGTTCATTTTACTACGATTTTTGAAAATGTTTTTAGTATCATTTATGGTTATTGATGCAGTTTCAAGATTAATCCCTCTTTTCAGTAGTGCAATTTCCATATTTTGGATGTTTCAGTATTTTGTATAACGATAAAATTTTATATAATTGTAAAAAAGTTGGCAAATTCGGATAATCATTTTAACAAGCTGCTTGGCGAATCATTCCAAAGAAATTCTTTAAAAAGCATTAGTAATTCAGTGTAAATGTATACAAAATAATTTTTAATACGCTTTTAATATTTTAAGAAAATTATCTTACTTTAGTAAAATCTTGATTCATTTTGCCAGTTAAAACGTATTTGAAAATTTTTGATCCTTAACTATAAGGCTGTGAAGATAATCAGTCATAGATAATGTTGACTTAATCGTTAGTCGCAAACCTTGTGATGTGCTTGCTGTTAAAAATTGAGTATCTAAAATATTTTTTGAAATAAATTGTTGCTATCAGTCATTTAACCATTTCAAAAAGTCTTTAAGCACCTTTAAAAAAAGTAATTAGATATTCATTAAATTAAGTAATAAATATAGGCAATCAAGTTTCAATATGATATTACTGTTATATCTTTGCTTCCTTGAAAAATTCCTTCTCGTGGGTGACATCGGTTGAGGACATCAAACAATAAATTAATCCTTTTTGTAAATTCAATTGTTTCATTAGAATCTGTTAATCCTTGCAGCCATCTTGCTTTATAATATTCTAATCCATCAGCAACACTATTACTAAAAATCTAAAAAATTCATAATTATACCTTTATATGAACAAAAAAATATCAACAAAATTAAGTGTGCACTGTAATGAGGCAAATTGCCTGTTAATGAAATAAGAAGTATATGGGAAGGTACGGCGGCCGCGATAAACGATGTTCCGACGCGCGACGTTGCGCACACACACACAACTACGCGCGCACCGTCCTCCCGATACCCCGAGTCCCTGCACAAACGTCTTTCACAGCTTCTCTCCCCTCGTGTCAAGTCGTCCAGGAAATGAAGAGACCAGCAGCATCTACAACGAGGACAAGCTGTAGCTCGAGCAAGACTCTCCCATGTGGTTGACAGGAGCAGCCGACGCCAGAGAGGGGGAGAGAGAGAGAGAGAGAGAGAGAGAGAGAGAGAGAGAGAGAGAGAGAGAGAGAGTCGCAACGTCTCGGCCGTCGGCAGCTACGGCGCACGCGAGCATCGGCAGCGGTAAGGCTGGCTCGCTCGCGCCGCGGTGAAGACGGGGAACTTCGAAAGCGACAAAAAAGGCATGCGCAATGTTGGCCGGCATTCCGTTGCCTATCGCCGTGTCGCGCACCGCTCAAAGTCCTCGCAAATCGAGTTTGCCCCCATCGCCAAGTGCCACCGCTCGCATGACCGTCGTCGTCATCTACAGAGCGATGCAGCCACTGCGATAGCCTGTACGAGAGAGAGAGAGAGAGAGAGAGAGAGAGAGAGAGAGCGAGGACAGCTTGCAGCAGCAGTAGCCTGGCCGAGGTTTCTCCCCTCCTCTATTTCGTCCCCGCGTTTCCCTTCAGCGTATGTGTGCGCGTTCGCGCCGGGAGTCCCGCCACTCCAAATCTGCGCAAGCTACAGCACGTGCTGCAGCTATAGCTAGAGTAGGGTTTTCTGCTCCCGGCGGAGCTAGCCAGCGAAAGAGAATTATTGGTGGAAGTGACGCGTGTACCTGGCGCCCCGTTTGTATCGGGTAGTTTTAGTTTGATTTTCAATTAATAAATGAACAGAGTTTTTAAGTACTTGACTTCTACCTGTTTCTTTACCCGCGAATCTCTGCCTTGATTTCCGGCAGAGCGTTACAGCACATACTTAAATTGCTAAAAATACTTGCATTTTTAGTGTATTAGTGTAAAATCTATGGTTTTTTGTTAACTTATAACATACTCTTAAAGCACGTTTACTATCTTCATCATATAAAGTCTGATAATGTTTCCACTTGATATAATGATTTTTAATCTATTTTTAATCAATTTTTTATGTAAAACTTGTGAAATGTGAAAAAATTGTAATTCACTAAGATTTTTGTTACCTTTAAGTTATGTGCCATAAGTCTATTTATGATGCATTTAATTAAATGTGGAGCATCTGAAAATACTCTGATTTTTCTATTTGGATCACTAGGATTATCAAACTCATACTGAGTATTTTTTATTTTTCCAGATATTACAAATTTGTCCCACATTATTCGTTGCTTCATCACATATAATCTCATCGACATAACCACCAGCGTTTTCAATATGAATTATACATTGAAGTACAAATGTGGCTAAGTATTCACCTTTCGTAGGACCTTCGCTTGCAATAACACCCACTGGCTGTTTATAATTATCTCCTAATGATTGGAACATAAACACCAATCCGTGATCAGTTAAATTAAGTTTTTTTTTGTAGCATCGATATTATCTATTCCATCAAAACTCATATTTTTTAAATTTACTGTCAAGCTTTTGCGAACTTGGATTTCATCAAATACGAGTACTCCATGTCTTGACATTTCATCCTTATTACTGAATTTTTTTTCAACAATTGAAATAATTCTTTATCAAACCACACTGTAAATCTATCATGTGTGTGTATCTCGCAATTGTACTTCGACATGGTAAGGGTAAAATATTGTTTTCTCTTAAGAAGTTGTATGTTGCAGAACTTTTAATATGCAATAATAAGCATAATAGTAACAATTGATCATTGTATTTTTTTCCTTTGTGAGACTTCGTTTTACTGGCAGTAACACACTCATCAATTAGCAATTTCTGTAAGAATGAAACAATAAAAAATTATAAAATAAATTATTAAAGCATGCATTTTGCATGATAATTGAGTAGCAGAGATGACCTTATGCCTGTGATTACTGATACTTTTTCATAAACATAATATAAATTTTCCAATCTTTTATTAGATAATTTATATGATATACGTATGTAATATCCACGTATATTTTCTCACTATTCATTTTTTAAACACATTTTGAAATTCTTTAATTATACATAGTTCATATCTTTCTCAGTTAGCAAATAAAAAAAATTAAGCTAAGCAATTAATCTTTTCTTATTTTTTTTTTCATTTTTTTTATACATATTTCTTTTATTAGCAATGTGTACAGATTTTTAATCAATAAAAATGTGTTGTGCACTTAATTATACTTAAATATAAAATAGCATTTAATTATTGTATAACGATATAATCATTTAAAAACATTTGTTTTACGTCATATCAAGATTTGATATGAGATTGTTATACTATTTATATAATTGATTATTCATATAATTATATGCTTTCTAATTAATACCCATGAAAATACATTAAAATCTAATAGCAACATATCATGTAAAAATTGTATATAAAATAATGTACAATTGTAGTATTTTAGTTATACGTGTATAAAATAATTAACTTAAAATAATCACATTTGGAAAATGTAAAGTATGGCTGACTTTTGCTAAAGTACCTGTGGTCCTGGAATATTATATTTTTTTAATAAATCTTGAACATCAGACTTCTCCCAATCTTTCATTTTGTTTCGTACATCGTTCAGCTCTGATTTTAAATAGACTATCTTTAATTTGTATCTCTTTAGACTTTGAGACTTTGAGACTATAAACGTATAGCTTTCTTCAATATATCAAAGGCTTTCTTCTTTGTTGGAGACATAATAATGCGAGATTCAGATTTTTCTTTTCAATTTTCTATCAAAATGATATCGCAGAGTTTTCTCCAATTTGGAGCAATTTTCGCATATCACTTGTCATGTAATTAAATTGCATAATTGATGACGCTATTTATTATTTGTATCTTTGTAAGCACAAACAGGTGGTACATTTTTATACAATTGAACACTTGGACCTCCTACGCAAATGTTCAACTGATCTATTTTTTTAAGAAACAGCAAGAACTCTTTCATACTTGTTGGAGATGGTATTTCTAGGTTATATAATCTATTACATATGTAAACTTTATATTCATTTTCATTAAACAAAACCTGAAAATCAATTAAAAGATGCTTTTTCATATCAATTAGTATATTAAAAAGAAAAAAAATAGTACCGTACCTGTTTATTATACACTGGAGCAGCACCATTCGTTACTGAGGATACCATAGCAAATATTATCTATTGTCCAAATTCAGTTTTGTGAAAATTCCATGCTACGTTTGGAAATTTTATAGTACTGCATTTATCCAAAAGAGAATAAAAAATTTCTCTTTCTCTTCTGAAGTTGTTTGATTTACAGTCAATGTTGAAGGATCAATGTTACTGTTTGTACTTGATGATGGCAATAGAAGAGAAGAGTTGCCATCAGATTCTATGAACATCATATTATCATCACAGTCATCCTCGCAAACTATAATACGTTCTTCTATAGATGAAAAAGTATTTGTTTCCAAATCAAGTGTACAACGTAGACGATTATCAATATCATGAAATGGTACTGCGCTTTGTAAATTATTTTCTTGAATTTGTTCATTTTCTAGAAATCAAGCAAATAAAATATTATATTTGAATGAACTATAAGCTGTTAAAATTTTCACAAAGATTACCATAACAAGAATTGATGTTTTCTTCATTTTTCTTGTCCAATTTCATCAATTTACTTGGAAAGATTGAAGGGATAGCTGAGATTAAGAGGGACCATTTTCTCAAATTTCTCTGTAAATATGTTAATAGTATTTAAGGAATTAGTTGTATGAAAAATGTCTATAAGAATATTTTATGCATAGAATATTAAGTTTAATTTACATACAAATCACATATACACTTATTTTTAATTCACATTTTTACCTGCAATATTACATTTCTTATAGCATCTTTCGTAATTATTTCCCTTTTTATGCTATCAGAGTTGAAATGCTTTTGACAGACATAATTATTTTTTTGAAACTTAATCCCTGTATGCTCCAAAATCACAGTTGCCCACTGTTGGAATAAACTATCTTCTTGAGGTACTCAAGAACTTCCTACTTATTTTTTTTTTACGATAAATAAGTGAAGTTTATAGTTTGTTTACAAAACTACGAGAAGAAACGAGACGCCATGTTTGCCTTTACGACACCGATCCCTCTGGTGGATTGTCCCGCAACTACCACACGATCTGCATACAACCAGCATGCGTGGAGGTGGTCCTTCGGACCACCTATCTTTCTTACACCGTGATCATAACCAACGAAGATGTAAAAAAATTAATCAACAAGAAAACAAAATCGAACAAAAACAAAAAAACTCACACTCTACAAGGAACAGTGTATTTGAATCTAACCCAACAACAAAACTAAACAGAAAAGATCAAGTGCTAATAACCAGATTACGTATCGGACATACTAAACTAACACATCAACATCTAATAAGTAAAAAACCTATTAATAAATGCCAACACTGCAATACTCCACAAACGGTAAGGCACATTTTAATCGATTGCCCAGAACTCATCAATGAAAGGAAACAGAACAAACTCCAAGGCAGCACCATTAAAGAACTACTCAGTGAAATCCATCAATGTAAAAAAGTGATAACGTTTATAGACAGTTAAAATATAAGGCAATTATTATAAATAAATTATCATGTATATAAAATGTATAAAATAATGTAAATATTAATGTATTAATAGTACTGGTCACTAATACCCACTATGGGAGATACGAACTAAAATAAAATAAAGAAAAAAAAATATAGAATATTTATAATATTATATACCGATGTCATACAATTCTCTTTGAATGGTACTTAATGAAAAAGTATCCATATATAAGTGCCATTTTATGAGTTGGAGGAAGGGGGAATGGACCAGCTATCAGAGATAACTTGAGCCATTTGGGAGTGAGTGTCGGAGTCAGGTTGTCAACTCAGTGCAGGCAAAGTGAAAACTATTTACTTTGTGTCGGATTAGACAGTGAGCAAGATGTAAAATATGAGATTACCAGATCTTGGAGTGGAAGTCACAGAACCATTCGCAGAGATGATGACCAGCCTTGAAGTACTGCTGGATCAGACAGTATTTTGGAAACCTTTTTTTACAACCTAATTATCAAGGTAAATCACTGAAGGACGCTTGTTTTACAACCCCGCCCAAGTTAACAGCCAACACGAATGGGTGACGGATGACACTGCACTTTACACTGTCAGGGAGCACATTAACTGCCATTAGGTAAGGATATATGCCCTCCCTACTAGAGCCCGGATCACCAGATGAGACATGGAAACCGCAGCTGTCGCGCGAAATGTGCTGTGAAGGAAACAAATAATTATGTCTTGCAGGTATGCTTTCGCATTCACAGCGGTCGTATCGCACGTTACACCTCCGTGGTTAACTACTGTAATATCGGCAGAAACCTACGATGTGAAGGACCTACCTAAAAAGGAATATGGAAGCTGGGTATCATCGGTGTCATGGGAATCCTAGGAGTGATGATCGACGCCAAAGTTGCGGGGTCAAGCAGGTGAACCTTGGATGAGCTCTGCTACTTAAGATCAGAAAATACGATGACAATCCCAATATCGAGAGAGCGATCAAACACCATCGAATATACACCACTATCAGGCGATTCGATCCTATTTCGGGGGGGGGGCGTCATTACAATCAAAGTCCCCATAGGATCCTAGTGACACAAAAAGATTTTTAAAATATTTTTAAAATATTTTAAAGAATACATAAACTATTTCTGCAATAATTACAGGAATATTTCTAAAATGTTTCTAATATGTCGAATGTCCCACGTCAAAAATACTTTAGAAATACATTTCATAAAAAAATTTTGGATATTTCTAAAAAGATTTAATAATAGAATAGAATATTTTCAAAATATTTTAAAATATTTCAAAATATTTTTAGTTTTACACATACGTTGTATTACAGTATTGCATAATATTTTCGTCATATATTTTGTGAAAATATTTTCAGAAGATCTTCAAAACAATTTATAAGTTTATTTAATATTACGAAATATTTTAGATACACTCCAAAATGAATTTTATAAATATCTCAATTATTACCTTACAGAAAAAGCTGTAGCATGTAATCATCTACTATCTTGCAGTTTATTTTAATATGCGTTTTTATGTGATACATACTAAATCATTCCTTCTTGCATCGTATATATGATGCAGAATTTAGACAACGGGATCGATGAAACAATCAGTAATATAGGACCCTCAAATTTTTTACGTATGTTTATATTTACATTGGACTTTACGATTACTATTTACTTTAATACTACATTTATGCTAGATATTTCAAATGAATTGATTGAATATAATAAAGACATAGATGATGACATATGTACTCATACTCCTATTAATGAAGATGAACTTGATAGAAGAATTCAATCGTTAAGGAGATGCCGTACTTAAATGTTACCGAAGGAGTCAATACTGTTGCTTTTTACTTAATAACAATAAAAATAGACTGAATTATGCAAAATAATGAGAACTCCCTTCTGAGTTTTCTTATATTCTTTTATTGTGGCAAAATTTCGAGTGAAGACATGCATTAGTTTTTGCAAAGCTTTGATCGAAATATGAGATTTGCGCTCGACCTGAGCTCGAAATTTTGTTCAAAGTTTACACGAAAACTAATGAATATTTTGATTTGAAACTTTGCGCAAAGGTATAATATGCCGTAACCTAGAAGAGACTTCTCATCATTTTACGTAATTCAGAAAAAAAATCGATTATTGTACCATAACATATGGTTACGTGTGGCATCTCCACAGAGTCATAAATGATAAAAATAATAAATTTTGTATTATGTATCGCGTTGTTGATGGTAAGATGGCATTACAAGTGCATTCTGACTTGGGTAATTTTGTGCGCGTGCATACTCAGAGCATGCGTTTCAGTGTAGCTCGTCCGCCGTCGCTCGTGTCGTGGTAAGCTTGTGACATGGATTCATGAGTCAGCGGGCTGTACTTCAGTTGGTTACCGAGAGTATATCGCGATCGCGAGGAAAGTCTCTTGTTCGTGATTGCAACTTGGAAAAGCTGTCTGCCTTCCTCTTCGACGGCCACCAGCGATCTAGAACAGCATAACATAAGAAACTGTCAAGCCAATCACCCCTGAAGACGTCGCGGCTGGACGTCAAGTCGTCCTCGCATATGATGCTATAAAGGCTATCAGGGGGTAGCAGCAGCAGTTATTCTCGAGACGATACGACATTTGAGTTTGGTATTTCACAAGACTCCGGAACGGCCAATCCACCTACTGAAAAACTCAAAAAATATGACTGAGGTATCAGAAGCAGCCTTAGATGCCAAGATCAAGAAAGACTACGCTGAAAATATTAAAGGGCTTGTATTATCTATCCAGATACAGCCATCAAGCGTAGAAGCCGATGCCAAGTGAATGCGACACAGACATTAACTCTGCCAATGGTTCCCACCAATCAACTCAACTTCAGATGGCCTTCACTGTCAATAAGTCGTAAAATCTTCCAGTCCCGGCAGTACAAAGCTGTAGAAGTCGATGTCTTCCAAGAGCAGTAACAGCAGAAGTCAAATGATGCCAGTGAACTAGCACTGGCGTGATGTGACTAGTTAATAAGAGGCCACGATCCATAATGTAAACAAGGCAAAACAGTGCAAACTGCCGCGCCAGATGTCAAATAAAAGTTATTCTTCAGTCAGTTAAGTTAAAGGAGCCTTCATACACACAAAAGCTAGAGCACAACTAGATAACGTTCCTTGAAGTTCTTAAATTTTATATCAGTGCAGTACAGGCCAGCAGATGATATTTAAAATTGAAATTATCATGGTGAGTATCTCATCTGTTCTTAATCTAATAACATAAAGGCAATGCATATCTTGAACATGACTGCTAAATTTGACAGGCAGCTTTCATTTTCTTTTAAAGTATTAAATTTTAGTCTCCATGTTTAAATCTGTACAAATTTGAAAACAAGTGTAGTGTGAGTGTGTCTGTCAGAGCTAACAGGTATGTTTGCAATATGTAGCGTGTTTACTATTTATTTTAAAAGGATATGATTGAGTAATAAATCTGAGAGTGTCGCAGTTTTATTGTAGTAGATAATGGATAAGCTATATCATTATTTATTAACTATAAGAATAAAACTTATTTTTAGAGGTTATAGTGAACTTTCCATAACTCTTAGACGCTCCCAGATTTATTACTCAACCATGCCTTCTTAAAGTAACTATTAAATGCCATGCATATTGCAAACATGCCTGATATAGCAGGCCTATAGATCTATTGATCGTACCGACACACTCACACTATACTGGATTTCAGATTTTTACAGAGTAGAATTGCTAAATCTGACAAGTGGCATTCTAAAAGCAGCATCGATTTTCTGAGAGTAATCCTGAACCGCTGTGATTTTTTTCCAGAAGCATGTCAAATCCCAAAATCATATGTGTACGCACACGTGAGACTCAACGCTCGCTCTATTTCTCTTGTTCTCATGGTGCGCCGCACAGTGTACTAATTCGATTCGATCTTGGACAAAATCGTAGAGCTCCAGATATAAATATAATATCAAAACAAATCGAGACTTTTTGGAAAGTAGATGCAATTTCCAATATAAAAAAAATATGATTTATTTAAGAAAGCAATAATTTGACCTTGAACGTCAAGGTTAAATGTACGAGTTTTAGTGAAAAATTTCTACTGTTTCCTCTGGTGAACATAAATTTTTGGTATTCTTTTTCGCGGAAAACATATTTTTGTAGATTTTGGAACGAGGAATCCAAATCTCACCTCAAAAATACGTTTGTGATTATTTAAACCCTATAGAAATCTTCAGTCAAAGATGCCTCATCACATTTTATACGAATTTCACACAACAAACTTTATTGTTATTATTTTTTGATGTTATCTACTTTTTATTCATGTTATTATGTTATATCTTAACTGATTATCACCAGCTAGAAAACTTAGGGAAGCCCAAGATAATGTGCCAATCTACATAAAAACGAAAAACTGCAGTTACAATGGTGATGCAGCAATGTCTTTCAGTTAATTGCAGTGTGTGTGCGTGCGTGGATGCGTACGCGTGGTTGTGTGCGTGTGTGCGTATGTGTGTGTGCGTATGTCTGTGCGTGCGTGCGTGCGTGTGTGTATGTGTGGGTGTGTATGTGTATGTGTGTGAGTGTACGAGTACATCATTTTTAGGAAAATAAACAATTTATTATTGTAATTTAAAAAAAAATTATTTAAAATTAAGAAACCGAAACATCCTGAATATACACGAAATTTTATTGAATATTTTTTAACCTTGTTCTCGTACTCGAGAAGTAGCACACGAGGGGGAAATAATAATTAACGAAATTGTATATATTTAAGACTTTTAATAAGAAAGGTTCTGGAATAAATATAAGCTGAGGAAAACGTATCCGCTTGCTTTAAAGACGTTATCCAAACTGAATTTCTTCTCAAAGCAAAGAACACCGATCTCGCCCGTTGCTAAGGGTTGTTAAAAAACATAAGATACTCCCAAAACCGAACACACTTTTATTTAAACTCTATCACCTGTGGTCAGAAACGTCCATGAGTCAGCCAGACACTTATCATGACGTGGGCTCTCCGATTATCAATCCATACAATCGGTGGAGAGACAGCTGTTGCCCCGGTAGATGCAAATCATCTCCGTGCATACGACCACCAAACATTGAACAAACCGTTCCCATTTCGTAGATGACAGAGTTATCAAAAAGATGTATAAATAAATAGATTATCAAATAAAAGAAAGCAATATTATAATAACTTGATATATTTAAAAATCAAGCAAGTGGACTTATATAAACAATTATATACAACAATAAATTATTAGTATTATTTGTTCCGTAACAAACCTTTTAAACCTTAAATACGCTGCGTAGAGTAGTGATAAATCCGTGTAAAATTTAAGGACATTAGTTGATTTCTACACGTGTTATCGTGAAATAATAGAAACGATTTATGTATACCAAGTATATACGTATATAACGAAATATACTGTAATTTATCTAGTCAGATGTCAAAGCAAAACAAATATCACAGCAAGGTGTTTTGAAACTTATTCTCTGAATCAGTGTACTTTACATCTGATGTACGAATAGAAGAGCCAATCTAAAATATTAAGAGGTGACCTGTATTTCTTTCAAGTAAAATATTACCAAAAGAAATTACGTTATTTCAGGATAACACGCGTAGAAATAAACTAATGTGCTTAAATTTTACGCAGATTTATCACTACTCTACGCAGCGTATTTAAGGTTTAAAAGGTTAAAAAATATGCAATAAAATTTTGTATATATTCAGGATGTTTCGGTTTTAAAATTTTAAATAATTTTTTTTAAACCTACAATAATAAATTGTCTATTTTCCTAAAAATTATGTACTCGCACACCCACACACATACACATACACACACGCACGCACACACACCCTCACGCACGCATGCACGCACGCACCCACACACACTGCAATTAACTGAAAGACGTTGTTGCATAACCATTGTAACAGCATTTTTTCGTGTTTATATTAATTGGCACATCAACTTGGGCTTCCTTAAGTTTTCTAGCTGGTGATAATCAGTTAAGATATAACAAAATAACATGAATAAAAAGTAGATAGCATCAAAAAATAATAAAAACAAAGTTTGTTGTGTGAAATTTGCATAAAATGTGATGAGGCATCTTTGACTGAAGATTTCTAGGGTTTAAATAATCACAAACGTATTTTTGAGATGAGATTTGGATTCCTAGTTCCAAAATCTATAAAAATATGTTTTCCGCGAAAAAAAATATCAAAAATTAATGTTCACCAGAGGAAACAATAGAAATTTTTCTCTAAAACTCGTACCTTTGACCTTGACGTTCAACGTCAAATTATTGCTTTCTTAAATAAATCATATTTTTTTTATATTGGAAATTGCATCTTCTTTCCAAAAAGTCTTGGTCCGTTTTGATATCATATTTATGCCCGAAGCTCTACGATTTTGTCCAAGATCGAATCGAATTAGTACACTGTGCGTCGGTGCGCGCAAGGTGCAACATGACGACGTCGCGGCTACGCGACAAAGATCGTTCCGTACCGCTGTACGTTGATTATCGAGAGTATCGCGAGGAGTGTTGTGATCTAGTGACTTTGAGAGTGAGTGTGAAATAGAAGAAAGTGCCCTTTTCATTTTAAATTACCGCCAGCAACGACCATCCAAAACATCATATATCACCACAAGAAGTAGTCGAACCTAATAATCAAGTCAATCACTTGCGAGTTGTATTTATGGGGTATATTTTCTTTTCCTAAGTTGACATAGATCGTAATCATAGATCATAGAAAATAAATTTTGATTTGAGTTCATGAATAATATCATGGCTTACCCTTTTTCCACTATAATAAACTGACATTTAGAGGTTATGGTGAACTTTTCATAATTCTATCACGCTCTCAGATTGACTACACAACTATGTCGTCTTAAAGTAAATATTTAATGCCATGCATATTGCAAGCATGCCGTTTGATGAACACACTAAAAAAAATGATACTATTCCTAGAATATAAAAGCAACTTGTTAGATTTAGCATTGTAATTAATATTTACTTTGTGGCAATAATATCAAATAACATCTGATTGACGACGGATTATATCTGATCTATAAGGCTAGGTAATGTAAAAAATAAAAAATGTGTTACTCAAAAGTTTATGTAAATTTATGTAAAAGCTACAGATAATATGTGTTTCGAATAAGGGGCCTGATATGGTTGGCGTAATTAGCCGACAAAACGTTGCGACAATTAGAAAAGTCGTTTTCTTTTCACATCTTTGCCTCCTACAATCGTACTCAATAACATTTTGTTAATTATATTATTACTCAAATGTAAATTCATATCATAATTCATTAACATTACATTATCAGAAAATTTTCGAACCCATACAAATCAAGTCCTTGAATTTTTCCCGTGATTCCAGTCGGAATATTTTTTTTCGTTGATAATTTTATTTTCTGGCATTGTTTTCTCTACAACTCATGATGACCTACATGTGGATAAAATATTTTTTCCAACAAAATTTCGAAGTGTCTGAAACTATATGATTTATTTATCATCTGAATTGCGATATTGCAAAAAAAATTCTCATAAATATGCTTACTTGTTGTTAATTTTCCAGATTTCAATGCTTTCATGTACACGTTCTCGGGTTTAAATACGTTTTGTTCTACAACAGGGCCAAACTTACCACTAGGTTCCTTTAAAACAAGAAATAGCGGAGACAATATTTGTCTAGTAGCTGATATTAGTGGTTATATTGCGTAACTGTGCGTTGTTGCCGATACAGATTGAACCAGATATTGCACTTTCTTTTCTCCTTCAACTGTTAACTTTCTTCCAGAATGCATTTCTAGCTGGAATACGCTCCGATCTAATCGGTCAGGAACTATATGTATGGCGGTTTTTGGGGTCGCTGATGACGATCCTGGCGTCACAAGATTAAAAGTATTAGATTCAATATGGAGGCTGTCCAAGCTAAATTCATTATTTTTGTATTCAATCGCACAGATTCTACTTTCATAGGGATTTTTGAAATTGATGTCTCTTCGCCGTTTATCAGTGAACGTTGACCGATTCTCACCCAAACTTTGAGAATCTTTTTCGTTTTGTATTTTTTGTATTTTTTTTTTTATTTTTCCTCATTCGTTCTTCTTGGTTTTCAACCAATTTATTCTGTCGTGTATCCATAATATTATACAAAAATAAAAAAATTAATAAAAAATATATAGAGAAAAATCTACAAAAGGAATAAGAAACTGAAAAAAAAGAATAAAAAATACTAATATTACAACAACAAAAATTTTAAAAAACAGACATAAAATATAAAAAGAAATACAAAAATACAAAAAGAAAATTCTTAATGTTTGTCCACCTCCACGTGGCGAGAATCCGGTAACCTTCACTGATGAACGGCGAAGAGACAGCAACTTGAAAAATCCCTATGAAAATAAAATACAAAATAAAAACAAAATAAAAAAATGAATTTAGCTTGGGCAGACTCCATATTGTATCCAGTATTTTTAGTCTTGCGATTCTGACCTCAGGATCGTTATCAGCAACCAGAAAAATCCCCATACAAGTAGTATCTGGCCAATTGGATAAGAAACAGCGAATTAGTTTGTATGTAGCGGTCATTTTGAATCCGCCATCTTGAATTTTGCAATTCTGATGTCAGGATGGTCATCGGCGACCTCAAAAACCCCCATAAATGGCATTCTGTCTTCGAAAACATGAAAAAAAAACTTGTAATGATTGAAACTCGTAAATCGAAAAAAAATAATTCTTTCAGCCAGCATTTTGACACCGCCATTCGAAAAAATTTTTTTTTCTAAGCATGATCTTATTCCTTGCGTATCGATATCACTTTTAGGATATGCTTCGTAGTGATAGAAAAATGTTTTCTCGTCAGAAAATACGGATAAAAAGAAAAAAAAATATGAAAAATTTGTTTTTTTTTTAATTTCCTTGAAAAAGAGAGGTAAAATATAATTTTTCTTCAAATTTCTTAGTGGCATTCCATAGAGCTACCATGTAAACATAAGAAATGATGGTTTATGATTCCAAATAATTAGTTTTTAAAATGCAGTTAACAATCAAAATCAAGGTCAGAATTCAGTACATTTGGGCCTTAATGGATTAAACTATTAATTTAATTTTTTAATTTTAATTAATTTAATTTTGTTTGTAATTAATTTCATTTTTTTATAATTAATTTCATTTTCTTAAAATAAATTTCATTTTTTAATTTTAATTAATTTTTTCAATTTTAATAGTTTAGGAGAATAACACATTCACATGCTCACAGGAAACAATTAAGGAGTTTTTATACCCCTACAAAGGCCTTCAAGAAAAATATTCATATCTTAATTTTTTACAATATCGTAACCATAGTACGAATATAATATAAAAGAGTATACTTTGAGAGAATAAGAAAAAATATTTTCAGCTTATTTGTGATATCTGTTTGGTAGATGATGGCCGTTAAACAAAATTTCACTTGATAATATAAAACTTTTTTATTTCTAATTCGATTTTAATCATTCAAACCTATTTTATTGGGTGTTGGAATTAATTCGTAGCGTTTTTTTAATGCAAAAATATTATTTATTTCATATGAAAATCAAAAAATACATTAATTAAAGTATTGCCCATCACTTTCTAATACTTTTGACCATCTTTCGGGTAGTGAACGAATACCGCGTCGGAAGAACTTTTCGTCTTTAGATGAAATCCACGAATCGACCCATTTTTTACAATCTTCATAAGATGTGAACTTCTGCTCACACAAGCTATGAGCCATTGATCGAAACTAGTGGTAGTCGCTAGGAGCAATGTCTGGAGAATACGGTAGGTGCGGTAGCACTTCCCATTTAAGTGTTTCCAGGTATGTTTTTACCGGTTTTGCAACGTGTGGGCGAGCATTGTCGTGCAGCAACATGACTTTTTCGTGTCTTTCGGAGTATTTCGACCGTTTTTCTTTCAACGCACGGCCAAGCGCATCAGTTGAAGTCTGTAGAGATCACCAGTTACGGTTTTATGCGGTTTTAGGAGTTCGTAGTAAACGACACCCCTCTGATCCCAGCAAATACAGAGCAGGAGCTTTGACCCACGGATATTGGGCTTTGCCACTGATGTTGATGGTCCGCCGGGCTTAACCCATGATTTTCTGAGCTTCGGATTGTCCTTTTCTTTTCTGCCATTGAAGCAGCAGTTTGCACGTGAGAAAACGTCTCTCAATATCCCTTGGTTTCAATTCACGTGGGACCCAATGTCCTTCCTTCTGGATTATACCCAAACTTTTAAGACGTTTTCCCACTGTTGATAAGTCAACTCCCAAGGACGTAGATAATTCATTAAGTGTTTGATATAGGTCTTCATTGAGCAATGCCTCCAAATCATTATCTTCAAATTTTTTGACTGACCAAGTCGCTCCTTGTCATCCAAATCGAAATCACCAGCTTTAAAACGTGCAAACCACTTCCGACACGTTTACTCAGTTAGAGCATGTTCACTGTACACTTCCTCTAAAATACGATGAGCTTCAGCTGCACTTTTGTTCATATTAAAGTAATGAAGCAAAACTCCCCGCAAAAACACTTTATTCGACAGAAATTTTGATTTATTCAATAAATTATAAAGTGTTGTTATTTATGATTTGAAAAACCGTTATATACGGCAAATAGCGTCCTATGATAGCTGTTTACGATGTATACATTACTGTAGGTAACAACTAAATCGTGTACTACTTGTGCCATCTCTTGTAAAACACTTCGAATTAATTCCAACACCCAATATTTCTTAACGATTTATTTACAAATTGGAATACACCAGAATACAAATATGAATATTTTTCTTGAAGCCCTTTTTAGGGGTATACAACCTCCTTAATTTCCATTATCTTTGCCCATCTATCTGCCTGCTTTGCTTTATAAACACACTCGGAGATACATTCATAAATTTGTCTTTTTAACCTTTTCCTGTGCCTCTGATACTTTTAAATTCATTTAAAGTTAACAGACTCGTAAAAATAATATTTCCAATGTGAAATAGTAAAAATATCGTCCTTAGAATTGTCCTTAAACTTAATTTAAATTGTGAACGTGTAGTACAAAAGTATATTGAAGTTTTAAAAAAATACGATTGTAAGAATAATAATATATATAAAATATCTAATGATAATTCTATCTCTAGATTTGATAATTACTCGGCACCAATGGTTGTAGATGGCATTCCCTAAAGATAATGCAAAGCATCGGAGTACCGTAGCAAGAGCCTCTAATTATGCCATCACTTCTTTAAGTGCCTAGCTATGAACAACAGCAGCACGTGCAAGATAACAAGATATGCAATACATATGGAACAAATGTAACCCAGGCCTTCTCTATATTCAGTGGTTTACATACCATGGGGTAACAAGACAACCTGGTGTAAACTTCTTTGACCGTTGTCACACACTATCCACTTTTTAACCAGTTAACTTGAGGAAGTTTTTGGACACATAGAAGCTGCAGTAGAAGTAGAGAACATTTTATCTCCTATCATGGCCATGCAGACCAAAAGATGTATTTAACAGTTAAATCATCATTGTGAGTATCTATCTTTTTCTAACAATATAAAAGTAATACATAATAAGTTACCAAGATGTCACCTCATAGTAAAACCCGCTGCCAATTCATTGGCCCATGGTTTCCTCAAAATTAATTTACCGTTTCCTTTAATGAATTTTTAATAACAAAATTTATAATTTTTGCAAAAATTTATTACATAATTAAATTCATTTATAAAGATTAAACTGAATGAATTGAAATTTTTACAGATTATAGCTATTTACATTCTTCATTATCATGATTTTCCTCAAAAAAATTGACCGTTCAGTTTGGGAGTTATAAGAGTTATAAGCTATTAAAAAAAAACACGTTTTTGTTAATGAAATGTAACGCTCACTTTTGAGCCTTACAATTAAATGATATAACACTAGACCTAAGACAATGACAGCACTCTTGTAAATGATCATTGCAAGCTCCTAGTGCTGCACAGGTACCCTGATCCAGATGAAGAAGACATTGCTTCTGCCATCCTTGTAAATACTAATAGCACTGCATATCAGAGAGTACCGTATCTATCTTCCTCTTATTTGCTCTCTCGCTAACATGTGGAAGCGACAGCCTCCAAGTGAACCAAACCTCTCCAGTTTTCCTGTCAAGTTCGGTCACAGACCTGGAGAAACCAGCTTCTGAAGATGCGGCATACCTCTGGAGTATTGCCGCTACATTTCCTCGTTGTTGGATTCGAACTTTCACGGGAAAACTTGTCTTGGATGAGGTACAGGGGGCAGACGCACACTTCAACACCAGCGTGCGCGTCGACGTTCCTAGTTGTTATGAGAGAGCGAGAGAGATAGAGAGCGCGTAGTATGCGAAGAAGAACGTGTGGTGGCGCTTGTTTGCGGGTACCCGAGAGCTCATTCGTTCGTCGGTGTATTGCGCTCGGTCACTCCATTGTGGACTGCAGCATGCACTACTTAGAGTTCAGCTGTTGCCGCTTGATAGCCTTCTACCATGTACACGATATAGTATCGTATCGTCATTTCCTCTCGTGGTTGCCTCTCCAGCATCTTGAGCCCCTAAGCCGTCGATCCAGCGGACTCAGAAGCTCAAGTCGTCCAGCAGAGCAGCCAGCACCGGAGTACGTCGTCAGCGTCGCCCCAGCAATGATGGCACATCAGGATTCTGCCACCTCGGCGGCATCGCAGCGACACTTCGCCACCGGCGTCCCAGCTGACGCTGCGACGTGCTGCATGTCACCAATCTAGCCGTTGAGCCATCGCCAGGTCTCACCCGCCTAGAAGAGAATTATAGGTATTATAATTCTCTCTCGAATGTTACCCATCCGATTCAGATACATAGAGCCGTTCTCGAGAAATTGCGATTTAAAAAGAGGTTAAAAGAATTTTAACCTCAAATATCTCTGAAATTTATGGACTAATCATTTTGCCCAAAGAACTCGATCGAAAACTATACAAAATCTACCTCTACAAAGAATGTTGAAGCTATCAAGACAATTTTATACAGAACTTACAAAACTCATTATTTTCATTTTTCAATTTTTACGTTTTTGTTAATAACAAAAGAACGGTGATAACTAGAAATTTTTTTTTTAAATATAGGTATTTTAATTCTCTTTCGGATGCTACCCATCCGATATGTTTATTAAGCTAGCACCGCCACTAACGACCGCAACTATGAAAACTAAACCATAATTTGTTGCTAATCTGTTACTAATTTGTTACGCAAACTGCGAATTTGTTGCTCCAGCCGTTTCGGAGATATCCTGGTGGTGTTTGCTTAAGACTTAAATTAGCACCGCCACAGCTGTAACTTTAGAACGACGAAACATTTTTTAACGGGACAAGTGGGATAATTTGTTGCTAATTCGTTGCTTCAACGTAGGCCAGGTCCCGAATCTCGAAAGACAAAATGGCGCCTATTGTCGGAGCATGATCATTCTCAGGATTACGTAATTTTTTAAAATCACGAATAATTCAACAAACAACTATCGGATATATTGTTGCTAATTTTTTGCTAATTTTTACGCTAAGCCCAAATTTGTTGCTCGAGCTGTTTCAGAGATATCCTGGAGGTGCTACCTTAAGACTTAAACTAACACTGCCACAGCTGCAACTTTTGAGCGACGAAATATTTTTTGTCGGGACAAGTGGCATAATTTGTGGTTAATTTGTTGCTTCAACATAGGCTAGGTCTCGAATCTCGAAAAACAAAATGGCGCCTATTGCCGGAACATGGTCATTCTCAGGATTACTAAATTTTTTAAAATCATGAATAATTCAACAAACAACTATCCGATATTTTGTTGCTAATTTGTTGCTAATTTTTTACGCTAAGCCCAAATTTTTTGCTCGAGCCTTTTCGGAGATATCCTGGCGGTGCTACTTTAAGACTTAAGCTAGCAGCGCCACAGCTTTCGCTTCAAATGACGAAACATTTCTGACGGGCCAGGTGGTATAATTTGTTGCTAATTTGTTGTTTAAAGAGAGGCTACGTCCCGAATCACCAGAAACAAAATAGGGCCTATGGACGTTACTAGGCCATCGCACGACTTACGTATTTTTCTTAAATCACGAATAATTCAACAAACAACTATTAGATATTTGGTTGCTAATTTATTGCTAATTATTTACGACAATTCCAATTTTGTTGCTCAAGCCATTTTCCAGATATTGTGGCGGTGCTACTTTAAAACTTGAGCTAGCACCGCCACAGCTTTAACTTTTGAACGACAAAATATTTTTTGACGGTCCAGGTGGCATAAGTTGTTGCTAATTTGTTGCTTAAAGATACTACAGATCCCGAATCTCGAAAAACAAAATGGCGCCTATGGGTGTTATCAGGCCATCCCTCGGCTTACGTATTTTTCTTAAATCACGAATAATTCAATAAACACCTATTGGATATTTCGTTGCTAATTTGTTTCTAATTATTTACGCCAATGCTGATTTTGTTGCTGAAGCCATTTTCCAGATATCGTGGAGGTGTTACTTTAAAACTTGAGCTAGCGCCGCCACAGCTGTAATATACAGCTTATAGTGGCTACGCCATCGAGGAATGTCTTACGATAAATTGATCAGGTCATTCGAAATCAAGTAAAGGAGATCCTTCATCATCCATCCCCGATCAGCAGTAGTTTTCTCTACATGCTGAAACGGGATGGAGGGCTTGCTCGAAATCGAAAAGATGGTTCTTATAGCCGCCTTCCGTGCGAGGTTGAAAGCGAGAGAATCATCAGCCCTGGTCACTCGGGAGACCATGTCCACGCTAGAGGTCTAAGGTTGAACTGGTCCTACCTCTGCAAGAACTAGATCAGTTCATACAGAGGCTGCGCTACAGCTATGTCAAAAAATAGGCAGAAAAAGTGGCAAGGTTAGGAAGTCGAAGACTTGGCTGGTGACCTAGTTGGCAATAAATAACTCGAGTAATCTTCTCAAGCCATCTAGGGTGATTGATGCCATGAAAATGCGCACTAACACTTACCCGTCGTGTGCTTTGATTAAGATTGTCGATGAGCGCGTCAATCCGAACTGCCGTCTATACAATGGGGCGCGCGAGACTCTTGGTCACATTCTGGGCAAATGCTTGGTGATCAAGAATAAGAGCATAAAAAGACATAATGATATAAAGGACCTGCTAAGAAATCGTCTGGTCAAAAAACATCATGTGCTGGACGAACCTGAGATCAGAGCCGAGAGACAGAGACTCCCGACCTCGTTGTGAAAACAAATATGAACGGTGTATAAGTACTCGATGTAACAGTCCGGTACGGGCACAGAGGCTACCTAGTCCAAGGCTATGACGAGAAGGTATCGAAGTATACGTGTGCACTAAGTATTTTCAAAAAAGATCTTCACGCAAGCGGTCTAGCAGAAGTGCTACCTATTGTACTCGATTCCAGAGGAGATGGGATACCATGAAAGGTGTTGGTTGCTTAAGGCAGCAGGATGGTGGCCATGGAAGTTGGAATCCACTAAGGAGTGTGTAACAACTTATCTACTGAAGCAACTAGCTCTGAAAATGGATGGCGTTGAAGCGTCGCGCTTATACTCGGCCGTTAACGACAAGTGTGGCGCCGAGCAGCGATGAAGCCCTGACGAGTAGGAGGATCGCGGCGTTGTGCGCAGAAGGGTCTGTGCGTGAGCCTGCCTGGACCTGCCGTCGGTGCAGATCTTGGTGGTAGTTGCAAATACTCCATCGAGGTCCTAGAGGACTGACGTGGAGAAGGGTGAATAGCCATTGCAGACGAGTCAGTCGATCCTAAGCCCTAGGAGAAATACTATGTTGATGGGGCTGTATGTTTGTAATGTATAATACAAAAAGTACACACCCGTCGGGCGAAAGGGAATCCGGTACCTATTCAGGAACCCAGCAGCGGAACCGCATACAATTCGGACCTTCGTAAGAGTTTTCGTCGGGGTAACTCAAAGTGACCTGGGGACGCCGTCAGGAGATCCGGGAAGAGGTTTCTTATCTGTATAAGCGTTCGAGTTCCCTGGACACCTCTAGCAGGGATCCAAGCTGTACCGAGCTCGCCTTCGCTTCCCACGGATCTTCCTTGCTGCGAGGCTTTTGGGACAGTTTCGCCGTTCCGATCTTTGGCCGCTCAGCAAAAGGAAGGCAAACGGCGGGAGTAACTCTGATTCTCCTAAGGCGGGAGTAACTCTGACTCTTAAAACGGGAGTAACTCTGACTCTCTTAAGGCGGGAGTAACTATGACTCTCTTAAGGTGGGAGTAACTATGACTCTCTTAAGGTGGGAGTAACTATGACTCTTAAGACTGGAGTAACTATGACTCTCTGAAGACGAGATTAACTATGACCCTCTTAAGGCTGGAATAGCTATGACTCTCTTAAG
The DNA here is from genome assembly GCA_036365515.1 of Torymus aiolomorphi. NCBI lineage: Eukaryota > Metazoa > Arthropoda > Insecta > Hymenoptera > Torymidae > Torymus > Torymus aiolomorphi. The sequence goes on from CM070874.1 coordinate 38,257,613, forward strand.
GTCTACACCAGTTGCACTTGGAGAACTCATAGTTACGGGGTCGTGATGGGAATATATGCTCGTGCGCAAAGCAATGCGCACGATACCCAAAGCAATCCGTATCAGGCGGCCGAAGGTGTCAGGGCGAACCGAAGGCCTGGGGTTACCAGCCCCTTTGGTCTTAAATTGAGCATGTCATCTGCATGTGTCCGGGCAGGGGTAGCGAGCGCCTCTTCGGCGTTGGCTAGCTGAGCGGCGAGTACGCAGGGCAGCTCAACGGCGGGCTGGGTGGCGGCCTGACACGTCCCGGCGGCGGAGTAATTTGCTGCAATGGGCGCGCAGGTATTCGCCGCAGATGGCTGGGTGGCGCCAGATTGGGTAGCCGGAAGTCTCACCCCCTGCCAGAGGCGCGGCCGACCCACTCCAACGGTGCGGTACAGACCTTACAGCTAAAATATCATTGGTTTTAGCAAGCTAAAACAGCATTGGTTGGTGGAGAAACGGCAGAAATGCCTGGAATGTATGATAGCAATCACTATGATCTTGCAGGGTTTATTGTTGGAGTAGTTGATAAAAGTAAATTTCATCCAAAATGTGACGCTATGAAGGAAGGTGACTATATAGTCCATATTTTCAAAAACTTAGGTATAAATTATAACGGCTCATGTCCATAGAATCCTTAATAGTTGTTCGCATTTAATGAAGGTCTTCTACTAAGTATTCGACTAGCGACAAACTTTTGATCACTTTCGCCAGCACTACGAACTTAGGTGCATGGTTCGCGGAGAATCGACCTTCCGCGGAAGATAACACATGATTACGCCGACGCACTAGGTCACTCACTTGACAGTATACTTCTCTACGTTTACGATTATAATACTTAGCCTGTGCCGATGTATCTATGTCCAAATGACGTCTAACTAAGTCGTGCGACGCGAGTAATCTGCTGCTTCGAGTTTTCCATTTATCCAAGTCCGGGGGAGGTATGTCTTGAGGATCTTCAAGATGGTTGTGGAGAAATTCATAAACGACGGAGAAACCCCTAACGATGAATGAACGGCTGTGTTCAGCACGAACCCTAACTCCACCAGATGGAGATCCCAATCTCTATGATCTTCCTTTAGGAAACTATTGATCATAGCTCTGAGGTTTCGATTAATCCATTCGACAGGGTTTGCCTGTGGCTGATATGGTGGAATAATGGATTAGACTATTCCATACTCCGTCAACCGATCTGTCACCATCTCATTAGCAAATTCGGTGCCATTGTCGGTGAGGAGCAAGCGCGGACAGCCCCAACGATTGATAGTTAACTCGTCGATTGCCTTCAACACCGATTTAGCATAGGCCTTTCGCAAAGACTTCAGCTCGATATACTTTGTAAATAAGTCTCAGAACCCAATGACATATTTACTTCCACTCTTCGACGGAGGCTTAGGACCCATAATATTGGCGGCCACTACGACCGACGGTCTTTCGATATTACGCTCCGTCATCAAGCCTGCTGACGCCTGTTGCGCGCCCTTATGAGCTTGGCACTCTTGACACTGAGCTACATAGCTACAGACGTCTCGATGATACCCTGATCAATAATAATAATTAGCCACCCTAACGAAGATTGTCTCTATCCCCATGTAATCCGCTTGCGGAGCGTCGTGAGCTTCAGCTAGAACTTTCACGCTATCTCCTGACATTCTTGTTTGGTTGATGTGCATAGAGAAGTCGATGGACTCCTTTCCAATCCGGATACCATGTTGGATTTCTTTCGGCATTTCTCATTTCTTCTTGATACCATGGATCTTCGTTCGTGCTACTAGCTACAGCTGCGATTTCGTACGTGTCTTCCCATACTCGTGACAAAGCGTCCGGTACTTTGTGTAGCGTTTCTTTCCGATGGATGAATTGATGTCGTACATCTGCAGCGCTCTATTCCAACGAGCGAGCCTGCCAGTTGAATCACGTAGGTTATTTAACCATAATAAACTATGGTGATCAGTGATCACAGTGAACTTTTCACCCTGTAGGTAGCCTCGAAGCCGCTGAACCAATCACAGAACGGCGAGGCACTCCTTCTCGGTGACTGTATAATTTCGTTCTGCACGGGAAAGAGTTCTACATACAAAATAAATGGGGCGCTCCTCCCCATCAAACACTTGTGTGAGCACTCCTGCGATGGCATAGTCGCTGGCGTCCGTCTGTAACGAGCACGGGAGTGACGAATCAGACCTAGCTAAAACAGGGGCCTGAGGGAGTGCGAGCTTTAGCGTTTCAAAAGCCGACTCCTGCTCATCAGTCCAATGCCACCGTACGTGTTTTCATAATGGCTTAGATAATGGAGCCTTATATTCAGCTAAGCGAGCTATAATCATGGAGTACCACCCGATCATACCTGTTGAAAATAGTATACATCTATATTGTACGCATGAATATATATACAGTAGGTATGTATGAGCGCGCGACTGTATCGAGAGCGCGCAATGTCGTCTGAGTCCGAACGTAAACATGTACCTCTCCCCTTCCTTATAATGTGTGCTTAAACAAGCATCTAAGCCGAGGAGCAGCGAACGATACGCTGCTCTCTCTCTCTCTACTTTTGTACGCCGAACGAGAAGCACCTCGCGCGTGGCGCAAGTTAGCGCCGTGAACTAAGTCTCAATAAACTCTTTATTATATCACTACATTAAATAAGTCTCTCCTTAATTAACCACACCTCAACATGGTACAAGAGCGTGGTTGGTTTGCCACGAAGTGAATGGTAAGTGTTTTTTCCATTATCTTCTATATCGACTCTCGAGTCGTATAGAGATAATTAAAGTGCCGCGTATGTGAACACCGTGTGAAACGTATATGGACGAAGAATCGAAATTGAAAATCGAGCAAGAAGAAAAGTCCGAACACGAAGCAACGTTCGGGACATCTATTGAAGAAGAAACGACCTTGGAGGTCAAGCACGAAGAAAATTCCGAACACGAAGAACGTTCGAGAACGAAGAAGACGAAATGGAGAAAAAGGAAGTCACGATACCGGTGTTTGATGGAGAAGACTACAGTATGTGGAAGAAAAGAATTACAATGTACCTAAAAATGAAGAAGTGTGACATAGTAATAACCAGAGCAAGAGTTGCTGCAGACAAAGATGACTGGGAAGAAAGTGACTTAAAGGCCATAAATTTGATTTACAGGGCCATTTCCAACAAACAATTGGAGTTTGCGTGTGAAGATGATACGGCGTATAAAATAATAAAGAAATTGGACGAGATGTATTTGAAAGAGTCTACAGCACAGCTGTGTGTAGAAATAAATTGGAAAAATTGAGACTAGAAAAGTATAGTGATACAGCAACAGTTTTCAGTGACTTTGAGAAATCAGTGAACGAATTAAAAAGCGCAGGTGCAAAAATAAGTGGAAAAGAAAAACTAAATTATATGTTGAACACGTTGCCGAACCAGTACAGTTATATTGGTGATTTAATAGATACATTAAAAGAAGAGGATAAAACAGCATCGTATGTGAAAAATAAAATACAGATAGCTGAAATGAAAAATAATAACGAGCACAGCGAACAAAGGTCAAATGTATTCGCTGCAAAGAAGGACCAGAAAGGAAGCTGTTTCAAATATGGGAAAAACGGGAATTTCGCACAAGAATGCCAAAATGGAGGACAAGCAGGACAATGCGGCACAACATGGCGAGGCTCTACACGTGGCCGCAGTCGAAGCCGAGGAAGAAGAGGCACATCAACAGAGGGCGCGGAAACTTCCGTCACCAATGATCCAGCACGAGCGAGCAGAGCGGCGAAGGTGCGAGCACATGGATAGCTACAGCGATGCAGAGAACGATAGTCAAGGTAGGCTAGGTAATGAAATAGAGTGCAGAGAACGATAGTCAAGGTAGGCTAGGTAATGAAATAGAGTGGTTGCTGGACAGCGCATGTACAAGCCACATAATAAATAGCATAGACTATTTTGATAAATGTATTGATCTTAAAGAACGGGTAAATATATATTTAGGGGATAATAGATATATAAAAGCAACGAAAATTGGAAATGTAGTTAGCTATTTTGACGCGTTTGGTAAAAAGAATGAAGTTAATATGAGTAATGTTTTTTATGCCGAAAAAATGAATAAAAACTTAATAAGTTTTGGGAAATTAACAGATAACAATACAATTATCTTGAAGGGAAATAAAGCAGAGATAATAGATCAAAATAATAAATTGATAGCTGTAGCATACAAAGAAAATCGAAATTATAAGATAAAGAGTATTTTGAAACCTAAGGAAAATTCTGTAAATACAGCCAAATGTAAAGACAACAATAACAGCATGAGTTTGAAAGAGAAATGGCATCGAATGCTAGGACACGTAAATTTCGGGTATCTAAATACACTATGTAAACAAGAGTTATTAACGGGTATTCCGAATAAACTTGAATCGGAATTTATGAAGTGTAAAACGTGCATAGAGAATAAAATGCATAACTTGCCATTTAGCAACAATAGAATAAAAGCTAAAGATATTTTAGAGATAGTTCATACAAATGTATGCGGTCCATTTAAAACTACAGGATTTAATGGAGAAAATTATTTTATTTCTTTCATTGATGATTATAGCAAAATTGCAAAGGTTTATTGTATCAAAACTAAAGACGAAGTTTTTTGATTGCCCAGTTGGATTTATTAATGAATGTGAAAATTTAACTGAAAAGAAAGTAAAAGTTTTGAGATGCGATAATGGGAAAGAATACTTAAATAATCGGTTTTATAAATTCGTAAGGGAAAAAGATATTATTTTGAATAATTGCCCAGTATATGTACACGAGTTAAACGGAACCGCGGAACGATTCAATAGAACTATAATGGGTATGGCGCGTTGTTTACTAACAGAGGCACAAGTACATAAACAATATTGGCCTGAAATAGTATGTGCAGCGACGTATTTGAAAAATCGAACCTTGACTAATACAATAGAGAGGAAAACTCCGTACGAAATATTTTTTAAGAAACGGGCCGGATGTCAAACATTTACGTCTGTACGGGAGTAGAGTTTTTGTTAGAAAACCGGAACAAAAAAGAATTTCTAAATGGGATAAAAAGACAGATATGGGAATCCTATTAGGATATAGTGATGTAGGATATAGAGTCCTAGTAAATAATAAAATGGTAGTTGCTAGACATGTAGATATAGTAGAGGAAAATGTAAAATGCATAGGACTTGATGATGTAGAGTCAAAATATACATCTCCTTCTACTTCGACTCTCGAGTAATTTAGAGGAGAACACAATGATCGTGGTGATGATTTAAGCGATGATAATGTTTTTCAAAGCGCGGATGAGAATAACGAACAGGAACCAAAAGTAGCAAATAAGAAAAATGTACAACTATTAAAAGTTCCACGTAGATCAACACGTGATAGAAAAAGTCCAATAAGATATCCAGAAAATATTTCGAATAATATTTATGCCACTTATTGAACGACCAAAATACTTATAAAATTCTTAGAAAAAAACCTTCATCAAAATTAAAAACAGATGTTCACAAACTTTTATCTCACTTCAACAATAATGACTACCTTCAGAAAAAATATCACAATAATCAACTCACACAAACTAACTCGGTCCTTCCTAGAGTATGTGGGTTACCAAAAATCCATAAGAACAATACCCCACTAAGACCTATCATCTCTATCATTGGTAGTCCAACGCACTTTTTATCGAAGATTATATATGACGAATTAAAAACGTGTATTCCAAAACCAACATCGCATGTCAACAATAGCTTCGACTTAAAAGACAAAATCAGTAGTGTTATTATACCCGACAAATATATTCTTCTATCCCTAGACGTTTGCTCCTTATTTACTAATATCCCGTGCGATTTAGTTTTAAAAAGTTTAGATAGACATTTCACACACATACATAACAAATGTAAAATCCCGTTCCATGAGATAGGCCAAACAATCAAATTTATATTCGATAACACATTTTTCAATTTCAATTCCGTATCTTATAAACAAATATTTGGAACACCTATGGGTTCCTCTATTTCTCCATTATTCGCTGATATGGTCATGGACAATCTAGAAACAGATTGTTTACACGAACTAAAAGATAAACACAACTGTACTCCACTGTTTTATTATAGATACGTTGACGACACATTTGTATGTATAAAAAGAGACCATATTACCTTAGTTCTTAAAGTTTTTAATAATTACAATCCGCACCTCAAATTCACCCATGAAATAGAAATAGATAACAGCATAAATTTTAACGATCTAACGCTTATAAGAAAGAACAACCATATCTACACGAATTGGTATCAAAAATCAATAGCATCATCCAGCCTTTTAAACTATAATTCGAACCACACATTAAAATAAAAAAGAAATATCATTTCAAACCTATCAGACAGAGCTATCCTCTTATCGGATATAAATTTCCACGATACCAACATAGACAAAATCAAACAACTTTTGATCTGCAACGACTACCCCGAAAGCTTGATTAACACAGATTAATAATAGACTTCGAAAAATTAAATTCAATAAGAGAAGATTTGAAAATACTACAGACATCCAACCGAAAACTACAACTACAATTTCCATACCTTTAGCAAAAAAACTTTTATAAAAAATGTTCGAATATTTTTTCCAAATATGACATTCGCACGGTACCTCTTATAAACAATAAGCTAAACAATATAATAAGATTAGGAAAAGACAAACTGGAAAAATGGACACTGGTGGAGTTGTTTACAAAATAGATTGCATGTCTTGCCCAGCCACTTATATAGAAGAAACGAAAAGAGCCTTAAAAACTAGAATTAATGAACACAAAAAAGACTCAAATATGAAATCCGTTGTAGCAGCACATGCGACTAACAATGCACATGAGATAAACTGAAATGATGTTCAAATTTTAGATAAAGAATCAAATTACAATAAGAGAATAATTTCAGAAATGCTACATATCAATATATATATATATATATATATATATATATATATATATATATATATATATATATATATATATATATATATATAATAACACGATGAATAAAATAGAAGACACCCAATATTTAAATCACATGTACAAAAAGGTAGTTAGAAAACTCCGTTGATATTTGTAAACAGTGCCCTACTGTATATAAACACCCGCTTTCGCTTGTCACTGTATACTCACATTTTGGTAAGTATTGTATTTATTTGGTGTTTTTTATATCGTTTTACTTGTGTGCGTATCTAAAATAATTTTTATATTTTTTGTATTTTAAATAAAGCCTGAAGAGGTCAGGAAATATCCTGGCGTAACGTCGCTAAAAAATGGCGTAATTTATTTTTTCATTGAAAATTGGCCCTCGAAGGATCCTTCCTATCATAATAATCAATATTTATGTAAATTACTGCTGGGTAGATACTCCATATACATTTGAGGAGGCGATGAGTAGTAATGATAGTGAGAGCTGGATAAAAGCTATGGATAAAGAAATATAAAGTTTAAAAGATAATAAAACATGGAAATTAGTTGAAAGGATACCAAATGAAAAGGTAATAGATGTAAAATGGGTTTATAGTAGAAAATCTGATGATACATATAAAGCGAGATTAGTTGTAAGAGGATTTCAACAGACAAATGTGATTGACTACATATACGCTCCAGTTGTTAAAATGCAAACTTTAAAAATTTTGTTTACCTTTTCTTGTCAGCTTGGTCTAATTATAGAACAAATGGATGTAGTTACTGCTTTTTCAAATGGTGAAGTAAGCTTGGAGGTATATGTCGGTCAACCGAAAGGTTATAGCGATGGAACAAACAGGGTTTGTAAATTACGTAAAGCATTGTACGGACTACGAGAAAGTCCAAGGGCATGGTATGAATGTTTGGATGAATATTTGACAAAGATAAAATTTAAAAGGAGTAACGTAGATTATTGTTTATATACTCAAGGTGAGGGTGTAGATCAAATTTATTTATTAATATTTCGACGATTTGTTAATTTGTAGTAAGAGTATAAAGAAAATTAAAAATTTAAAAAGAGTCTTGTCAGAAAATTTAAGATGGAAGACTAGGAGAAGTTAAAGATTACCTTGGTGTTAATATAGAATGAAATTAAGCCAAACTAAGTATATAGAGTCATTAACGAATAAATATCAATTGCAGAATAATAAATTATATAGCACTCCTATGGAAACGAATCTAAAAATTGAAAAGGCTGAAATATGCGAGTCAGATATTAAATATAGAAATTTGACAGATGTATAAGTTCTAGTGCAAGGCCCGATATAAGTTATAGTGTAAATTATCTGAGTAGATATCAAAATAGTTATAATGAGACTCATTGGAAATATGCGTTACGAATCTTGAAATACTTGTATTTAACTAAAGATTTAAAGATGAATTATAAAAGGAATGTAAATTGCGAAATTATAGATTATTGTGTAGACGCAGAGTGGGCTGGTGATAGTGTCGACAGAAAATCCACATCCGGATATGTTATTAAAGTATTTGGGAATGTAATCGATTGGAAATCGCGAAAACAAAAAACTGTAACAAAGGCTTCAACTTATGCAGAATATGTAGCCTTATCTGAGACAGTTAGTGAAGTAAAGTTTATAATAGAGGTAATGAAAAACTTTAATGTAGTATTGATTGATCCTGTAAACATATTCGAGGATAACACAGGCGCGATAAATATAGTGAATTATGGAAACCTTACTAGGAATTCGAAGCACATAGAAATGCATTAGCACTATGTTCATGAAAGCGTGAAAGAAAAAGAAATTGTAATAATTAAAATTGACTCGAATGAGTCATTTGATTCCGAATATGTTTAAATTGAAACTAAACTCCAACGAAAATCGTTTGAAAATTCCTTAGAATCGACTATAGGATTAATACATTCTGAAGAGTCTTTATTAAACGATACAAAAAATTTAAAGAACTTACTAAATAATAGTAAAGTAATTTTTAAAAATGAAAATCAATCAAAAGATAGGTTTGATAATCAAGAACATCAAAAACATTTAGAAAATAAAGGTTATCTAAAAATATTTGATAGTCAAGAACACCAAGAACAGCTTGAGAATAAAAGTCAACTAAAAGATACCTTTGATAATCAAGATCATAACGAAACAATCTAAATACAAATCCTAATAAAGAACATCAATTGCAGTTAGTTTTAACCAAGGTAACATCTAATAAAAACGTCAAAAAACTAAAATGGATATCTAATTATAAAAAATATTTAAAATAATTATCAAAAATTAAAAGATTAAAATTAAAATTTAAAGATTACTACAATAAATTTACTATCAGAAAAAAGTTTAAAAAAGGAGACAAAACATGGCCTATTAAAGAACCAAATATGAATAAAGTTGAAGGAGATCAACACAAGAATTCGCAATGCTATTAGAACAAAATAATATCAACAAGCAAAGACAATAACAAATAATAATACAACATTTTTGTTTTAGGATACGGACAGCATACTCAAAATTTATTATAAACTCTACTAATTTTTCAAATTTTTAATACAGCAACAGGAAATTATCATTACAGCCTAATTTTTCATATGAAGCAAAACCATCCTACTTCTTGATCAACTAGAATATAAGGTGATCCAGATTTTACCAAATATACAATTTAAAATTATAACCACTTATCCGTTTGTCTACAATTGTTCGTATCAACTTGTCAGTATTTTGTGAAAAGTAACTATATTATCTAAGTAAGATAATAATTTTAGAAAAACCCAATCGAAATAAGATAAGTTTAAATAAGGAAATTATAATATTAGAATATTTTTTTTATTCATACATGATAAATTTAGAAATAATACTATAACTAATAATAACATCGTTGATAATTTGAAATATATAGAACAACAAACAAAATAATTATGATTACATATTAAAATATCTCAATTTTCGTTTTCCAATAATGAAACAAACAAAAATTTTATTTGTAAAAATGATGTATTATTAAATAATAAAAAATTATTTAACAAAAATTTTAGTCACAAAGTAGAAAAATGTTAGAGGGATCAATTTAATAACTTATGATTTTATAAGAAAATATAGAACTAATCCAAAAGAAAAAGAAATAAAAACATTCCCAAACCTTTTCACATAAGATAAAAAAAATAATTTGACTATAATTTTATGCAAAATTAAACTGTATTTACCTACAAAACAAAACAATGGTTCGCAGTCATAAAATTTTTTAAAGAGTTTAAGAACAGAAAAAATTGTGCAGGTAGCTATGTTCACATTGCTAAGATTAAATAGACTATATATATTGGAAGTGATCAGTTCATGGACATATGGGAGAATGTACATAAGCGCTGCGCTACGCTGAGCTACGCTGCGCTGCGCTACGATGTCGCATTGATTACTTGTGCTAACATTTAAATATTAGCCAATCAGCGACGAGGTCTACAAGTAATCAATGCGACAGCGTAGCGCAGCGCAGCGTAGCGTAGCGTATAGCTCAGCGTAGCGCAGCGCATATGTACATTCTCCCTATCTTAAGGGGGTTAGTGCGGTAACATACAAGCCAAACGTACAGCTGGTCGAACGCCGTACGCCTCACGCTCTCTCAAGTCTCCCCACTCTCAAAATTTCACGCGAGACTGTCCACGCACACATAGCGCCACTTCATCTGTGTGTACATACCCATAGAAGCGCTACGTCTGTGTAGACACACACGCAGCGAGCCTTCGTTTGTTTACACGCACACAAGGACACGCGCGGCGTCGTCTACACTGAGGCTACGTACTTTAAACAACTGTATCTCGAAAACGGTGAAGCTAGACTTCCTGAAATTTGCAGAGGACATTCAAAGTATTGTTCTTAGTAACATATCTCTTTTTCTTTCAAGTCTTAAGAAAACTTTCCAAGTTATTGACGAAAACGTTCATTTTTTTACATTTCATGACGACGGTCCCACAAGACACCGTATTAAATTTCGTAACTTTGGGAGCTTATATCTCACAAACGGGGAAGCTAGGCTTTCTGAAATTTACAGATACTGCGTATAATAGTAATATGAGTCTACCCTGCAAGTTTCAAGAAATTCTTAAGAAAAGCCAATATCGCACTAACCCCCTTAACATGATCATCCTATAAGATACACTATTCTGCATTGTATTGAGTATGTAAAATATTTTTCTACTCTAACAGATTGCGCATTCTTTAAAGCAAATACGTGAATGCTACCTATGCCAGAAAACGATTAAGTTCTAAAATGAACTTTTGAAATGGCTGAAAATTTTCAAACGAAGGTAAAATACAATGATGCATAAAAGCAACAACAAGTCAAAATTTATCAAAATCATTTCGACTTATTTCCTTTCCTTTTTACGCAAAAAAAACCTACACCATATAATTGTATTTTTCTTTTGGAAATAATTATAATACGATTGTTAAAATAATTTTGTTATGATAACATCAAAAGCCCTTTAATGTTATTCTACTTAAACAAAGAAAATATATATCTCAGCAGGGAGGGAAATGAATGATCACTTGAATCATTCCCTATATATTTCATCTCATCTTTTATTTACTACAAAATTATTTAATATACATATTATTTCTCAACTCGGTTAATCAATGACTTTATTTTATGTAAAAACAGCAAAACAAAAATATTACAAATTACCGATAAAAAAATAATTAAATTATCGAAATGCTATGTACAATTAAGATATATATATATATATATATATATATATTTATAGGAATTCTTTGAAATTTGAACGCTAGGAAAATCGGTATTCAACGTGAGATACAAAGATAAACAGTAAGTTAAGTGTAGACTAGTATTAGGAAGAAAATTAATTAATTTATTTTATAGAAATATATAGACGATACGAAATTTTATTTAAAATTATTAAATTTTTATTATTATTTTTATTATTTGAATATTAATTATTGTTTTTATTATGAATCTTTTGTAACGAAAAAACAGCTGCTAACTGCTTTAGCAGAATGCTTTCTCAAAGAGAATTGATAAATTATATCAAATAATCTTTTTAAATGTATATTTTATTACATCATTTCGTATAGGCAAAGTCATTATTAATAGCATAATCTAATTAAATTAAAGTAAATTTGATAGAAAAGCTTACTTACATATATATTACTTCAATGACACAAAAATATTTAATGTAATTATCCTCGATTATTAAAAATGTTTTAGTTCTTACAGAAAAGCATAATGATGCTAACACTTAAATCTAACAAAAAAAAAACCGCTGGGAAAGTAATTATCCGTTTGGACGGACAAAAATATGTATAGATAGGTAATTTCAATACCTTTAAGAAAATATGACTACTTGCGACCGACATCTAAATCCAACGCCGTAAAAAATATTTTCGATTTTTCCATATTTTTCTATATTTTTTTAATCGACATAATATTATCCGATCAGGTGAAAAAAAATATGGATTGATAGGTAATTTCAAGATCTTTAAGAAAATATCATTACTTGCGACCGATATCTAAACCGTTCGCCATAAAAAAATATTTTCGATTTTTTCATATTTTTCTTTATTTTTTTTAATCAATTTAATATTATCCGATTAGGCCGACAAAAATATGGATTGATAGGAAATTTCAAGACCTTTAAGAAAATGTGACTACTTCCGACCGATATCTAAACCCAACGCCGTAAAAAAATATTTTCGATTTTTCCATATTTTTCTTCATTTTTTTTTAACTGACTTAATATTATCCGATCAGGCCGAAAAAAGTATGGATTGATAGGTAATTTCAAGACCTTTAAGAAAATATCATTACTTGCGACCGATATCTAAACCGTTCGCCGTAAAAAAATATTTTCGATATTTTTCTTTATTTTTTTTAACCCACTTAATATTACCCGAGCGGTCCGACAAAAATATGGATTGATAGGTAATTTCAATTCCTTTAAGAAAATCAGCTTACATCCGACCGATATCCAAACCCGGCGACGAAAAACAAAAATTTCGATTTTTCAATATTTTTATTTTTTATTTTTCTAATATTTATTATTATCCAATCAACTATATAATTGAACTTGCACAACTTCAAAATGAACTTTAGATATCTGCCAAGGATAAACTTGATACCTCTGTCCATTTTCGAGTTATGCCGCGGACAAATTCATTACACACACACACACATACGGACACGAACGCACACGCACACGCACACGCACACACACACAGACACAGACATTTTCTAGAAAACGCATATTTCGACTCAGGGAGCTCAGAAATATCTAAAATCATCAAAATCTCGGGGTCGAAAAATTTCACCGTTACCAAGCTTTCTCTTTGAGAAAGCAAAATCACTGATTGATCATTCGATTATACTTGTTGAATCTCTACGATATTCAACAGTCTAAGGGAGGAGATGTTACGTCCGGTGACGTATCATTCAAAACAAAACTAAGAATTGCGTCAGTGATTTTCTCGAATGTAGAAACTGTGTATATTTGCATTTTGTTATTTTGTTTTGTTATTTGTTATTATTTGCAAATTTATAAATCAACTTTATAAGTAATATTGAAAAGTATGTATAAGGTTAAATATATAAGTAAAATTTATTAGTGTTTTAACAAAACTGTACATCGAAGGAATTGCAAACATGAACAATATTGGTAATTATACTTTTCCAAATAAAATAAATTTTAAACCAAATATTATTCCTTATATCCTTTATTTCGGACTTAACACCTGTCCAAGCCATGGATACAAATTTTTGATTAATCGAAGTAAAATAGTATATTAAATTTTTATATAAGAAAGTTTTTCCTGATTCTCTTGGGCCATCTATAATGTTAATTTTATTCGTATGATGAATTAATTGTTCAAAGATAAGTTTTTGATCTTCTGTCACAGGGTGGTTATTAGGGCTAAGATGCGTTTCACCTGCACGTCTTAGCGGTTCAACTACGGATCCTTCGGTTCAATTCTTGGAGGCCCAATATCCAGATTAGGCAGCAGAAGCTACAACGTCGTGGAATGTTAAACCTAATCTGGTTACTTATCGTGCAACACGCAAGTCGGAGACTCGCGCTTTATTTCTGCCAGGGACTCGAACTCCTCACCCGGTTCCTGATTCGTGTGCCAGCTGCTCAGATGTAAAACGATACGTTCTCTCTAACGTAACGACCGCGGAGACGGCGGTGAACAGGGAATGACTAAGGTCACGAAATGATAACTCGAGCAGTTAAAGTTAATAATAAAGACTATTGTTTATTGAATAAAAGGTTTATCGTTAAATAAGTTTGTTGAATAATAAGTTAAGTGAGTTTGATCGGGTCTAACAATGCGAATTTCCTACCTAAACAGTGCGCCAGCACGTTATCTCTGACGTCAGCTGACTCGGAGACTGACGTTACGCTCGCGGTAATTTACGCCGCGCAGGTTAGGTATAATACGCCTCACGGTACGGTATCCTACGCGCGCGCTCGCCGAGCAAAGCGGCGAAGTGAGAGAGAGGTCGCGATCGCTGTGCGATTCACACACGTATAAGTGCGAGAAAGAAGGTAGATGGCGGAGCTGCACGTGTGCGCACCTGTTTTACGCACTTACCGGCTTTGAAATAGCCGGTGGTTCGACCTTGCGACCAACCTTGATGGCGTGCGAGCCCAGAGTCTACGCTCTCTCCCCACACTTGCTCCCTCTGCACTAAAGCGCCTACTCGAAACCATTGCGCAGGTGCGACGAGCCTGGACAAGCGGTTTCGCGGTACTATTTTGCGGCGGTACTAAATCTTCGGCTCAGATAAATGAAAATCTTTACAAGACATTTCTTCGGATGCTAATATTTCATTTATATGTGACAATGCTTTATTTTCTTTGTTGTCATTAAAATCTTCTATTAAAAATGTTTAAATTTATTCTAAATAATATCCCCTTGGATATTTTCTGACAAAAGAAACCATGTAAAAAATTTACGTAATTGGAATGGCAGCATTATACTACATGCTTCTTCAAAAATATCACATACTTGTGAATCATTTTCTACTGATCCCATCAAAATAATTGTTTCTTTATATGTTCCGTATACAATATTATTATATGTACATCAATCTTTAAATGACATAGCTCCTCTTACGCGATTTAATATTAATTTAAGAAAAAAAACGTTCATTATCTTTATGTGAGATAACACTTAAACGTCCAAGTGTATAATGTTTTTGAATTTTTTCTAGCATATATATCCGATTTGTTTAAATCAAACCAAGCCGTTAGTGTTGTTTTTGATTTTTCTAAGCTCTTTCGATATTATTCTTCAAAAACAATTTTTTGTTGATTTTCAGTGTGAACTGCTTGTCTGACTACGGAATGGCTTCTGCCACATAATCGAAATTTTTGTATACGCCATGCAGCTTCCATTGAGCCTATGTATCTACCATCTATAAACTGAGTAATTTCATCATATATATCATGTTTAGATTAGTTAACAATTTTTAGTTTACAACCGGCTTGTCTCCTCCTTTATGAATGTAATTGAATATATATTTAATACTTCCAATTAATGCATAATGTTCAACATTTATGAGTAATTCCGCGGTACTTTTCAAATTTGAGTTACTCTTTGATATCTTTAGATATACTCACTACATGTAATTCTGTGCAGGTTACAGTTCTTAAATGGGGTTAGAAGAACATCATCTTCGTATCAACATCCAATTTAGAATCGTACAACTTACGTATGGTAAGGAGAAAGACTAAAATTAAAGGCATACTTAAGTGGTACTCATACAAATTATTATCTTCTTTATGCGATTAAAAAAATGGCTTTTCTCTAACTCATTTGAAAAACGTTTTTTCACAACTGTTTTAACATGTACTTTCAAGAAGTTAACTACAGATATGTGTGCCTATTCATAAACTACTTAAATAATGAGTTATTTAAGGGTTATCAGATTTTTTCAAATATTGAATTTTTTTCTCTATACTGCTTTTTAAAAAGTGGCTTTGCATTTTTTAGGTCTTTATAATGGAAAAACCTTTGTTTTAGCATAACTAATAATATGATTTGTTAGTCATCATTGCGCCGCTTATAAAATTTATTTTACATTACTTTGAATGACGTTATTAAAAAGGAAACTCATTTTATAAAACACAATTAATCGCTGGCAAACTAACAAGGTCAATGAAAAATAACTTTTGTGTAGCGTGATCGATACATTTTATCCCTAACAAAAACATATACCGCATGTCGAAATAGGCAAATAAGTAGTTTTTCACTTACTACATAAAAAGTTCCCATAGCTTTCATATAAGTTTTCCGGTAAAAAAATGGCTTTGAAAAAAAAATGAGTAACGCTACCACTTTTTCACTATTTAAGGTCTAGAAAGAAAGAAAAAAGGTCATGTGAAAGTGTGCTCTTAATTTTTTGTTTCAATTTCACTCTAGCTTAAATTTGATAATTTCGGCGGAATTACTCTTATATGACAATTATATTTTTTTAATAAAAAGCTATTATAAGGCACAACCATTGAATTATCTACTGGAATAATTTTATGAGTTTTTTTAATCGGTATAGATGATTATCATTAATATTATTTGGACGTTTTTATTCAAGATAGCCGTTATTTTGTAATATTTTATATTTTCTGAAAGGTTTTGGAAATTTTTTTTACATATACTTTTGTTTTTATCGTAACAGTGGGATTTTTCACTATCTGGTCCGTGTAACATATGTTTAATTACGAATTTTTGTGAGTGTTTACCATTTGAAGATGGTATTTCAGCCGAATATGTTTATCAATAGCTTCTGCTGTAAATAGTTTACAATTTTGGTGCAATATAATAATTATATGTGCACGAGGTAAACTCCTTTTCTGAAATTCTATCGAATAAACATAAAAGTTTACACCAACAAAATGTTTATTTTGAACTATATCATCCATTTAAAATTTTTTGTATAAAATAGTCTAACTGTAATATTAGGTATATCATTGGGCGATGTTCGTTTTTTAAATTTTGACAAAACGTGTTAAATTTCTTCCCATTTTGGGTTACATGTCATTGTTATAAAAAGATCAAGTTTGCCAAAATGTCTTATAAATAGCATCTTGATAATATTGTTTAATATATCTAGAACTACCAACATATGTAGTTGGCAAAATGAAAAGACTACCTAACCCCTTCCTTGTTTTCACAATTTTTAGAAACATTTGATGTACTACACGCGACATGATCTAGTTATCCTTGATAACATTTAATACGGAGCTTATGTTGATTTTTTCTAAAATAGTTCATTCTGTTGCTTTCTGTCATAATATAGCAATCTTGATATGTAAAATTATTACAGAAAGCGATACCTCTAAAAACGCGCCTTTCTATCTATCCCCTAGGTGGCATGGAAAAGGTAGACAACTATTATATTACTGTTTATATTATATGTACCTTATGAGTAATGTGAAAAAGATAAATTTGTAGTTCTGTTGGATATAAAGTGGGGAAAAGAATGAAGGGAAGCCATTGAGGGGGTGTGAGGAGGGTATGAGGGGGAGGGGGTATGAGGGTGTATGAGAGGGTATGAGAGTTGGGCGGGTCATTGTGGGGAAGTGGAGGAGGCGAGGGGGGCAAATGAGGGGCTTTTGAAGATCCTAAAACACATGAATATAAACAGATTTTAACTGTGTTTTGAGAGACTCTGGGAGGGGCATTGAGGGTGGGATGAAGGGGGGGGCGAGGGTTGGTGAGGGGGGCTGATCGGTCCGATTTTTTCTTACAGCTATATAATATAGGGAGATATAGTATGTATAGAAAATATGTATTATTATATAAGAAGTTATTATTTACCAATTTCTAGGTAGTTTACCTATATAGTACTTTTTATAATTGTATAATACAGGTAATAGTATACCTGAATAACGATTGGAAAAAATATCATGAACAATCCAGGAATCGTCTACTGTCTAGACCACTTGGATCAGATAAGTATAGAAATTTGTCTAAAATTAATGCTTATCTTCTTAAAGTTCTGAATACTTTGAATTTATTTTATTATCTAACAGGCCATGAATCTAATTGTAAAAATCTTCTCTAAAATTCTAGAAGTATTACCAGAAATAAGTTCGGGAAGCAAGAAATATTTTTCCCGTGTATTTAATCGAAGAATATTTTGAAATTGTTAACGAGACTTGTGTACACAATATAAGTTAAACATCTGTCATTAGTTATTATATCATTGAAAAAAACTGGACGCATTTTGCTAGAAAATCTTCAAAAACTGCTGGTTTTTCAGTCGATATTCAGGCAATAAATTTTTATTTGGTGTTTAACGTTGTATACTTAATATTTTGTATGAAGACAAAGTTATTATTAGTAAATACATACAGTTTTTTTAATGTTGCTTTCTTTTTGCAGGAAACATACAAACTGATGCACAATGTGCATTATTTTTTGTTCCAGATTAAAGCTAATGGTATTGAATTATATAGTGAAATATGAAAAATCCTTAAAAATACTAAAAATTAAATGATTGCATGACCTGTAGAAAAAATATAGGGCATATACAGAAAAACTCTGAGACACGTGACTCATTATTTATTAAAAAGAAGTGTTACCTACAAGATTAGCAAAATCCCGGATCCGCATCCCTGATGTACCCCTTGTTAGTAATATTAATAAAAAGTTCGACAAATATCTAAATCATGAGTTCAATTTTACGCAGTTTCCTGCTCGTCGCGACTTATTCTCCTTCATCGCTCGCAGTCTTGTTCGATACCTTAGTGGCAAGGAAGCATCATCTCTCCAAGGAAGAAAATCTCACACATGTATTCTACTTTTTCAATTCATTACATACGTTTATATAACGGAGCGTCCACAAGAAACCAGCCATATTGACATATGTCAGTAGAGTTTTTCCTGCTCTTTCCAATAGTGCTATTCTTTTTACTCTCAAACACTTTCTTCTGGTCGGATATTCGAGTGGAAAGTTCAGAACCATTTTTCTTAAAGTATAACATGTTGTTCTTTAAAATGCTTAGCACGATTCGTAAGTATAAGTTATATGCTACAAAACCTTAAATTTTCAAGTTGGAGAAACGTACAGAAGATCTTAAATGTAGAAACTTTTGTAACGAGTGCGTGATCGAATTGAGATAATCTTAATTATGTAATATCATTTTCATTTGTCAACACAATAAATAAAGTGAAATTTCATTAAAAATTAACTTGGATCTAACAGTGGTGACAAGCGGTGGGATTTCTCCTAAACACTCTATAGAACTATATTCTCTTAAAAAAAAAAACTGAGTAACTAGTAAGTATTTTAATGTCACTCGCGAAAAATGCATAGTATAATTTACAATGAATTATCAATTACATAAAATTCCTCATAACAATAATAAGTGAAATTTTATACTTTTTACGTTTACTCTTTATCTCATACTTTACATCGAATCTGATATTTATTTTACTCCTGCCAAATAAGAATTCTTTTGTTTAAAGGAAAAAAGAGAATAAATTAATATATTATTTTTCTACTAATTTCACACAGACTTTATCAAGACATAAAATTGCAACTTTTATCACTCGCTAGTTAAACTTAAATAATCATTCAGAAATAATAATAGAAAAAAAAAACAAATAATAATTATTAGATAAACTCAATATCGTACATGACATACGTATTATACTCTCATCTCACCTAAAATTATTAAGAGTCATAAATATTGAACACAAAATTTCTCACGCATAAAATGGGATTATTATATTTTATTTTTATTCAAACGTATTAGCATTTAACACGGAATATTTCACACAGACAAATTATTAATTTTCATTCTACACGCAAAGTCTTCATAATATCGAAATCAAGTAATAACTGCATTTATTTTCCTTAATATCACACATTATCAATTAGTTATCAATTATATAAAATTAAATTTGCCGTTTCTACATCTTCTTATTTTTATAAACAAGTACCTAACAGCCACTGGTTTCTTGCTTTAATTTTGCCAATTTTAACATTTCTTCTTTATTATTTTTTTAAGGTACATATAACTGGTTTATTAAAATATTTCTTTCGCCAAGGAATATTTAAGAAAATCACTATAAATATTAAGTTTATTTAGTGAAGGCCTACACCGCAGATATTAAAAAGATTAATTTTGACACGATTCACTTTATAGTTTACAAATTAGTTCTTGTTATTTAATACTCAACTTTTGTTGTATATTTTTTATTTTCATTTTATCAGCATGCATACTCTCTAAAGTGACAACTTTAAATGCATACGTTATTACAGTCACAGATGAGTAACATAGGCACACAAAAAAAGTGGTCTGTCACAGAACACTGACTATCATATCCTTATGTATCTTGACGTGGTAAATACGAATCCACTGTCCGTTTGGTTCCATCAGCTTCTGATTTTGCGTAAATTATACCGCAAAAGCGGAAAATTGCGGAAAACTGGAATTATGAAGTCTATCACTGAATAGTAGAAAGTATTCGAACCCAGTTGAGTCATATTCCCATGTATTTTAACTGGCTGAATAAGAATACACTGTCCATTCGATCCTTTTATCCTCTGATTTTATGCAAATCACTCTAAGTGACTGAAAATTGCGGTAAAATACAGAAAATTGTGGAAAACTGATATCATGAATATCATCAGTGGTATTCCTAAACCCTTTAACCTTAAACCCTTAAGCCATTAACCCTTAATCGTTAAACACTTAATTATTAAATCCTTAATCATTAAACCCTTAACCCTTAAACACTTAACCCTTAACCCTTCACTCTTAAACCTTAAACCCTAAACCTTTAAACCCTTAAATTCTTAAACCCTTAAACCCTTACATCCTTAAACCCTTAAACCCTTAAACCGTTAACTCGAAACACTTAATCCCTTAACCCTTAACTCGTATACCCCTAAACACTTAAGCCCTTAATCCCCTTAACCCTTAACCCTTAAACCATTAACCTTTAAACCCCATAAACCCTTAACCCTTAAACCCTTAACCCGTAAACCCTTAACCCTTAAACCCTCAACCCTTAACCCTTAAACCCTTAAAACCTTAACCCTTAAAACCTTAACCCTTAAAACCTTAACCCTTAAACCCCCTTAACCCTTAAATCCTTAACCCTTAAACCCTTAACCTTTAAACCCTTAAACCCTTAACCCTTAAAACCATCGTGAAGTTTCTTAAATGTTGATGAAAAAAAAGTTATTTATACTTTTTTTCGTTTATAGCGAACCCTTTTATTCTCGAACGATATGTGCAACGGGTCTCTGACTCTTTTAATACCTCTATTTTTAGTTTCTCTCTTTAACATCCAACATTAGTCCGCCATCATATTTATACCCCACAAGCCTTGGTATCTTGTCTCTATTATTTTTAAATCTTGAGGAAACCGTTTACCTTGCTCTTCACTGTAATTAACTAAGTTGTCTGGAAAGTACTCCAAATGAGAATGCAAAAAATGCAATTTAACACTCACCAAACAACCTAAACGTTAGTAGTTATCGAGCAAAACATTGACAAGTTCTTCATAGTTGTAACTTTTATGATTTCTTAAAAGGTTTTCAGCAATACTTTTAAAACTCAATCAGGCTGATTTTTCTATCTCATTCATGCGATGTATACAGTTTTGATCTTTAAACATTTTACGGATTTGCGATCCATCGAAAATACCTTCTTTTATCATGGCATCACTGAGTTTTTCAAACTGCTTACGTATGTTCCGCTTTATATGCAATTACGCTTTATATGCAATGGAGGGAGAAGAATTGTTGACCGTTCGATCAATGATTCTCGAATAATGTTGCGACTAGCTGGATTCAGTGCATTTCTATTTGGCCATTCTTTTTGTTCGTAATGCTTCACATGATGGCTACTATCCCATAAGCACAAACAAAAAATCAACTTAGTGAATCCTGCCTGCTGTCCTAGTATGATAGAAATGATTTTTAAATCCCTGCAATCTTGCCACTTGTATTCTGCATAATTAATTTTTTCTAAGACGTATTTCATATTTTCATAAAATTCTTTGAGTTTAGTAGAGTGAGCTATTGGAATGCTCGCGTTCTTATTTCCGTTGTGTAACAGAACTGCTTTTAAGCTGCATTGTGAAGAATCTATGAAAAGTCTCCATTCATTGGGTTGATATACGTTTGCTTTAATTTCATTTAGCAGATCTCTAACGTCCAAACAATGCACTAACTTTTTATCTTTGTCGAGAGTAAGATATTTCCAGAATTCTTTTTCCCGCTCTCAATATATGCAAGATTTAGTCACTGGTTGTGTCAAGCCTCGCCTTATAAGTACTGAGGCCATAAACTTCCAATATCTTTCGATACACCAGTATCTCGGATAAAATCGCTTAAATACTTCTGATTAAAGGGTTTTGATCTCGTTTCTTACCAACTGGAACGTACTCGTGAACGCTTTCGTTTACTTCACTTACATTGTCTTCGGTTTGCTCGCTTTCGGTCTCTTCATCTTCGTATTCCTCAATATTATCTGCTTCGATGTCATCATCATCTAAATCGCTTTCTTTAGCATCTTGTTCATCTACTTCCATTGATTCATGATCCTCAAACTATCGTTCTTCCATTTTTTCTTCATCGGGCGCATTGACGTGTAATTTCAAAACTGGTTTCGTCATTGAAGATACGCTTGCGTAATTTATCTTTGATTTAGTCTTTGCGGTGAACTACAACCCACAGTCATGCAAAAGTAGCAGTCCTCGCGTGCTTGTGGTTGACGCCATCTAGTTTTATTACATTTAAATTTTTTCCATCGATTTAACATCTGCAGACAAATGTCACACATGATTTGTGGGACCCACGTCGTGTCTTCTGGAAGGATCTCTATGCCAAAACATTCAAGAAAAATCTCTGTATTCACATTTGTAATAAATCTTCGGTATTTTTGAACCTCAAATTGACCACACAAGTAGCAAAAAATATTTCGTTCTTTATTACACTTGTGATTTGCGGTAAGGCTGCTTGTAGCATTGTATCCAATACAGGCCAAGTCGCCCACCTGTGAAGAGCTGCGGTCACATAATGACGATATCTGCGGGCCCGCTTGTCCACATTGACCAGCCACCGATACTGGATTTCCGAGTTCCTGCATCGTAAAAGATACATTGCTTGTACCTGCCATGACGGCTTAAGACTTCCCAGAGATCTTGCCAGAATTTTAAAACAAAACAGGGCAAAAAACAACAAAAAATTTGGAAAAGATATACTGTTGCCCGCCGTCACCACGTGGAGGTACTCTGGGTGGCAGTATAAGCAATGTATCTTTTTTTCACACGTTTTCGACTTCGCTTTTGTTAGGTGCAATGCTACAAAAATCCTTGTCGTCAATCAGCAGTGTAATAAAGATCGAAATGTTCTTTATTACTTGTGTGGTCAGTTTGACGTGGAAAAATACCGAAGATTTATGAAAAATGCGAATAGAGATATTTTCTTCAATGCATAGAAATTCTTACAAAAGACACAACGTGGGCTCCACAAGGCATGTGTAGTAGTTGGCTGCAGATGTTCAATCGATGGAAAAAGTAAAAATACGATAAATTTATTTCATTTTTGCCGCGAACAACAAGCAGCAACCACAAACACACAAAGGCTGCTGCTCCTACACGAATGCGGTAAATGGTTTCAATACAAACATTAAATCTAAGATTTAATTACGCAAGCATATCATCAATGACGAAACCAGTTTTCAAATCACACGTGAATGCGTCCGATAAATACAAAATAAAAGAAAGTTCTTTAGATGGTCATGAATCTATGGAAGTATATAAGCAAGGTACAAAGGAAAGAGTTTTACACGAAGATGACATGTATTGAGGATTACGAAGAAGGCGAAAGCGAGCAAACCCAAATCAGTGCACGTGAAGTAAGTGAACGCGATGATGAGTACATTCCAGCTGGTGAGAAACGATTTCGAAAATCCTTCAATTAAAAGGAGTTAAGCGATTTTATCCGAGATACTGGTGTATCGAAAGATATTGGATTTACGTTCTCAGGACTTATAAGGCGTGGCTTGGCATAACCAGGGATTAAATCTTTCATATATAGAGAGCAGGAAAAAGAGTTAAGGAAATATTTTACTCTCGATGAAGATAAAAAGTTAGTATATTGTGCTTACGTTAGAGGTCTGCTAAATAAATGAAGCAAACGTATATCAACCCAATAAATGGAGACTTTTCATAGATTTTTTGCAACGTAGCTTAAAAGTAGTTCTGTTACACAGCGGAAATAAGTACGGGAGCATTTCAATACCTTGCTCTACTAAGCTCAAAGAATCTTATAAAAAAATGAAATACGCCTTGGAAAAAAATAATTAATTATGCAGATCACAACTGGCAGGTTTACGTGGACTTAAAAATCATTTCTATCATACTAAAACAGCAGACAGAATTCACTGAGTTCCCATATTTTTTGTGCTTATGGCATAGTAGGGATCGCATGAAGCATTATAAACAAACAGAATGACAAAATAGATATGCACTGAATCGAGGTAATCACGTTATTCGACAACCATTGATAGAACAGTCAAAAATTCTTCTTCCTCCATTGCCTAGAAAGCTAGGCCTAATAAAACAATTCACGAAAGCTTTGGGGGCAAACAAGGGCAATGTTTCATACATTTGCATAAGCTGTTTGAAAAACTCAATGATGCCAATACAAAAAAGAACGTATTTTCGATGGTTCACAAATCCGTAAAATGTTTAAAGTTCAAAACTTTATACATCACATGAATGAGATAGAATGATCAGCCTGGTTGAGTTTTAAAAATATTGCTGATAACTTTTTAAGAAATCATAAAAGTCACGACTATGAAGAATTTGTCAATGGTTTGCTCGATAACTCTACCAATGTTTAGGTTGTTTGATGAGTGTTAAATTGCATTTTTTGCATTCTTAACTGGAGTACTTTGCAGACAACTTAGGTGATTACAGTGAGGAGCAGGGTGAACGATTTCGTCAAGATTTGTTTCGTCAAGATACTGTTGGATGTTAAAAAGGGAAAATTAAAATAGAGGTATTATAAGAGTCAGAGGCTCATTGCACAAATCGTTTGAGAATAAAAGGGTTCGCTATAAACGAAAAAAGTATAACTTTTTTTCATTAACATTTAAGAAACTGCACGATGGTTTTAACGGTTAAGGGCTTAAGGGTGAAGGGTTTAAGGGTAAAGGGTTTAAGGGTTTAAGCGTTAAGGGTTTAAAGGTTTAAGGCTTTAAGGGTTTAAGGATTTAAGGGTTTAAGGGTTTAAGAGTTTAAGGGTTTAAGGGTTTAAGGGTTTAAGGGTTTAAGGGTTTAAGGGTTTAAGGGTTTAAGGTTTAAGGGTTAAGGGTTTAAGGGTTAAGGGTTAAGGGTTTAAGAGTTTAAGGGTTTAAGGGTTTAAGGTTTAAGGGTTAAGGGTTAAGGGTTAAGGGTTAAGGGTTAAGGGTTTAAGGGTTTAAGGGTTTAAGGGTTTAAGGGTTTAAGGTTAAAGGGTTTAGGAAAACCAGTTATGATATTCATGATATTAGTTTTCCACAATTTTCTGAATTTTGCCGCAATTTTCAGTCACTTTCAGTGATTTGCACAAAATCAGAGGATAAAAGGATCGATTGGACAATGTATTCTTATTTAGCGAGTCAAAACACATGGGAATGTGACTCATCTGGGTTTGAATACCTTCTAGTATTCACTGATAGACTTCATAAATCCAGTTTTCCGCAATTTTCCGCTTATATGGTATTATTTACGCAAAATCAGGGGTTAATTGAACCAAACGCACAGTAGATTCGTGTTCAGCACGTCAAAATACAGAAGGTTATGATAGTCAGTGTTCTGTAACAGACTACTTTTTTTGTGTGCCTGTGTAATTAATAAAAAAAAGAGGGATATAAAGACCGCGCGCTTTAATGAACCGCGAGCTCGCGCTTCAAAATTTCCATAGGCTCACCTTCTCTATTACACATACAACGCTGCATTAACGACCATATACTGTATATTCGCGGGCGCCATTTTTTCTCTCTCCTTTTCTCGTAAATATACATTTCTCGCTTGGTTATAGGTGCCGCGCGATTAATTGGAACACCGGCCGCACGCGAATTTATTTATCGGAGCAGTTTCGACCGGCGTGGAGAGCCTCGTTACGCAAGCTTGTAGGAGTGTTGTTTATAGAATCGCGTCCTTTGGTTTTGGTAATTAATTGGATGAGGAAAAGACGATTGATTAGTTAAGGATTGTTTAGCGGGGGTGTTTTTGGTTGAAGATTTTTACATCGTGGATTAAATTTAGAGACAATAAAAGTACTACTTAACGTGATAAGGTAGCTTTCAAAATTTTTTTTGTTTGTTAAAAAATTATGATGCAGTTTCGGTTAGTCCGAGAGTTCATCTATCTGTTCGTGAAACTGCGTTAACCGCATAGTAATTATGTCGATAAATTATATCAATTTTAATTTTCATTGTCACAGCAATTTTTAGCATGCCTCGTAAGATTTTTAAGACAACAATAAAGTACATAATAGGTTTTACTGAATCTTTCCTCCATTACCACTAACTGTTAACTTTATTCGCTTCCTTTCTTTTCCGTAATGAATCTTACCTATATATATATACTGGGGGGGGGGGGTACCCCCCCTACTCGCTCCGCTCATCAACCCCCCAATTTTGACAAGTAAATAATTTATTTATTTTCAACGTAGATATTTTTCATATTTTGTATGGATGATAGTTTATACAAATGTAACACTTAAGAGTAGTTCTTAATTCTTAATTTCTGAAACGAAATAATAGATTATTGAGATTTTTCATATTTTTTATGGATGATAGTTAATACAAATGTAACACTTAAGAGTCGTTCTTAATTCTTAATTTTTGAAACGAAAGAATGGATTATTGAGAAAACTACATTAATTATATATTAAGAAAATATATTGAAAATTATATATTTTATTCTATTTTTTCCACATCACCTTGGAGTAGGCCTAATCCACTGTCTTTGTCACTATAAAATTTCAGAAAACATTAAAATTGTTAAAATAAAAGTATATTTTTTTACAATATAATATATATTTTGTGAAATTAAATTTAATAATTAAATGATTTGAATTACCTGATAATAAGTTAAATTCTTCGAAATATTTTATTAAATTTTTGATTTTTTTTTTTTTTTTTATATTTAATATTTTCTGATATGTTATTTAAAATTTTCCAACGTTATTTGTATATTCCATTCTCCTAAATGAAGAAAAAATATTGTTTAACTAAAAATTAATTCAAAAAATTAATTAATTAATAATTATATAAAAATTTACCTAAAAAACAAAATTCAATATTGTAAAGAAAGATTTTTAAATTCTTCTAAAATTTTGTCAACTTTAAGTTTTCCAATTTTGAGTTTTGTTTTTTCATTGTTTTGTTGTTTTCTTGTTTTTTTTGACTGATGATTTAGTTTTTTTAATTTATCTTTTTCAATAATTTTATCTGATTCTAAATTAATCATGTATTCCATATAATTTTGTTCATATTCTAAATAGTCTAAAACTAATAATTTATTATGTATTTATTATTATTATTGAATAACGAATAAATATATTGTTATTTTTTATAATTTACTTTCGTTCTGTGTAGTCCACATATTCTAAAAAGAAAAATATTTGAAAATTAATTATCTAAAATTTCTTTCCAAACGATATTTATAATTTCTTCTTTATTTTCTGAATTATTTTCAATAAAAATTTTATCTGGGTTTTTACATCTTGATAATGCTATATATAATTGACCATGAGAAAATAATGGTCTTCTAATATATATTCCAATACTGTCAAAATTTTGACCTTGTGATTTATTAATAGTCATAGTAAACGCTAATATTAAGGGGATGTGAGTACCGACGTTATTTTTCAAACGAGCATAACTCACGCAAATATCAATAGAATTATCCAGAAAAGAATCTGCACATAGTGTTTGCGTGTACGGAGCGCTTGACAGACGTCTTTTTCCAAAAAAATGATGAGAATTTATTTAATTAAATAAAAACCGTACTGTCGGTAAGTAGGAATCTACAATTGACCTACTTTTCAAACGAGTATAACTCACGCAAATATCAATAGAATTATCCAGAAAAAATATGCATATAGTGTTTGCGTGTACGGAGCGCTTGACAGCCGCCTTTTTCCAAATAAATGTTTGAATGTTGATTTAAAAAAATATTGAAATTAGGGTTGCACATCCCCTTAAAGGAATTGTTTTCTATATAAAATAAATGGTAATGATGAAGAATTGCCAATGTTTAATGTAATTCGAGGAATAAAAACTATGTTTCCAGAGTTTTCACCTGTTATTATTTCTGCTTCTATGTTGTATTTAAATAATTTAGTAATTTTTAATCGTGTTCCATTACATAATCCATCGTTAATACTTAAATTTCTTATTAACATTCAATAGTATTTATTTTAAGTTTTAATTTATGTAGTGATAGTCCTTCACGTATATTGTTTAAAGTTTCAATCGGGTAATTAATATGGATGTTATCATCAGATAAATCTACATCTTTATGAGTAGCGTAATCTAAACTATAATACGTATTTTCTTCAGTATTTAATAGTTTTAAAATTTTATTATTTAAAATATTTGCATCTTCATTATGTGATGTTAATATAACTCTATTTATTGATATATTACAGTTTATATTTTCATATATTTTAAAACAAACATCATTTGTTTTAAAACTATCAGGTATAACAAATGAATTAAATTTACCTTCTCCAATATCTAATAAAAATGAAGCAAACATGATATTTTTTGAACGGATATTTGTTTTCAAATACATTATATTAAATAATGACCAAAGATTTGAATATTTTATTGTTTCTTGAATTGTGCTTCTACAACCATTTTTAACAACAGGGAGAATTTGTCTAAAATCACCTCCTAAAATTAATAATTTTCGTCCGAAAGGTAGATTATTATTACAAACATCTTGTAAAGTTTTATCAACAATTTCTAAAGTTTTACGTGGAATCATTGACGCTTCATCCCAAATAATCGCAAAAACTTCACGAAATTTTTTTTTATCTGTTTCAAATTTTAAAAATGCACTTTCAATATTGTTTAAATCTAAAGTTAATCTAAAAGTTTTATGACTGGTCATACCTTTTGGTAATAGTATAGATGCTATACCAGTCCAAGCCATTGATATAATTTTTTGTTCTATTGACAAAAAATAATAAATTAAAGTTTTATATAAAAACGTTTTACCTGAACCTCCAGGACCATCAATAAAGTTAATTTTATGTTCATTATTTAATATTTGTGTAAAAATTATTTTCTGATCTGTGTTTAATTGACTATAGTAATTATTAAACATTTGTTTACAGAATAAAATATTTTCTTTATTATTTTCATTATTTGTATCGAAAATTTCATCAGGTTTAGGTAATCCAAAATCTTTACAAGACATTTCTTCAACTTTTAAAATTTTGTTTACATGATGAAGAGCTCGGTTATTTTTATTATTGTCAAAATCTTCTGTAAAATATTTATTAAATTTTGTCCGAATAGTATTACCATTAATGTTATCTGTTATTAAAAACCAAGTAAAAAATTTACACAATTGAACAGGTAACATTATATTACAAGCTTCTTCAAAAATTTTGTCAATCTGTAAATCATCTTCGATTAGACCCATTTGTATTGCTGTTTCATTGTAAGTATTATATGTTTTATTTTCAAATGTACGTAATTCTTCAAAAGATGTTGCGCCTTTAACACGATTTAAAATTAATTTTAAATGAAATCTTTCAATGTCTCTTGGAGATACTACATTTAAACGTCCTATAGCAACATGTTTTAGTTCTCGACGACGTTTTATCCAAGTTTTATTCTTAAAAATATAATATTTTGGTATATTAACGTATTTAATATTTTTTGCATTTTTATCTTTTTTATTTAATTCAAACCACGAAGTTAATGTAGTTTTCCAGTTATCTAAAGCTTTTTCCTCTTTATTTTCTTCGAAAATTATATTTTGTTTATTTTCGGTGTGAATTGCTAAACGTATTATGGTGTGACTTCTACCACTTAAAGGAAATTCTTGTAATTTCCATGCTGCTTCCATGGGACTCAAATATCTAACATCTAATAAATTGAGTAATTTCATCATGTGTATCTCTTTCATTATCTGTATTTATTTTTTTTAATTTATAAAGTGCTTTGTCACAACCTTTATGAATATAATTAAAAATATACTTTATACTTTGAATAGAAGCACAATATTCAACATTCATGTGACATTTGTATTTTTTTAATAAAACATTATTATATGGTACAACCATAGAATTATCTACGTGAACTGGTTTTTGGTTATTTTTAATTTTGTATGTTAAATTCTCTGAAATATTATTTTTTCTCATATATTCAGAATAACCATTTTTTTGAAATTTTGTAAAATCAGTGAATGGTTTTGGAAATTTTTTTTACATATTGGTTTATTTTTGTCAACACATGGTGAATCATTAGTATGATGGCCATGAAGCATATGTTTAATAACTAATTTATGTAATTCTTCGTCATCATTTATAGATGGAATTTCTGCAGATATATATTGATCAATTTTTTCAGGAGATAGTAATTTATTGTTTGGGTGTAATGTTATGAGAATATGTGCATGAGGAAGGCCTCGTTTTTGAAATTCTATGGTATAAATATATGATATAACATTACCAAATATTTGATGTTTAATTATATCATTAATTAATAACATTAATTTTACATGGTATAACCGAACAGTAATATTGGGAATGTCATTTGGAGTTGTGTTTCGTGGAAAATTTATTAAAATTTCTTTGAGTTTTTTCCATTTAGGATTACATGTAACTGTTATAAATAAATCAGGTCTTCCTGTGTTTAAAAGTATAAAAAGTAGTATAAAATGATTTCCAAGTTTTTCTTTACTCTTAAAATTTGATGAAATGTTAGCAGCACCATTTATTACGTGGTCTAATAAGCCTTGATAACATTCTACACGTAAATTTTTTTGATCACTTCTAAAATAATTCATTCTATTATTTTCTACAATAATATAAGCATGTAAAAGAAATTGTTGAGTTAATCTACCACCGTATAATAATGGATTAAAAATTTTACAGTTTGGTCTATATGCTAATCGGTACAAATAGTATTGTAATGCAGTAAGATTTTCATTTGAATTTGCATTTGGTTTTTTTAAATATCCAATACTCCAACCTAAATCTCCAGATGGAAAAAATAACGGAAAAACTATTGGATCAACATGATGTGATAATTTGTTTAAATAAGTAATTTCTTGATTATTAGAAACCTGTTTTGGATAAATAAATATATCATAATTTTCTGGTATTTCGTTTTGTGAAACTATTATAGCACCACATTCTGATGTTAAAGGTGCATTATAACGATGTTTTTGATTATTATTTTTACGAATGAAATACATTTTATAATTTGACATATTATTAAAATTTGATATTTCATGTAAATGTTTATATTTTTTAGCATATGGATTATTATTTAACACTTCAGTTAATAATTTTAAATGCTCTTTACTTAAATTTTCGTTTTTACTCAATCTTTTATCAATGGCTGTTACATTATCATATATATAAAGTTGTCCACAACATGGTTCTTTATTATTAACTGGTATTAATAGGCCAGTAAACGAAGGTCTGAAATCGACTTTCTCTGGTGAATGGCTGCACTTTGGATATTTGGTAAAACACATCGTATAAAAACGATGGTCAAAAATGCAGCTTTCAAAAACGCCGGCGTCACCCCTAATTTGACGAAAAACCACCCCCGAAAACGGTTTTTCGCTTATAACTCGCGAACGATAAGAGATATCGAAAAAAGTCCCAAACAAAAGTTGTAGAGCGTGAAATTTTACATAAGGATCACCTATTACTTTTTTGCATTTGATAAAATTAAGCCTGAGAAAAGCACGCAGAAATAACAAACAGCAAGCGGCCGGAGGGGAAGGGAGGTGGGGCCCGCGGCCGCGCGGCTGCGGCAGCGGCGGCACGCCTCGGCGGCAATGTTGACATGTGAGCGCGCGCGTGGACTGCGTGTCTCTGTGCCGCTCGAGTCGTTTTTCACTTTTTAGCGATTCTAGCTGGCTCAGGCGCCGGAAAATTTTTCGCTTCTGTCTCCCCCTGTACACCTGCTGACGCAATTGCATAAAGTAACCATCGCTTTTTATAGATTTTGATTCATAGAATCTAAATTTCGAGGTTACAATTTAACAAAATTGCAAGAACTTTGATTTAAATGCATTTGTTTGAACAAAAACGCTATTTAAACAAATAAAAACAATCTTTTGCGATCAGAATTGTTAAGTCTTGAATGTCGAGGAATCTACTCTTACATGTGTATTGAAATTTGTATGGTTTATCTTCAAATTATATTTGAATGATATATATATATATATAAATATCATTATACGGTATTTTGAGGATTTCATAAAGAATTTGTACAATAGTGGTGACACAAATATAAACATTGTTATAAACAACCAATAAACAAGCGCGTGACTAAAGAAATAATGACCCTAAGGTTATTGACTAACACCACGACGCCTGCGGCGCCCGCTTTTACGGAAAAATATCACGGAATTTCCGAAATCGATGTATTAACACACTATTGTGGAAACCGCTGAAAAATCCTCAAAATGCCTCTCGAGTGCTTTGGACTTTTGAGGAGACTCCTCAAAATGCCTACAAAATCCTCAAAATTCGGTATATATGACTTATATAATCCTCAAAATGCGTCCCAGATGTGAATATATATATATATATATATATATATATATATATATATATATATATATTATATTTTCAATTGATATTTGATTTATATTACCTTTATTCTGGGCGTAGGCTCTCGTAAATAATAAACAGCTGATTAGTTAGATGCACTATTTATTGAAAGATATAAGGTTTATAAATAAGAGTATGCGATTTACAACTTATTAACTTTGTGAAACAATATATAATACCGATAGATTATTGAAATTATTGATATAAGAAATTCTCTTCGTAATTGAATGTAGGGTATTTGACCCGTATAAAATATTCGCTTCTCCTCTTGTCTGCTGGAGTGGTACGGAGCTCGCGACTTTTGCACGATTACTGGTTTGTGTGTTGAGAGTCGCCGTATTTATTAAGCGGTTAAATTAGGTTGAAG
This sequence comes from Torymus aiolomorphi, assembly GCA_036365515.1. Lineage (NCBI taxonomy): Eukaryota > Metazoa > Arthropoda > Insecta > Hymenoptera > Torymidae > Torymus > Torymus aiolomorphi. Next base: position 38,290,781 of record CM070874.1, read on the forward strand.
ATGATTGAGATCATCTTATTTGGCAATGTAATTGTCTCCAATCGTATTAGATTCGGTAGTCACATTGCGAAATGCTGATTCTAAAGAAAATATAATACGCAAGTTTGATGACCTACTGCTACGTCACGATTGCCTCGTATTAAAAAATTTCAACGTTGTAAAGTTCGCTCGCTTCGGCGTGATGCCGCTTGCATTAAAAAGCAACGTTATCAAAATTCGCATATACGACATTTGTATGTCAGAAAATTGCTGGCGATAAATATGCATTGTTAATTTGATTTTAGAGATACGTCACGGACGTAACACCTCCCCCCTTAGACTGTTGAATATCGTAGAGATTCAACAGAAAAAATAAATCATCAGTAATTTTCTGTTACAGATTTTTCAATAGTAAATTTAAGCTGATAATTTTTGTGCATCGCAAAAAAAAAAATTTGATGTATAGTTTTATGCGTTTGAGGTCAGTAACGCCGCATTGACTGGCATTTTGCAATGGTAAGCTGTTAACAAACATGATTTCGTTATTTTCCTTTATTGAAATTTCGCTGGATCGACAAAAAATTTGGTATATAAGATGCCGTAAATTTGCAGTAATCTATCAGTTTTATACACAGCAAATCATGTCAGGTTGGATTAGCGTAAGTATTTTCCTTAAATAATTACATGTTATTATTATAAATTATATTTTATAATACTGTTGTAAATGTAAGAGATAATTAATATGTTTGATTTTGTTATAGGTACACCATATTGTGCATTCGAGAAATGGAAAAACTCTCAGACGGACAAAGAACGACCTTATGTATTTAGGTGTGGAGACTGAGGGGACATTAAAGAGGCCAAACGTCTCTCGCTTTTATAGGGTAAGTTACAATTTTTATTACTCTCGTTTCGCTGATTTTCATTTCTTCTTTCTTTTTCTTTCCAGAGGTCGCAGTGGGCCTTAATGGATCGGCAAGAGAAGGAGGATCTGGCGAGGCCAGACTTCAATGTGTCGGCGTTGCCTGCTTTATTAAGACGCCAATCATCAATATCGCTGTTAAATGGTTGTTTGCAACTATTTCTAAACGGATATGCTGATGAAGAGGAAGATTTCTTTGGCTTAAACCGTTTATTTTTATATTCAAAAGTAATAGTTGATTGGCCAGTACTAATGACCTTCGTACAAACCTTTGAAGGTACCTTCATATTTGTTGGTCAGGATTTAGTTTTTAAATGTTAATTTCGGATAATTTGTAAAATTTATATAATATAATATGTATTATGATTAAAATAATTTTATATCTTTTTTTCTGATTTCACGACCTTTCCTTATTCCTATCTTTATAAAATTTATAAATTTTTATAAATTCTAATAACTTAAAACTAATAGTTAAATTTCCTTAAATTAATAAAAAAAAATGCAACTTAAAGTTAATGGTTCTATATGATTCAAAATTTAAAAATTTTTCAAAATTTTCCTTATTATTTTTCTTCTAGATTCAAAATTTAAGTGATATAGGTCAATTTCTCTTGCGCCCTTAAGGTCAAAATTAATTTCATTTATTTGTGTTTCAATGAAATAAATATTATTTACATTTGTTGGGATTTTATTACATATTTCCTCCCCCCTTAAGATAATATTTATTTCATGAAAGAATGACATTTTAGAATTTTTAAAATTAAATAAAATTTAATTAAATTGCAAATAGAGATACTTCTCTCGATTTTCCTTCTCTTTGAACTTGTGCATGTGTAGAGGGGACTGATAATGGCATGGGAGGTAGAGGTCTAAGTTTTTGGAATTTTGGCGTTTCTGGGGATTGAAGTTCAAATTCCACCCTCTTTTGAATTGTTGAGTGTTTTAGTATTGGATCTGATATAGTAGGTCTCTGAACTATTACTTCTTGTAATTCAAATTCTTCTTTAGCTGGTTTCCTTATATTTTGAGTAGTATTATCCTTATTTAATACTACCAACAAATGTGTCACGGAACTAAAGAAAGCTCCGAGTAATTTCATTGACCATCCATATAATGTATGTAGAGCACATCCTCGTATAACTAAATCAATCATTATTTTAATGAATTGAAAAATTAGTAATGTCATTATTATTCCAGAACTTATCATTCCATATTCCTCATATTTTTCCACTATCTTTTTCCAGGTGTTTTCGGCGATATTCGTTAGTGCTGTCTCTGTAAGTAGATTTTTCATGAAATCGTCCTTTACAGAATTTGGACTTTGTGTGATGCGTGTTATCGTGTTGACAATTGCTTTTTCTCAAGTGGAAAAAGTAGTCTTTCTTCGAATTTCTCTAGATCTTGTTGAGAGTATATTCCACTTGTAGCTAGTGAGTTCAATTTTTCTGGTTCCCAATTTTTTGAAATTCTTGATTTGAAAATTATAATATTTTTCTCTACCTTCCTTGGTTTCGGTAGCAGATTTATCCAATTTTCATCTACCTTGTAATATGGAGGAATAATGGTGTTGCAGTCAACTAACGTTCCTGTTTTTACCAATATATGCGTGTTTGGTGTAAGAAACCACGTTGTGTTTCCTGCTATGACTGGAAGCTCTTCGTAACATTCCTTGGTGTGATGTATTTTCACATTTGTGGGCGTACATTTTATTATATGTACAGTCTCTCCTGCAAGTTTAGCGAGGTATCCTGGTTTTTGCATTATATTGTATGCAAACTCGTCTGGGGAATTGGATGCTAATGATAAGGAATTTTGAATTTCCCTCCTTTCTACTTCGCACATTTTTGTCAACATATTTAAATATATACTTTTAAATTGCATTCTAAAATGTCTTTCTACATGTACAAATTTTGCATTAATGTAAGAAAAAATATTTATATTGACATAATCTCTTTCTTGTCTAATATCGTTATCGAATAAAATATTATCTACCTTTTCATAAATAAACAATTTTGGGTGTTCTGTTTTCGTGATTATTCGATCGCAGAATTTAATTTTTTCGATCGCTGTTAATGAGAAAGATAAATCGTATGTATTTACAGTATAGATAATTTCATTATTTCGAGATAAAGTCTTTGGTACAGTACCACTATATAAAGTATCATATTTATTATTAAGGCAATTTTCCTCTGAGAAATGTGTCCAAAATGTATAACCTGCTTGTATATCTATACAATATTCATCGGAAAATTTGCAAACTGTTCCTGAACTTAAATGTATTTTGTTATTATTCAGATTAACTTTTGCATATTCTTCGGTAAGTGTCATTTTTATAATGCTCTGAACAAGAACTTTATCCCAACTTCCGTAGCTATCAGCATATGTCCCTCCTGAATACGATCTTTCTGTTACTTTTCCCGCGAGGTCAATTCCTACGGTTTTTGTTTCGTTTACTCTAATGTCGGCTATAGTGTGTGAGTTATCATATTTAAATATTCCCGTTTCATGAATAAATTTACATCTGTCTGCACTAACTTCATATAAATATTCTTGTAATCCGTTTTCTACAGGCCCTAGATGACTAAACATTCCGCAATTATAAATTGTACGAGAAATTTCGATTTTGCATTGAATAACTCTACTATTTTTAAATTCCGCTAACTGTAGTAATTCTATCGTTGTGTTTGATATCTGTAGATCATCCTCGTGGAAATCGCATTCTCCTGTGTCCACTAATGAGTATGTCGATACTGCTGGATCTGCTGAACCGCAATTAAAACCAATGATTGCGTGATTTTCTTTAAAAAGCGTTAGAAGTACAATGATTGAAAGATACATGGTGTCCAGTTCCTGTAAGATAATTATGTTACTATTTTTCATTATTAACAAGGCTTAATTTATTTGTGTGGACTGTTTTTGCCTTTTCTTTATAGTCTATGACAACATTATTATTTTCATTTACCTTAATAATGTCAAAAGGGCCATGATAATGATCTTTTTTAAGTTTCCCTGGTTTAGGTTCTTTGATCAACCATAGTTTATTTCCCATTTTAAATTCTCTTGGGTTAATAAATCTGTCATAATATATCTTTGATTTTTCTTTTGACATTATTAATTTTTGTTTTGCTATTAAGGCAATTTCTCTCATATTATTAATCAGTTTTTCTAAATATCCATTATAGGTCGGTAATAATTCTGATTTTTTTACTGGTTCGCTAGACGGAATTCTAGCAGGACAGGCAAAAACTAGTTCATATGGTGTGAATTGATGGCTAGTATGTACACTAGTATTATAATGAAATTGTGCAAAATCCAATAGTTCATCCCATTCATATTTCTTTGTAGAAAATTTTTTTAAATATTCACACAACGGATGGTGTGCTCTTTCTAATGAACCATTAGATTGCGGCAAGAAAGCTGTAGTTTCAATTTTATCAAATTTAAACCTTTTAGCTATCTGTTTCATTATTTTACTCGTGAAATTTGCCCCTCTATCGGTTAGTACTATCTTTGGACATCCAAATATACATATAAATCTTTTTATAAAAGCATCTGAAACCGATTCTGCTGTTTGATCTTTCAAACATACTAAAATTACAAATTTTGATAATTGATCCTGTATAGATAAAATATATTTATTATTATTTTTAGTAATGTTAAATGGTCCTGCAATATCCATTGCGATTTTATCGAATGTTTTTCCCGGTGTATCTGTGATAACCATAGGTTGTTTAGTCTTTTTTCGTTTTAATTTATTTCTTTGACAATCTTCACATTTTTTATTCTATTTTGAATATCTGATTTTAAATTTGCCCAAAAATATTTTTCTTTAAGTCTATTATAAGTTCTATTTACCCCTGAATGACCTCCTATCGTAGAGGAGTGATATATTTCAAAAATTCTATCTCTGACTTAAATTTTTACGTATTCAATATTATTTAAACATACTATTACTTTTATATTTGTATTATTAAATGTCTCTCTTAATATTTCTTCTATTTCTAGCCAACTTATATTTAATATTTCTATATCTTTAGAAATGCTATAAATGCATATATTTTTACTAACTAATAACTCTTTTAATTGATTAAATAACCGTGTTAAATTTTCTTTAATTAGTATACATGACACAGATGTATCTATGTATAGCATGAACAGTTTTTTATTGTCTATATCCATTATCTCTATATTATTTTCTATAAATGATAGTTTTGGTTTTATATTTTTATTTTGAATTAATATTTCTGTATTTTCATCTAGCGATTTTCCGTTCAAGTTTATTAAATTAACAATATTATCCTTTCTGAATTGTATTGAATTTTTAGAATAAACGATATTGTAATTTTCGGCGTGTTTTCTTTATTTTCATCAACTTTCACCTCTTTTTTACCCGCAGTTGTATTTTTTTTATTATTTTTCCTCGGTCTGCCCTTCTTTCCCATTGTTTTCTGTCTGTCTTCGTTCATTATTTTGATTTTGTCATCATTACTAAAGATTTTCGATTGCTCACTATTTTTATTCAATATTTGTCTATTTTGTGCTCTCGTAACTACGAATAATTCTATCGGATTTCTGGATAGTGCGTCAGCATTTGCGTTCTGTTTCCCCGGCTTGTATACGATATCAAATTCGTAATCTGATAATTTCAGTCTCCATTTTTGGACTCTTGTATTATTATCAGCTGATTTTAACCATAACAAAGGTTTGTGGTCTGTAACTATTGTAAACTTATTACCATAAACATAATTTCTAAATGTTTTTATTGCAAACATTGTAGCTAACGCTTCTTTTTCATATGTATGGTATTTGGTTTCGGCTTTATGCAAACTTCTCGATGCGTAAGCTATTGCTGGGTCTTTGCCAATTTCGCCTTGCGACAAAACGGCACCTAAAGCAAAATTTGAAGCATCCGTTATAATAATGAATGGTTCTTCAAAACGTGGATATTCTAAGATTGGTGCTGTGCATAATAATTCTTTAATTTCCTCAAAGGCTTTTTGTTGGTCTTTTTCCCAATGAAACTTCACGTCTTTTTCTAGCAATATATTTAAGGGTTTTGTTACTTTTGCGTAATTTTTTTTTAAAATCTTCTATAGTAACCTGAAAGCCCTAGAAACTCTCTAATATTTTTAACATTTTTCGGTGTAGGAAATTTCTTTACTGCTTCTATTTTCTTTGGTTAAGGTTTATACCGTGTTCACTAATAATGTGACCTAAATAACATACTTCTTTTTTAAAAAATTCACATTTTTTCTGGTTCTAATGTTAAATTCGCTTCTCGTAATTTTTGTGCAACTGTATTGAATCTTTCGTTGGCTTCTGTCATAGTTTCGCCAAAAATAATTATATCGTCGATGAATACGAAGCATATCTTACCGATTAAATCGCCTAAGACTGTATTTAAAACTCTTTGAAATGTACGTGGTGAGTTTCTTAATCCGAAAGGTAATACTCGAAATTCAAAACGTCCCAATGGGTTGACGCTAAATGCAGTTTTATGTATATCACTTGGTTTCATAGGAATTTGGTGAAATCCCGACTTTAAATCTATAACGTGATAAAACTTAGTTTTCCCCAATTGATCGAATATTTCTGTAATGTTTGGGAGTAAATATGGATCTGGAATTGTCTTTTCGTTTAGTTTTCTGTAATCTATTACTAAACGCCATCGTTTTTTTCCGTCTGCTAACTGTTTTTTTGCTACAATCCATGCTGGAGCGTTAAAAGCACTTTTTGAGTTTCGAACTAGGTCATTTGTTATTAATTTTTAAGTTTCCTCTATCGCGATTTCTTTTAATTTATGAGGTAAAGGAAATTGCTTTACGTATATGGGTTTATCATCTGTTAAATTTATTTCATGTTGTTCTACATTACATGATCCTAAACTGTCTCCCTCTAGCCAAAATATATCCTTATTTTTCAATACTAGATCCTTAATCATTGTTTTACTATTTCCAGGCAAGTTTTCGTAACATATTTTTTCTAATAATATTTCTTCTCTATTATATTCTTTAAAATCTTCTACTGACTCATTTTTCCCTATAAAATTTATTGATCCCAAATTTAAAATTTCATTTTCATCTATGTTAAAGTCTTCTGTTATCTGAAAACCTTCAGGTAAATTGTCTATTTCATAAGATATAAAGCTATATTCTTTTTCATTTCCATAGAGTTTATTATAATCTTCTAAATCTACTTCAATCTTTTTATTCATTATTGTCAAAAATTGTTTATAATTTGTTGATTCGATTTCCTTAAAATCGATTGCTTGGTCATTATTTTCAAAAGCACTATTAATATTATTTATTAATGACTTAATATTATTTTCGTCATTTTCCAAAATTTCCTCATAATGTAAATCATTTATATTTTCTGGTAGAATTTCATTTAACATTTTTTTTTTGTAAATCCTTTCCTTGTGCATTTAATATTGGAATCGTATTTAAAATTTTCATAACGTCATCATATAATGTTATTTCTGAATTTATATTTACTTCATTTTTATTGATTAACTCAGGTTCATAAGATATTAAACAAGATGATTTCTCCATTTCATCCTCAATTTGAAAATTTTCAGTTTTTTCGTTTGTTTGTATTACTTGTTCGCAATTTTCATGAATTATGGGTATTAAGCTTTGTTTTTCTTCCGTATTTTCTAACATTTTCTTTAAAACTTCCTTCTGTTCTATTGTTATTCTTGATTTTAATTCTTTATCCGTTTTTTGTGACTTTTCAGATACTGTATTAAGATTATGATTTAATTTATGGGCTGCTTTCAGTTTGATCTTACTATGATTTATTTGTAAATAGCCCTCGTCTAGTCTTAATTTTTGTTCAGTAAGAATTTTGATTCCTAAAATCCCGTCGTAAGGTAAACAAAAATTTGGTGGTGCTACATGGAAATCAATATTCAGTCCATTTATATTCATTTTAATTACTCCTAATTAATTTCCCTTGATAATATTTAACTGAGCCCACTATCTACAAGTAAATTACATTTTTTATTTGTGTAGTGGTTTTCTATTTCGATATACTGCAGTGAGTTTTCTAATTTCAGAAAATACATTGCAATTTTGGTTGCTGCTATTCTTTCTTGTGTTTTTTCATTTTTAATACTATTTATTTCAAAATCACTTAAATTTATTTCGTTATTATTTATAATTTCTGATCTATTTATTGACTTATTTTTCTCCATGTTTTTCGTAATATTCTTTAAATTCTTTGTAATCAATAAATCGATGTCCGTGTCTTTCTCTCCGTTGGTGATACCATCACTATTAAATGTACCTACTTTAATATCTGCGCTATCTTTGAGTGGTTTTTTGTTAATCCTTCTAGTCCACTCATTTCCAGAAGAATTTATTAGTTTTCCGAAGTTTGTTGATTAAGTACTGATCGTGACGCACATTCCTCAGTTGTGTGATTCGTGTTTTTACAAATTTTACAAAATTTATCTAATTTATTTTGTAGTATCTTGATTTCATGGCAATTGTTTATTTGATGTCCATTTTAATTGCAAAAAGAGCATTTAATTTGTGCCGTCAGATTTTTTAATTTTCTACAATCTTCCAATGTATGCCCGGTGAAATTACAATATTCGCATTTTATACTTTGTGTATTAAAGTTCCCCCGATAATTACTGTTTGAATTCCTTGAAAAATGATTGCTGTTCTGGTTATTTGTTCGGAAAAATCCATTCCTATTTTTATCTCGATGTTCATAAGATTTATTTAAGGCATTGTAATTGTTACTTGGGAATGTACATTGTTGGTTATTGCTTATTTTACTACAAGTTTTTGCTGAATGCCCCGGCATCTCGCAAAATTGACAAAATTCTTTATTCTGAGAGTTTTGTTGTCTATTTTGCATAATTAAAACTTTTACGTTCTCGCAATCCGCGGTTTCGTCACCTTCATCTGCACATATTGCGCACCATATCGTTCCTTTGTTTATCGTGCAGTATTTCATTAAATGCCCGAGGTTGTTGCACCTCTTACACAATGCTGACGGGCAATTTTTAGCTGTGTGTGACGCGCTGCCACAGGTGTCGCATACTTCCGTAATTCTTACCGAATTATTGCACGTAAGCGGATCGTGTCCTCTTTCCTTACATCTCCAACACAGCTCGTATTCTGTAATAGTAGGACATTGCGTAACCTCGTGCCCCATATTTTGGCAGTATTGACAATGATTACTCTGCATCTTATTTAACTTACAAGCATCTATTGAGTGGCCTTCCGTACTACACAATTTGCAAATTAATTTTATTACGTGCTTAGCTGTTCTGCAATGATATGATACATGCTCCTTACTTTTGCAATAAACACATGAAGCTTTCATGCAAAATAATGGTTCGTGATTTATTTTCTTACATAATTGGCAAAAAACTTGTTTAATTGTGTTTGGAATTGGAGTTTCGAAATTAAACAATAAGCTTGAGGTATCATCCCTTATCAAAATATCCTATAGAAAATTCTGTAGAAAATGCTATAGGAAATCCTGTAGGCATTCCGCAGAAACCCTATAGGAATCCTATAGGATACTCTATAGGCAGTCCTATATGAAATTCTATATAGGAAGTTCTATAGGAAATCCTATGTGAATTTCGCGCTTTTCCTGTAGGAAATCCTATAGGAAATCCTATAGGAAATTCTGTAGGTAATTCTGTAGGAAAAACTGTAGACAATTTTACATGGAAAATCCTGCAGGGAATTCTGGAATATTGTCGTGAAAACAGTTTATAGAGGTTTAGCATCTTATTTAGCGCTGTAACATCGCACAGCAGAATCAGTGGCAAACAGTCCTAGGTAAGGAGTTGCACGTAGGGACTGCCGTGCACGACTGCAGGCGCTTACCGATTAAGCCATATGAGCTCAGATATCAAAATCAAGGTAATCCTTGTCACATTGACTCTCCGTAAAGTCGTTCAAACGGTTGAATCTCTTGGCTTTACATACCCTCGCGTTTCCAATGTGTTTATGAGAGTCCCGACTGCTGCGCTACGCTGCGGCATGCGGTAGAAGCTTGCTTCTCCAGAGCCTCGTTTATGTATGTTCGCTGCTATGCCGCTATGGGGCGCAGCAGTCAGGACTCTCATAAACACATTGAAATCGCGAGGGTATGTAAAGCCATGAGATTCAACCGTTTGAACGACTTTACGGAGAGTCAATGTGACAAGGATTACCTTGATTTTGATATCTGAGCTCATTGGGCTTAATCGGTAAGCGCCGGCAGTTGTGCACGGCAGTCCCTAGGTGCAACTCCTTACCTAGGACTGTTTGCCACTGATTTTGCTGTGCGATGTTACAGCGCTAAATGAGATGCTAAACCTCTATAAACTGTTTTCACGAATATACTCCAGAACTCTCTGCAGGATTTTCCATGTAAAATTGTCTACAGTTTTTCCTACAGAATTACCTACAGAATTTCCTATAGGATTTCCTATAGGATTTCCTACAAGAAAAGCGCGAAATTCACATAGGATTTCCTATAGAACTTCCTATATAGAATTTCATATAGGACTGCCTATAGAGTATCCTATAGGATTCCTATAGGATTTCTACGGAATGCCTACAGGATTTCCTATAGCATTTCCTACAGGATTTTCTATAGGATATTTTTATAAGGGATTTCTTAAGCTATTTTGCTTTTTTAAGTTTGATTCTATTTCAATTGCTTTTTTTACTGCGTTATCCATGTCCTGGTGTTCTCCGAGTTCGATTCTAATTTCTTGTTTTAATCCTTTTTTAAAACTACTGAGTATGTCGGTTTTTAATCTAGTTTTATATTCTGTTAGAATTTCTCCTGTTACATTAGGTTCTAATTTTTTTAATTCTATTATTTGTGTATCCAACACTCGTAATTTGTTTACAAAACATAGTACATCTTCATCTGATTTTTGAATTTGTTGTGTTAGGTTTCCGTATAATGAATGTATATTATCCGTTGATGGATATATTTTACGTATTGTTTTAATAAAAGTTTCAATACTTTCAATTTCTACATTTGCTAATGCTTTATAAATTTCTCCTTTGAGCTTTATTTTGAGGATCTGTACTAGGTTCGATTCATCATTATTCGATATTATTCTTTTTGCTTGTTTTAATTTTTCTATATATTCCTCTAGTTGGATATTTTTCCCGTCAAAATCCGGTACTAACTTTGCAACTTCTTTAAGTGGTAATTTTAATGCTTGATTTGCCATTTCTGGTTCTAGATTTATTAAATCTTCGTTTATTTGAATTTCTGGCTGTTCGTTATTACTTGTATTATCTCTAGCCAAAATCAAACTTTGTTCATTAAAAAATCCTTCTATATCCGTGTAGTCGTGTTGCCTACCGTTTTCTACATATATTTTTTCTTCAAAAAATGCTGGGCTCTGACTTGGTGTGTTTGGAGTATGAAAATTTGTTGGTGATAATATATCCCGTTTTATTTCCGGAATAAAAAGATTATTTATATTTTTATTTAATATATCTTGTTTTTGTGTGGGGTTTTTAATATTCTGTTTTTTGACTGAATGTTGTGCATCTAGTTCGTTATGGTCTATTTTTGAAGTTCATGGAATTGAAAGTATTTCCTCATTTTCCTGTGTTTTTGAGTTCATGTAGATATCCCATAAAGTTCTATTTAATTGTTTATTTGGAGGTGATCTTGGTACTTTTGGTCTTCTTTCAAAAATGTTCGTTTGTTTATTTATATCATCTACTTGCTTTTTAAGTTCTGAATTTCTTTGGGTAGTCCGTCTGGTTATAATCCCTTCGTTTCCCTTATTTTCTATACATTTCTGATTTGACATGACATATTACTTCTTTGTTTATACTATACTTAATATATTTTTTAAAATATGTTTTTATTATTAATTCCACTATTTTACTGTATATATTTTGTAATTGTTTATTTCACAATATAATTTATTTAATTATTTGTCACTTTTATAAATTTTTTCCTTTGCTTAGTTTTTAGTGTTTTATCTTTTATTGTCTAAACTGTAATGTTTATTTATGCAATTTTTATTTAATTGATCAATTTGTTTAATATTATTATTCGTTTTCTTGAGCTGCGTTGATCATTGTTCTGTTTATTTTTCGTGTGCTGTATTTTCGATTTATGTGATCGTTGTTCTTAATTTTGTTGTAATTATAATTTGTCTTTATGATATTTTGTTTTATCTATTGTAGTATTTTCTTTTGGTTTTACTTTTATATCTTTTTATTATTGATTTTTTTCAATTTCTTAATTGTATTAGACTGCTATTTTCGCTTAATATATCTTGATTTCACTCTGTAAATTTATCTTTTCACTTGCTATTTCAGCTATAATTTGTTATATAATTTGTTGTTAAAAATTTTTCTTACTTCTTTGTTTTATTACTCCTTGTAGTGTCGTAACTTTTTTCGTTTGTATTTTTATTTTTCAATTTTCTAATCTGTGTTAGACTGTATTTGTATTTTGCGTAATATATTTTTGAAAAATGTCATTTGTTTTGTAGAAATTTTTCTTATTTCCGTATTTATCATTTGTTGAATACTTGTTAATAACTCGACGAGCCGTACTTGCTTATCTTCCGAAATTTGGGCGATTCATGCTACAATGATCCCCCCAACTTCTTACTGCAAAGCAAGAAGCTCGGACTTATTCTATGTTAGTTGTATTTATATAAGAATATTTTCCTCGTCTTTCAAGAGCTTATTTTATCTACTTTAAAACATTTAAAGTTTGATTTAGCTGATCTAACGAACTTTTCGTTCGACTGTGTACCGGAACCAATGTGACGTTCCGAAAAATAGTTATTTTATTTCTTTTATTTTAAATAGTCTAGTGAACTAATTTTCGATCGGTACTGGAACCACTGTTAAGTCTTGAGTGTCGAGGAATCTACTCTTATATGTGTATTGAAATTTGTATGGTTTATCTTCAAATTATAATTGAATGATATATATATATATATATATATATTTTCAATTGATATTTGATTTATATTACCTTTATTCTGGGCATAGGCTCTCGTAAATAATAAACAGCTGATTAGTTAAATGCACTATTTATTGAAAGATATAAGGTTTATAAATAAGACTATGCGATTTACAACTTATTAACTTTGTTAAACAATATATAATACCGATAGATTATTGAAATTATTGATATAAGAAATTCTCTTCGTAATTGAATGTAGGGTATTTGACCCGTATAAAATATTCGCTTCTCCTCTTGTCGGCTGGAGTGGTACGGAGCTCGCGACTTTTGCACGATTACTGGTTTGTGTGTTGAGAGTCGCCGTATTTATTAAGCGGTTAAATTAGGTTGAAGATGATTGAGCTCATCTTATTTGGCAATGTAATTGTCTCCAATCGTATTAAATTCGGTAGTCACATTGCGAAATGCTGATTCTAAAGAAAATATAATACGCAAGTTTCATGACCTAGTGCTACGTCACGATTGCCTCGTATTAAAAAATTTCAACGTTGTAAAGTTCGCTCGCTTCGGCGTGATGCCGCTTGCATTAAAAAGCAACGTTGTCAAAATTCGCATATACGACATTTGTATGTCAGAAAATTACTGGCGATAAATATGCATTGTTAATTTGATTTTAGAGATACGTCACGGACGTAACAGAATCATTTTTTCTTGAAAATTTCGGAAATTTTAAGATTAAAATGTTTCATTCAACATCTACGAGAAACCAATATTCAAACAGTTATAAATTTTCAAAATATTAATTCTTAGCATTCAAGAGATTTTTAATAATAGTCACAAAATTAAACATCAAGTAAAAATTGTTACAGTTACTAATCGTTTACCATCTAAAAAGAGATGTTCATAGTTAATATTACTTTGTATTATATGTAATTCACATTAATATAGGTACGAGTAAATCTCAGGAACTCTTAACTTTTTTGGGAACTCCAAAGTTTAAGCAGACAAATAAATCAACGCTCAAAATGTTTGCCTTGCAATAAAAAAAAAATAAAAAAATCTATTATAAATAATAGTAACGAATCAGCTGCGTTCATAAATGAAAAAATTGTTGTTAATATGCTTTTCCTATCGATATATTTATCTATATAGGAACAGGAACACACTTACGATCGTTGTACAATTTGTTTAGCTTTTTTGTGTATCAAAATCTTGAACTCGAGTCCTGGTAGGTCGATGTGCTATAAAAATTAGCCGAAATACAAAATTTTGTCACCATTCCGTCTGGCTGAAAGTACCACTTTCGCAGTTCGCTCCCGGCTGAAACCGTGAATGTGGTACTTTCGGTAAGGATATGGTAGAATAGTAAAATAGTATATGCGCTATTTCCAAAATTATTCCCCTCTTCCCTGGTGGAAATCCAAAACATTTTCTAACTATTAACTGGCCATTTATATTAGAAACTTGCTATAAAATGGGAATTTCCCTTTTCCAGTTTCTAGCTCCCGGTGAAACGCTTTTTCCCTATTATTCGAACATTTAATAGATTGAAAAATAGAATGAGTTTTGCGAAGATAAACACAAGCTTGTTCTTGAGTACTTTAAAGGTTTTAAAACTGATCAGTTTTTTTAGTCCGGAAATGGCTAGTAGAAGGCCTGTTGTTATGACAAGGAGTGAGAGAGACAGAATCTAATGGCAATAAATACATTCTACGTAATATCTTCAAAAGGACTACTGTAAATGGTTTTTCTGTCTGCTCATATTGTTTATATTTTAATAAGCTATCAGTTATAGCTGAATACCGTCCAATTTAACGTCAATTCTTTAAGTAAACTTAAAACGAAAATTTGGAGGTTATGTCCAATCTTTTAAATGTGCGAATAATGGGAGAAAAAGCGATTCACCGGGGCCTATTAACTAGCCATTTTTTCTACCTATTTATTGAGATTGTTGGCCATTTCAGATAGACAAATTTCCACCAGGGTTACGTCTCGAAAAAAATTATAATTTTTTTTTTAAGGCACCCTCATCAGACAAAGTTTTTCTTGTTCTTCAAGCTTTTTTAAATGTGAAAATAAATATATACAAGTTCGATTTAATGATATCATTTTTTGGTGACACTTTCAAGTCAATTTTGGATTGAAAAGATTGACGGAAATTTCAGCTTTCTTTCTAAACCATGAAACTTGAAAAAAGGATTTAATTTTGAAGGTACATTTACTGAACAAAGTTTTTCTTGTTCTTTAAGCCTTTCTGAATGTGAAAAAAATTATTTACAAGCCCGATTGAATAGTATACTTTTTCGGCGCCACTTTTTAGTAGCCAGTTATAGAAATTGAATCATGGTCTTCTAAAGAACTTGATGTCGATGCACCCCTCGTTTAAGAAATCATCAGTTTTTGTGCGGGGGGAGGTGTTTTATCAAAATGGTAAAACGTTAGATGGGTATTTTCTCAGAAAATGTATTATCGTTTAAAACATTCTCCGAATCTGATACTATAAATTCCGAACAGGAGCTCTTCAAAACACACAAGGGATTTCTTTCGAAAAAAATATCAGAAAACTTTGTGTCTATAAAAATTGAAAACAGATTGTATAAAATTATAAAGATACTTTTTACTAGTAAAATAAAACTCCGAAAAATGTGACTCCTAAAAACATTATTTCCTTATATATTTTCCTTATATAGATTCCTATACAATTTTTAGGGGGGAGGTATTTTATCAGAATGGTAAAATGTTAGATGGGTATTTTCTCAGAAAGGTAAAAAAAAAATAGAATATCTTATGATAGAAGGGTAACTTTTTGTAAGGTTTAAAAATGTATAATACATAAAAATTCGAAAAAATTTGGCAAGAACACCATGATATTTTCATTAAATTATTTTTATATGATATGTAACATCAAGTTTCCGAATGCCATTTCTACCCAACGATTAAATTATAGAAAATGCAGTGATTTAGAAAAGCTATAACGTCGGCAAATGAGCTAAAAATCGTATAGGAATGGACGATTCAGATTTTTCAGAATTTTATTTTTCTAGTAAAAAGTATCTTTATAATTTTATGCAATCTGTTTTTCTGAGAAAATACCCATCTAACATTTTGCCATTCTGATAAAATTCCTCCTCTCTCACTCTTACTCGCACGTGCATAAACATGCAGTAAGGAAAAAATATGTTTAAAAATGAAAACGTTTAGTGAATGTGCCTCAACATTAACTTTTGAAATTTCTTTTAAGCTAAAAGTTAGAAATTCCAGAGAAATGCTCATTTACTCATTGCCGTAGCAACGAGTTTATTGCTGACTATTTTATAAGTAACGAAACTAGCGCACTGTTTTTTTATCTATCTTGACAGAAAATAGAAGAAGTATGGACACACTATATACATAGGTATCTTGTATAACACACTTTCTATTTATATGTTATATGATTGTGTTTGTAATAGTATATTATGCACCAAGAGAATAAAGTGGGCTGTGTGCCCCCTGCGCGAGAGTTGTCGCGCGAGCGAAGCGAGGGCGACAAATGCGCAGGTTCGCACAACCCACTTTATTCACGAGTGCAATACGTATACTATTTTTTAACACAACTATCGTAAAATTCGTATTCGCTCCCCGCTGAAAAGGGAAAAAGTGCTGCATATTTATTTATTCGCCTTCCCTCACCTTCGGCTCGGGCACAAATAGTGCGTTGCGCTGGCAACAAGAGTGAGGGTAGGGAATGAACGTAGCACTTTTTTCCCGCTTCGGCGGGGATAAAGTACGAACTTTACGATGGGGTGTGTTAAAAAGAAATAAATAGAAGCTTTGTTAAAATATTAGTTATTGTAGTTGAACATTTCGACGCTCCCTACGAAAACTAGCACCTTTTTTGGCCTCCTCACGAAGACTAGCACATTTCAGAAAACTGCAACGAAAACTAGCATAACTCACGACTTTGCCGCGAATACTAGTACAATTCGCGAGGTTGCCGCGAAAACTAGCATCATTCACGAGTTTGCGCCGAATAATAGTACAATTCGTAAGATTGCGACGAAAAGTAGCACGATTCGCGAGTTTGCGACGAAAAGTAAGACGATTCGCAAGCTTGCCGCGAAAACTAGCACTTTGCATCACCGTGTTAATTTACATAAGAGGCAGTGCAATGCGCTAGTTTTCGCCGCAATCAAGCGGATCGGGCTAGTCTTCAACGTAAATCAATGGGGCGTGCTAGTCTTCGCGGCCAATGCTGAAATGGACTAGTCTTCGTGGCAAACTGAATCGTGATAGTTTTCGTAGGGAGCGTCGATTTATAGTAATCAACAGTAAAAGAATTTTTTAATGATCATTAAGAAAATTTTTCATTTAGTCAAAACAGTCCATTTGACCCAAGAGGGTATTCTTCTTGAATAAGATAGGTTTTAGAATTATTAATTCTATACTTGACTCTAGACAAAAATCTTTTTAAATCGATATCTGTTTGTGTAAAGAGTAAATTTCTCCCTCCCCGAAGCACTATAGTAACATTTTCTCTTAAAAAGTTTTAATAAAAAAATGTTTTACTTATTGCCATTTATTGTTATGATGAATTTTTATACTTATAACAAAAAAATTGGAAAAAAAGTTATTCGGAGATAGATCCAGATGTGCAGTTATGGGTAATCAAACCATAGACTTTATTTATAGTATTTTAACATGATAACTAGCTGAAAATAAGAGCTTCTAACTTCCTGAGCATGGATTTTATTAAAACTTGATGATGTCATTTTTAAGCTACAAAATTACACTCTGAAATTGTATCCACATCCACAATCCAGACGTGAGAAACTTCTCTCGAGAGTTTCTGACCGAAACTTGCTAAAATAGAAATATATCAATAAAAATAACTTTTACATATCTCTATAATTTGTCACTGTTAAAATTATTTTTTTTTTAAATAAGATTCAATCTGCAGGTTAAATGTAAATTAAAATGTAGATATATAATGTAAATACAAACAGTAAATTGTTAATATCGTAATTAATATCGTAATTAATTACTTGTATTGCATACTCATATTTTCTGCTGCAAAAGGACTCCGTCATAAATACTCATAATATGATCTATTCTCCAAAGGAATATTTTTTTTATTATCTTATATTAATTACGAATATTAAGAAGAAAATCCTGCTCGAAGAAAAATAATTACTTTTCAGATAGTAGGAATGGAGTCTTCATAAAAAGAAAAATTGTTTTTGAATCTACAGAGATTTAGACTGAAAAGGTAATTTCTTTTGTCAAAGTATAATTTGGCTTTAAATAGAAAATGATTTTATTTAAATAATAATAATACATGTTTGTAAGAAACTATTGCATCTTGTAGAAAATGTTTATTATATCAAATAAAGACAATAAGAAAATTAGTATAACTTATTTTTCTTGTCTCTCTATTGTCACGTCCTAAGACACGACATGACTGGGATGTTTAACTCGATTAAGAGTTATGCTCTTTTCTGGTCGTAGCTGCGTTAGCTAATAAACCATGGACGAGCTGTGGACAGGAGTGTAATATCAAATTCACTGTTAATCGCTGAGATTTAAGTTTGACTAATTTTTGGTTTAGGATTTGGTTATCGTAAGGACCAACGGTGAGTAGCACGAACGTCTCGTAAAGATCGTTTGGCCGCACGTACCCCCGTATGGACTAGGAATAAGGGCACGATTTTCTTTGGATACCTGGAGTTTGAGATTCTAATAACTTTTCCCGGTCTCAGGTTATTCTCAGATTCGCCCTTCCCTATCAAGAGCAGAGCTCGTGTGTGAATTTAATTTTTATTTATGTAACTTATCCCTCTTGGGATTGATATATATATTTCTTTTTAATAAATAAATTTTTATCTTAGTAAAGGATAATTTCTTTAGAATTTTCCTACGATTTTCTTGTTTCTTAATTTCTTTCCTAATATAAATTGTTTTAGAGTTGTAATCTGAAATTTCTTATAAATTAAAATATTCCTTGTAAACACAACCAGTGAGGCTTACCCGTAAGGTCGTACAACTGCCGTTATGTTTACTTAATTCTTTTCTAAACCAATAGGAGTATGCTTACCCGTAAGGTCGTAACAACTATGGTTTAGAGAAGTAATTTAGGATATATCTAATTGAAGATTTTATTACTTTCTTATTGTAAACTGGAAAAATCTTATAAATTAAAATATTCCTTGTAAACACAACCAGTGAGGCTTACCCGTAAGGTCGTACAACTGCCGTTATGTTTACTTAATTCTTTTCTAAACCAATAGGAGTATGCTTACCCGTAAGGTCGTAACAACTATGGTTTAGAGAAGTAATTTAGGATATATTTAACTGAAGATTTTATTATTTTCTTTATTGTAATGAGAAAATTTAATATAATTTAATTATATTCTTTGCAAACACAACCAGTGAGGCTTACCCGTAAGGTCGTACAACTGCCGTTATGTTTGCTTAATCCTTTTCTTAACCAATAGGAGTATGCTTACCCGTAAGGTCGTAACAACTATGGTTTAGAGAAGAAATACTGAATACAGTTAATTGAAGATTTTATTTACCTTCTTATTTTTGTGTTCTTTATATTTTTTTCTTTCAATATATAAGTTCCTTTGAATCTTGTAATATGAAATTTATTATAATTAATAATATTCTTTGTAAACACAACCAGTGAGGCTTACCCGTAAGGTCGTACAACTGCCGTTATGTTTACTTAATTCTTTTCTAAACCAATAGGAGTATGCTTACCCGTAAGGTCGTAACAACTATGGTTTAGAAAAGTAGTTTCGAATATAATTAATTTGATAATTTTGGAATTAGTATGTTAAAATTTTTTAGAAGTTTTGGAAAAATGAATTTCGAAAATTTGATTTTGGAAAAAAATTTGAATATTTTATTTGAGAGTTTGAATTTGTGTACAGAGTCTTTAAGCTTGGGAGGCTTGTGTCTATCTGCTGTACAGTCAGCAAAGCTTGTGAGGCTTATGTTGATCTGACTTGGTCAGTTCAGTAAAGCTTGTGAGGCTTGTGGTGAACTGCTGTACAGTCAGCAAAGCTTGTGAGGCTTGTGGTGAACTGCACCCTGGACCAGTCAGCAAAGCTTGTGAGGCTTGTAAATCTGACTGACCGACCAGCAGTGCGCGTTCGGCGTATTTAAATACATTGCTCCTCCTCTTCTTTGGCTAGAAAAATTGCGGTGTCGAATCGGGTGGTTGCGTCATCTTGAGGCATCGAATCGCTGGTTGACATTTGTAACGGCGGTTGATAGTCATGTATCCTGTAGTGTTAATTGTGGCTAGTGGTGTGAGAAAACGGTGTCCAATAGTGCGGGGGTGTCATCCCTTCCAAACGTCGATTTTTGTGATAGTGGGGAAAATCCTATGTTTTAACACAGAGAGCGGCAGAGAGCGGTCCCTTATCCCTTCTCTAGGGTATTTTCCGGCGGCTCGTATCTTCTTTAAGGAGCGAGAGAGAACGATATATGTGCGACAGAGAAAGAGAGATGAGAGAGACAAAAGATATATCCTTCTGTTTCTTTCGAGTCAAAAATGATCAATTTTCTGTTACTTGCTGAAAATTACACAATGTTGGCAGTTTATAAATTATAAAATATGTTATTCTATTACATTTTGTTCTAAAATGAAAATACAAATTTGAACGGAAGTTATGGGTCTATTACAACAGGAGTTAAACGCATTACAAATTTTATAAACTTAATTATACATTAAACAATGAAATTTCTTATGCAAACTTTATAAAAACATTAGACTATTCATTCTAGCTAATATATCAATCATATTATTAAGTTATTTTATTAAATTAATACATTTTCCTTAGATTTTCTATTATTTATTTAAAATATTTGAAATTTAATTAGTTTTCGTAAGTAACAATGTTTTAGAATACAACTATTGTCCAGTAAAATGTTTTATCTAATGTGTATATTTCATAAAACTTGCATTAACAATGAAAATTACTTATAAATAGTCATAATAGTTAATTATTATTAAGAAAACGTACGAATTACAAATGTATTATTCAAATTCTAAACAGGTTATCATCTAAACTTAAAGTCTAGTTAATTAATCTAGTAGAAATAGACAAATGGATTATTATTACTATAAAAACATATTATAATAATGGATTTTCTCATCTCTTAATTTTTACTTAGCATAATGCAACTTTTATCTTAAACAAAAATTATTTTTCTAATTGTAATTAATGAGATATCTAGCGTTATTCAAAAAAAAAAAATACTCTTATGCTATAATACATTGAGTCCCAAAAGATGCTGGAAAATGCGTCTCCGCGCAGGAAGATTGAGAAAAATCTATTTTTAGACGAGCCATGTGTTTTGGGGCTGATGTAGCTGACAAACATCTTCTTTGTCTCGGTTTTTCCTATAATTAACAATCTAGATATTCTACCATGAATTGAATTATTTATCTTACTAAATAATTATGTAGCAAGATATTACAACTTGAATGAAAATGCTACGACTATTTTAATGATAGTTATTCGGAATACAAAATTTTACTAACTTAATAATCTAATTTACAATGAAATCATATATGATAAATTTATAATAACAGTCAATTATCTAAAATAAACTAAAACCTAAATGCTTTGTTATCAAAACTTGTTGATTTATATAATACAATAGCTATTATAGTAATTATTTATCGTTGGTTAATAAAGATTCTTTACATGGTTATAGGTTGCGTTTATAAAATGCATATGGTTACTCATAGAGCTATATTTTTGGGTTTTTGTTACTAGATCTTTGTATTATTAATACAAAAACAACAAAGCTGTTGATTGCAATTTAACAAAGAATATATATAATTAATATTATTTGTTTCCTAATTTCCTTACTGTTATATTTAATATCGGTTGTTGTTAAAATGATTTTATCTTTAACGGTTTGAGAGATATTGTCTAATAATGTAAAATAGTCTTTTCAGTATATAGTATAAGTCGTGTATTCAAAACTCGGAAAAGCGCGTCCCCGCGTGGGAAAGCGTCGTATCTATATTTAGTATGGGCCATGTGTTTTACAGCCCCAAGATTACGCATCCGCTAGGGCTATCGTCTTCTTAAGGCTAATTCCACATTTTGAAGGGTTATTTCCAACTCACATGTAATTGTTCAAAATCCAAAAAATGTTTGTTAAATTTGTGATATGTAATAAAACAGTTTATTTATTTATAGCAGAAGAAAAACAGAAGGTTGAATAAGTTTCATTATTTGAGTAGGAAAAATATTCTTTCATGAATGTGTCTTAAAGTAGTTATTGTAATTTTATATTTGTTTGTGATTGTGAATGGAAAACCTTATAAACTCTTATACCTCGCGTTTGGAACGGTTTGCTAGTTAGGTCAAACGTATAAAGGAAGAATTACAATTGTGATTATTGCACAAGGGTTTGTTTAACAATTCGTACTTAAATTATTATTTAAAATATATCCTTGTAGAAAATTAACCCTAATTTATAACTAACTCATTAATACAACTGAAGTATTTCTAAATAAAATTGTATTGCAGAAATATTGTAATTCAACTAAAGGTTTTATTATTATAATTTTTGTGACACATAGATATTATTTTCTTATTCGGATTGATACATGACTATGTTATATTAATAATCAATAATTAATATCTGGTGAACATTTTTACTAGAGTGAGTTACTTATTTTACATAAGAAAAAGTAATAATCTTTGGTAACAGATTTTCTAATATAGTTTACTACACTCGTAGTCGTGGGTATAATCAGTTAATTGCATGCACTGCGTCGTTGTTTTTTTTTTTTCTTGGCAGCTTGGGAAAATACCCATAGCGTAGGTCCCATATACAACTCTTGGTGCAATAGTGTCGGTAGGGTAGTAGGTGTTCAAGGTTATGACTATGGTTCATCGCATAAAAATATATACAAAAAAAATTTTCCCATCGTAGACGGTTCCGTTACACTATAAAGCAGTTGACAGATAAAAAATTAAGGTTCAGGTACGAATTCGCACTAATAATTTTTTTAATAGAAAACTTGTGGAGCTTCGCTGCTCAATCATGTTTATAAAATATTTCTTGTTTTAGCAAATACTAATATTTAAGGAATATCTTTGCAAAGGATATAGATATAGATAAGGCTATTAGTCTTCCCTTGATAATTTAATCAATACGTATTCTCAAATCTCAATAACTTTTTATCCCTAAAATTCCTTCAAAAATTTAGAAAATTAATAATCTTGTATTTCGGCTAATTTTTATAGCACATCGACCTACCAGGACTCGAGTTCAAGATTTTGACACACAGAAAAGCTAAACAAATTGTACAACCATCGTAAGTGTGTTCCTGTTCCTATGTAGATAAATATATCGATAGGAAAAGCATATTAACAACAATTTTTTCATTTATGAACGCAGCTGATTCGTTACCATTATTTATAATAGATTTTTTTATTTTTTTTTATTGCAAGGCAAACATTTTGAGCGTTGATTCATTTGTCTGCTTAAACTTGGGAGTTCCCAAAAAAGTTAAGAGTTCCTGAGATTTACTCGTACCTATATTAATGTGAATTACATATAATACAAAGTAATATTAACTATGAACATCTCTTTTTAGATGGTAAACGATTAGTAACTGTAACAATTTTTACTTGATGTTTAATTTTGTGACTATTATTAAAAATCTCTTGAATGCTAAGAATTAATATTTTGAAAATTTATAACTGTTTGAATATTGGTTTCTCGTAGATGTTGAATGAAACATTTTAATCTTAAAATTTCTGGAATTTTCAAGAAAAAATTATTCTGATCGCAAAAGATTGTTTTTATTTGTTTAAATAGCGTTTTTGTTCAAACAAATGCATTTAAATCAAAGTTCTTACAATTTTGTTAAATTGTAACCTCGAAATTTAGATTCTACGAATCAAAATCTATAAAAAGCGATGGTTACTTTATGCAATTGCATTAAATTTATAATAACAGTCAATTATCTAAAATAAACTAAAACCTAAATGCTTTGTTATCAAAACTTGTTGATTTATATAATACAATAGCTATTATAGTAATTATTTATCGTTGGTTAATAAAGATTCTTTACATGGTTATAGGTTGCGTTTATAAAATGCATATGGTTACTCATAGAGCTATATTTTTGGGTTTTTGTTACTAGATCTTTGTATTATTAATACAAAAACAACAAAGCTGTTGATTGCAATTTAACAAAGAATATATATAATTAATATTATTTGTTTCCTAATTTCCTTACTGTTATATTTAATATCGGTTGTTGTTAAAATGATTTTATCTTTAACGGTTTGAGAGATATTGTCTAATAATGTAAAATAGTCTTTTCAGTATATAGTATAAGTCGTGTATTCAAAACTCGGAAAAGCGCGTCCCCGCGTGGGAAAGCGTCGTATCTATATTTAGTATGGGCCATGTGTTTTACAGCCCCAAGATTACGCATCCGCTAGGGCTATCGTCTTCTTAAGGCTAATTCCACATTTTGAAGGGTTATTTCCAACTCACATGTAATTGTTCAAAATCCAAAAAATGTTTGTTAAATTTGTGATATGTAATAAAACAGTTTATTTATTTATAGCAGAAGAAAAACAGAAGGTTGAATAAGTTTCATTATTTGAGTAGGAAAAATATTCTTTCATGAATGTGTCTTAAAGTAGTTATTGTAATTTTATATTTGTTTGTGATTGTGAATGGAAAACCTTATAAACTCTTATACCTCGCGTTTGGAACGGTTTGCTAGTTAGGTCAAACGTATAAAGGAAGAATTACAATTGTGATTATTGCACAAGGGTTTGTTTAACAATTCGTACTTAAATTATTATTTAAAATATATCCTTGTAGAAAATTAACCCTAATTTATAACTAACTCATTAATACAACTGAAGTATTTCTAAATAAAATTGTATTGCAGAAATATTGTAATTCAACTAAAGGTTTTATTATTATAATTTTTGTGACACATAGATATTATTTTCTTATTCGGATTGATACATGACTATGTTATATTAATAATCAATAATTAATATCTGGTGAACATTTTTACTAGAGTGAGTTACTTATTTTACATAAGAAAAAGTAATAATCTTTGGTAACAGATTTTCTAATATAGTTTACTACACTCGTAGTCGTGGGTATAATCAGTTAATTGCATGCACTGCGTCGTTGTTTTTTTTTTGGCAGCTTGGGAAAATCCCCATAGCGCAGGTCACATCTACAACCCTTGGTGCAATAGTGTCGGTAGGGTAGTAGGTGTTCAGGGTTATGACTATGGTTCATCGCATAAAAATATATACAAAAAAAAATTTTCCCATCGTAGACGGTTCCGTTACACTATAAAGCAGTTGACAGATAAAAAATTAAGGTTCAGGTACGAATTGGCACTACTAATTTTTTTAATAGAAAACTTGTGGAGCTTCGCTGCTCACTCATGTTTATAAAATATTTTCTCTTTTAACAAATACTAATATTTAAGGAATATCTTTGCAAAACATATAGATATAGATAAGGCTATTAGTCTTCCCCTTGATAATTTAATCAATACGTATTCTCAAATCTCAATAACTTTTTATCCCTAAAATTCCTTCAAAAATTTAGAAAATTAATAATCTTGTATTTCGGCTAATTTTTATAGCACATCGACCTACCAGGACTCGAGTTCAAGATTTTGACACACAGAAAAGCTAAACAAATTGTACAACCATCGTAAGTGTGTTCCTGTTCCTATGTAGATAAATATATCGATAGGAAAAGCATATTAACAACAATTTTTTCATTTATGAACGCAGCTGATTCGTTACCATTATTTATAATAGATTTTTTTATTTTTTTTTATTGCAAGGCAAACATTTTGAGCGTTGATTCATTTGTCTGCTTAAACTTGGGAGTTCCCAAAAAAGTTAAGAGTTCCTGAGATTTACTCGTACCTATATTAATGTGAATTACATATAATACAAAGTAATATTAACTATGAACATCTCTTTTTAGATGGTAAACGATTAGTAACTGTAACAATTTTTACTTGATGTTTAATTTTGTGACTATTATTAAAAATCTCTTGAATGCTAAGAATTAATATTTTGAAAATTTATAACTGTTTGAATATTGGTTTCTCGTAGATGTTGAATGAAACATTTTAATCTTAAAATTTCTGGAATTTTCAAGAAAAAATTATTCTGATCGCAAAAGATTGTTTTTATTTGTTTAAATAGCGTTTTTGTTCAAACAAATGCATTTAAATCAAAGTTCTTACAATTTTGTTAAATTGTAACCTCGAAATTTAGATTCTACGAATCAAAATCTATAAAAAGCGATGGTTACTTTATGCAATTGCGTCAGCAGGTGTACAGGGGGAGACAGAAGCGAAAAATTTTTCGGCGCCTGGGTCAGCTAGAATCGCTAAAAAGTGAAAAACGACTCGAGCGGCGCAGAGACACGCAGTCCACGCGCGCGCTCACATGTCAACATTGCCGCCGAGGCGCGCCGCACAGTGTTCTATTTAAAAAAAAAAATGGACAAAATGAAATATCTCGCGAACGGATATCGATAGCCGGATGAATCCAACTGCATTTTAAGGTTGAAGTAATGTACAATAAAGGAAAAATAGTCCAGTACTGATCATTTGACCCTGTGACCTTAGAAATGAAAAATGAAAGTCGAATAAATAACGAATTTTCGGCTTTTTCAAAATGTATGAGCCTCATATTACAGCTGGAACAAGTAGTCAAGCTGAAACATAGATTATTGTACTCTCCAACACAGATCGTTCAGTTAAATATTGCAATAACAAAAAATTCATTCAATAATATTATTAGTTTATTTGGCGTTATTATTTCAATTTAGTATGATAACTTGATATTAATTACAGATATTACGCTATTAGAAATTGTATTTAATACAATTTTATTAAAGAGCATGAAAATATTGTAAAAAATGCCATTTTTTAATAACCCTTAAATTTTAATAATTCATATATGCACCTACAAATTTGTGTACTTGTATTTATGTACCCATGTATTTTGATTCGCTGAATCCGAATTAGAAGTCGAAATTACTCAATAATGCTCCATTTTTTCAGGGTGAACTTTTCGTATTTTTTATGGAGTTTTCAGATTTAAAAACAAATTGGTGTGCGATAGCACAATTCTGACATCAAATTCGGATTCCTTGCATCAAACACTACAGGAGTACATATTTTTTTGATCGAAAAAATTGATAGCCAGAAAGTCTACAATGAAAAAGCCGAAAATACGTTATTTATTCGACTTTCATTTTTCATTTCCAAGGTCACAGGGTCAAATGATCAGTACTGAACTATTTTTCCTTTATTGTACATTACTTCAACTTTAAAATGCAGTTGGATTCATCCGGCTATCGATATCCGTTTGCGAGATATTTCATTTTGTCCATTTTTTTTCAAAATAGAACACTGTGTTTGTTACTTCTGCGTGCTTTTCTCAGGCTTAATTTTATCAAATGCAAAAAAGTGATAGGTGATCTTTATGTAAAATTTCACGCTCTACAACTTTTGTTTGGGACTTTTCTCGATATCTCTTATCGTTCGCGAGTTATACGCGAAAAACCGTTTTCGGGGGTGGTTTTCGCCAAATTAGGGATGACGCCGGCGTTTTTGGAAGCTGCATTTTTGACCATCGTTTTTAGACGATGTGTCTTACCAAATATCCAAAATGCAGCCATTCACCAGAGAAAGTCGATTTCAGACCTTCGTTTACTGGCCTATAATGTATTTGGTGTTGTATGACAAATTTGACCTTGAATTTTTAAATTATAAATGGCTTTCTTTTTTTCATATTTAATATTAGCATTAAATGTAGCAAAACCAAAAATATTGTTGTAATATCGAATTGGATATCTGAAAATTTGATCATTTAATAATAAATCTTTTAATTTTGTGTCATAATTACTTAATGGTGAAAGTACTATTTTACCATTTTGACAACAATTTGATTTTTTTTTCTTCGTTCCAAAATACTGCTGAACAAAAAGAACATCAAGGAGCGCGGGAGCGCTCCGAAGGCAAGTATCTGTCCAATGTAGAAGAAGCCTGAGGGACGACCGCGCTACATATACTTTGAAATGGGTGTGCGAGAATTTCACTTATTTTTTACGACTTTGTGTTATGTTTTATCTTATATTTAAATATATCACTGGATAGCTTTTTTGATATACTACATGTATAAAAAATTTCAATTAAAAATATTATGTCGTTTTGATGTATATCTAGTTTATATATTCCGAGGGCTGTTTTTCTTATCCTCCAAAATTTTTCTTCTTCTTCTTTTCTCTCCTCGATCAGCTGTTTTGTTCCGACCACTGCTCTGTAACTATATATATATATAGATAACAGCAACAAAACTGCGACTCTACAATAGCCTCAAAATATCGTATGTCGTATATGATATTTTTAATTTTTAAATATAAACATAATACGTATTTTTTAAATATACTACGTAATTAGGTTAAAAAAAAGATATGAATTTCAATCAGCTGATGGCATGAGCATACTTTTATACATAGATAAGTATTATATAATAATAAATTATAACTTGAAAAAAAATAAAGTAAAGAATAGATACTTTGTAAAAAATTTTTTCATTTGCAGATTATAGAATTTTTCACAGACTTTGAGCTCTGGAACAGATTTTTATCGAAGGAGCAGCACCAGGAGTAATGCCAGCAACTTCTCATTACATTGACAAAGTCTTCATAGACTACAAGTAATACAATTATTAGATAGACTTTTAGAAGATGGAATAGATAGATAAAAACACACTAAAAAATGATGAAGTTCATTGCATATCAATGCATCAAAGAATGACCAAGAATTTTAATAATATAAACAATCAAGAAAGAAGATGTAAAAAAAGTGTAAAAAAACCATGGAAATGTTTTTAGTATACAGAAACTAAAAGATTATGTCAAATGGGAAAAGCGAAAAGGATGTGTTAAAACTGTGACTCTACAATAGCCTCAAAATATCTTATGTTGTATATGATATTTTTAATTTTTAAATATAAACATAATACGTATTTTAAATATACTACGTATTAGTAATTAGGTTAAAAAAAAAAAATATGAATTTCAATCAGCTGATGGCATAAGCATACTTTTATACATAGATAAGTATTATATTTATAATATAACTTGAAAAAAAATAAAGATAAAGAATAGATACTTTGTAAAAATTTTTTTCATTTGCAGATTATAGAATTTTTTCACAGCCTTTGAGCTCTGGAACAGATTTTTATCGAAGGAGCAGCACCAGGAGTAATGCCAGTAACTTCTCATTACATTTTGACTAAGTCTTCATAGACTACAAGTAATACAATTATTAGATAGACTTTTAGAAGATGGAATAGATAGATAAAAACACACTAAAAAATGATGAAGTTCATTGCATATCAATGCATCAAAGAATGACCAAGAATTTTAATAATATAAACAATGAACAAAGAAGATGTAAAAAAAGTGTTAAAAACAATGGAAATTTTTTTAGTATACAGAAACTAAAAGATTATGTCAAATGAGAAAAGCGAAAAGGATGTGTTATATTATGAAAATTTCAAAAAATAAAAGTGCTCAGTTATTCTCGTGTTTGATTTTCCCAGGGTGGAAGACGTCAAAAGTTTGATCTATACAAGAATATCAAGAAAGCTTTTAGTGATTCTCAGTTCATAAACTGGTTGTATGATATACAAACAATGAAGAAAGAAGATGTAAAAAAGTGTAAAATAAACAATGGAAATTTTTTAGTATACAGAAACTAAGAGATTATGTCAAATGGGAAAAGCGAAAAGCGAAAAGGATGTGTTATATTGTGAAAATTTCAAAAAATAAAAGTGCTCAGTTATTCTCGTGTATGATTTTCCCAGGGTGGAAGACGTCAAGAGTTTGATCTATTCAAGAATATCAAGAAAGCTTTTAGTGATTCTCAGTTCATAAACTGGTTGTATGATATACAAACAATGAAGAAAGAAGATGTAAAAAAAGTGTAAAATAAACAATGGAAATTTTTTTAGTATACAGAAACTAAAAGATTATATCAAATGGGAAAAGCGAAAAGGATGTGTTATATTGTGAAAATTTCAAAAAATAAAAGTGCTCAGTTATTCTCGTGTATGATTTTCCCAGGGTGGAAGACGTCAAGAGTTTGATCTATTCAAGAATATCAAGAAAGTTTTTAGTGATTCTCAGTTCATAAACTGATTGTATAATATACAAACAATGAAAAAAGAAGATGTAAAAAAAGTGAAAAATAAACAATGGAAATTTTTTTAGTATACAGAAACTAAAAGATTATATCAAATGGGAAAAGCGAAAAGGATGTGTTATATTGTGAAAATTTCAAAAAATAAAAGTGCTCAGTTATTCTCGTGTATGATTTTCCCAGGGTGGAAGACGTCAAAAGTTTGATCCATACAAGAATATCAAGAAAGTTTTTAGTGATTGTCAGTTCATAAACTGGTTGTATAATATACAAACAATGAAGAAAGAAGATATAAGAAAAGTGTAAAATAAACAATGGAAATTTTTTTAGTATACAGATTACAGATAGAAGGAAATATCGGCTATGTATGAAATGACTTGTTTTTGTAATATAAAAGCCATGAGGTTTTTCAGTGAAATATATTTGTCGACTTTTATGGAAGTAAAAGTATATTATAGACTATTTTGACTAATTAAAGAAAACAAAAGAAGTGATTTCAAAATTAATTTATGTGTCATATAAACAGTATATCAGTAGACGAATATCTTGAAAGCTCCTATTTTGCAAGGAATAGATTGTGCAATATTATGAATGTAAGGAATAAAGTACCAAAAACTTTAATGAGAGCTTAAATATTTTTTAAAACAATCAACACGTTTTTTAAAAGCTAATTTTTAAGTACGTTCTAAGAACAATTTGTCTAGTCCTTCTAATTATTCTAGTCTCATCTATTCAATAAGCACTCTGTACAAATGGTCATAATTTTTTTCATGACTGTACAAATAAATAATACCATTTAAAATAATGATATTAAAAATATACTATAATAAACTCTCGTAACGTTATCACACTATGTAATTATTATTTTCTCTTCAAAAATTGTGAAATCTATCTAAAAAAGCTTTTTACAAAAGTTTAAACTAAGGCAAGTATTAGTCTCTCTCTCCCTTCCCCTCTCTCCCTCCTTTTCTCTCTCTCCCTCCCTCTCTTTCTCCCCTCTCTCTCTCTACCTCTCTCTCTTTCCCTCCTCTCTCTCCCTCGCGCCCATAACATCTGCCAAACTGAGTAACAAAAACTTTAATGAGAGCTTAAATATTTTGTTAAAACAATGAACACGTTTTTTAAAAGCTATTTTTTTAAGTACGTTTTAATAACAATTTGTCTAGTCCTTTTAATTCTTCTAGTCTCATCTATTCAATAAGCACTCTCTACAAATGGTAATAATTTTTTCATGACTGTACAAATAATCTTAATAACTGAAAACTTTCTTTTCGAAAAAATTAATTACAAAAAAAAAACAAGAAGAAAAATGAAAAGTTCATGCAAAACTTATATGCTAACAAAACTAAATTATTTTTACTATTTCTCTAAACCACTGTTAAGTTGCTTTGTAAAAAAATCCCCACCCCTATCTCTCTCGTCTATTTTTACTTAACAACTATGTATAATAACTCCATGAAAAATGTTGAATATTTTTTAAAACAGCCCTCAAGACATTCTGTACAAGAATAATACAATAACAAACTTTATTTTGAAATATCTACGGAATCTTCGAAAAATGTTTTCTTTAAAAAGAAAGCATTAATATTTTTCCTCGAAAGTATTTAATTTATAAATTTCTTTAAATTAAAGTAGAAATAACTTTAATGAGAGCTTAAATATTTTTTTAAAACAATCAACACGTTTTTTAAAATCTAATTTCTTAAGTACGTTTTAACAATACAATTTTTCTAGTCCTTTTAATTCTTCTAGTCTAATCTATTCAATAAGCTCTCTATACAAATGATAATAATTTTTTCATGACTACAAATAATAATTTTTGTTAGTATAAAACTTTCTACGAAAGTATAAAATAAGGCAAGTATAAACATTTTTCCTTTATAATCTACTCTCCCTCCCACTCTTCGCCCGCCCTCTCGCGCCCTCTACCCCCCCTCTCTCTCTCTCTCTCCCCTCTCTCTCAATATCCGTCAAACTCTGTATCAAAAACTTTAATGAGAGCTTAAATATTTTTTTAATACAATTAACACGTTTAAAAAAAATTCTTTTTTTAAGTACGTTTTAACAACACAATTTTTGTTTAGTCTTTTTATTTCTTCCAATCTCATCTATTCAATAAGCACTCTCTGCAAATGATAATAATTTTTTCATGACTGTACAAATAATAATATTGTTAATATAAAACTTTCTACGAAAGTATAAAATAAGGCAAGTATAGACGTTTTTTCTGTATAATATCTATTAAATAATAATATTTATGATTTTGTAAAAGAAATAAAAAAATACCAGTGAAAAAGTCTTTTACTTCTTTGAGTCATTGTATAATGAACAAATTATATGTAAGTAAGTACATTCAAATTGTTCACTGCAAATCAGACAAATGAAAGTTGTGAAATCAATTATCGATAGTCAAGTAATGCAAACCACTCTCGGAAACTACTGTATGACTGTTCTCAGAAATGTATTCAAATTTGTTAATCTTTCTGTACAAATTAAACACAAGAAAGTACTGAAATCAATTTATTGTAGTCAAGTACCCATAAGTTAACTTGACTGACATAATACAACTTTTCGTACCTACTCATCAAACATATTCAGCCAGCGAGCATAAATTACTACTTAACGCCTAAGGGGCGTAATAGCTCATATATACAGCTCTTACAAAACTTTATAGAACCTACGCACTTTACGTCCATGTGGGAAAAATTATTTGAATTGTATAATATTATATATAAGTACATTCAAATTATTCATTGTAAATCAAACAAACGAAAGTTGTGAAATCAATTACCCATAGTCAAATAATGCAAACAACTCAGCGAAACAATTTGATAACTGTTCTCAGAAATGTATTCAAATTTGTTCATTCTTCTATACAAATTAAACACAAGGAAGTTCTGGAATCAGTTTATTGTAGTCAAGTACCCATAGGTTAACTTGACTGACATAATACAACTTTTAGTACCTACTCATCAAACATATTCAGCCAGCGAGGATAAAGTACTACTTAACGCTTAACAGGCGCAATAGCTCACATACTCCTACAAAACTTTATAGAACCTACGCACTTTACGCCCATATGGGCGAAAATTATTTTAATCATATAACTACTATGCCTTCTTTTTATTTCTAAAATTCATAAGAATTCAGATATTTACGAAAAGTCAAAGCCTATATAAAAAATTACATAGTTACCACCATATCACCATTTTTCATTATTCTTTCTCAATTTTGAAATTTCTATAATATTACGCATCTTGGGAGGGCAATAGAAGTCTATAGAGCTGCTCTAGCAGGGGTGGTCTTCCAATCTCCCATACATACTTGGCGGGCCCGACGGTTTGCAGTTTACCGGTGGGCTTTGTAAATGTAGAATACTATATTATTGCATAAATTCATTAACAATGTTTATACTTATAAGTCCACTATAAATAATTACATTGGCTCTAATTTTGAATTGATACCGTTTAAATATAATATCCCTACATGTGCAAAATCTCATGATGTACTTCCATTACCCAAAATATTTTTCCTTGTGTCCGTTTTTTTTAAGCGGGAATCTGATATAAAAAATACATCAAATTTATAGTCTACTCAAAAGTGCTTTAGATTTTACTAATCATTGTATAAGCCACTAATTTTTTATCCTTTTCCAACGTGTAAATATCATGTGAGATTTTATATGAGTATTTCAGACATCAGATCTCATATGAGGTATGATATATGTGATGTCATCTGCAATTTTATATATTATGGGATCTCATGAGATCTTATATGAGATCTCATATGATATTTTCATGCGGGTTTGCACTTTCTATTTAAAAACAGAGTAATACATTCAATACGTATTAGTATTTAATATGTAGAAGCAACCTATTTATTCATTTTATCTGATCTGTAAACATATGAATATTTATATGAAAATGATCATGTCTACACCTTAAACTGCAAACCGTCGGGCCCGCCAAGTATGTATGGGAGATTGGAAGACCACCCCTGCTAGAGCAGCTCTATAGACTTCTATTGCCCTCCCAAGATGCGTAATATTATAGAAATTTCAAAATTGAGAAAGAATAATGAAAAATGGTGATATGGTGGTAACTATGTAATTTTTTTATATAGGCTTTGACTTTTCGTAAATATCTGAATTCTTATGAATTTTAGAAATAAAAAGAAGGCATAGTAGTTATATGATTAAAATAATTTTCGCCCATATGGGCGTAAAGTGCGTAGGTTCTATAAAGTTTTGTAGGAGTATGTGAGCTATTGCGCCTGTTAAGCGTTAAGTAGTACTTTATCCTCGCTGGCTGAATATGTTTGATGAGTAGGTACTAAAAGTTGTATTATGTCAGTCAAGTTAACCTATGGGTACTTGACTACAATAAACTGATTCCAGAACTTCCTTGTGTTTAATTTGTATAGAAGAATGAACAAATTTGAATACATTTCTGAGAACAGTTATACAATTGTTTCGCAGAGTTGTTTGCATTACTTGACTATCGGTAATTGATTTCACAACTTTCGTTTGTTTGATTTACAATGAATAATTTGAATGTACTTATATATAATATTATACAATTCAAATAATTTTTCCCACATGGACGTAAAGTGCGTAGGTTCTATAAAGTTTTGTAAGAGCTGTATATATGAGCTATTACGCCCCTTAGGCGTTAAGTAGTAATTTATGCTCGCTGGCTGAATATGTTTGATGAGTAGGTACGAAAAGTTGTATTATGTCAGTCAAGTTAACTTATGGGTACTTGACTACAATAAATTGATTTCAGTACTTTCTTGTGTTTAATTTGTACAGAAAGATTAACAAATTTGAATACATTTCTGAGAACAGTCATACAGTAGTTTCCGAGAGTGGTTTGCATTACTTGACTATCGATAATTGATTTCACAACTTTCATTTGTCTGATTTGCAGTGAACAATTTGAATGTACTTACTTACATATAATTTGTTCATTATACAATGACTCAAAGAAGTAAAAGACTTTTTCACTGGTATTTTTTTATTTCTTTTACAAAATCATAAATATTATTATTTAATAGATATTATACAGAAAAAACGTCTATACTTGCCTTATTTTATACTTTCGTAGAAAGTTTTATATTAACAATATTATTATTTGTACAGTCATGAAAAAAATTATTATCATTTGCAGAGAGTGCTTATTGAATAGATGAGATTGGAAGAAATAAAAAGACTAAACAAAAATTGTGTTGTTAAAACGTACTTAAAAAAGAATTTTTTTTTAAACGTGTTAATTGTATTAAAAAAATATTTAAGCTCTCATTAAAGTTTTTGATACAGAGTTTGACGGATATTGAGAGAGAGGGGGAGAGAGAGAGAGAGAGAGAGAGAGAGAGAGAGGGGGGGTAGAGGGCGAGAGAGGGCGGGCGAAGAGTGGGAGGGAGAGTAGATTATAAAGGAAAAATGTTTATACTTGCCTTATTTTATACTTTCGTAGAAAGTTTTATACTAACAAAAATTATTATTTGTAGTCATGAAAAAAATTATTATCATTTGTATAGAGAGCTTATTGAATAGATTAGACTAGAAGAATTAAAAGGACTAGAAAAATTGTATTGTTAAAACGTACTTAAGAAATTAGATTTTAAAAAACGTGTTGATTGTTTTAAAAAAAATATTTAAGCTCTCATTAAAGTTATTTCTACTTTAATTTAAAGAAATTTATAAATTAAATACTTTCGAGGAAAAATATTAATGCTTTCTTTTTAAAGAAAACATTTTTCGAAGATTCCGTAGATTTATATTTCATTTCGCTTAAGTAAGATGAACTACTTAATTCTTTCATTTTTTTTACGTTTATTACAATTGGAATTAATCGTTAATTTTAATTTTTAATTACAAATTGTAGTATCTATCTGAAAATCTATTTTTCGTTTACGTGTATTATTTTAAAATTTTGTAATTTCTGATTTAATATTATCATTTAAATATTCTAATATATCGTAATGACCTGAATCAAGATTACCATTAAATAATAATGTTAATTTTTGATTACTTGAATTGTTACCAAAAGTATATATATTATTAGTATTATTTAAATGTACAATAATGTTGATATTATACATTTCTGCAAAACTTTTAATTTCAATTTCATTTCCATAAATTCCATTTTGAGACATTAATAATTCATAATCATTACTTTTTAGTACATTCTTATAGTATTGATTTCCTAATATAAAATTTTTATAAATATTCCAATTATTTATAATATATTTAACTATATTTAATCTTATTTTATAGTGAAGATTTTGATTATTATACAAAAAGTATGCAAAATAACAAAATAAACAATTTCCATCACCAATCATTTTAATTTTAATTTTATTACTTTTACTTGTTTGAATATCAGTCTTAACATTTTGATTAAATAAATTAATATTGGTTTGAGAATCTATTTCTAGGTTATTTTGTTTTTTATAATTTTTGATTGTATATTATCATTAAAACATTTTAATGTATCATAATGGCCTGAATCTAAATTACCATCAAACATTAACGTTAATTTTTGATTAATTGAATTTTTACCAAAAGAATATTTATTACTATTATTATTTAAATGTACAATAATTTGAATATTATTCATTTCTGTAAAAGCTTGAATTTCAATTTCATTTCCATAAATTCCATTTTTAGACATTAGCAATTCATAATCATTACCGTTTTTTACATTTTTGTAATATTGATTACCTAATATCAAATGTTGATAAATATTCCAATTATTTTTGATATATTTGACTATATTTAATCGTACTTTATAGTGAAAATTTTGATTATTATACAAAAAATATGAAAAACAACGATATAAACAATTTCCATCATTAATCATTTTAATTTCGACTATATTATTCATTTTATAAACAATATAATTTAATTAAATAAACAAAAATTAGTAAATATCTATCTAGCTGGAAGCGTAGTAAGGTTTTATCTAGATGCAAAAGTTTTAGAGGAGAGGGAGTGTGTTTGGCGTTTCGAAAATTTGTTTCAAAAAGAGGTCGACCCGAAGTTTTTTTGTTAAAATATATATGTCCAAGTCTAATGAAAAAACTATCGGAAGTGGTGTGTGTATCTTGAATTGTCTCACGTTAACCCATTAATGCGCAAATGCACATTTTTGTGCATACATTTTCAAGTACAGAATTCTATTGGAAAAACAAAGTCATTTTTATCCAAAATCCTATATAGGAGGTTTTCGAGGGTGCTCTTTCAGAATCTGCAACTTATTTTGTAAAAAAAAGTCAGTAAGTGTATTATTTTTGAGTTTTCAAAAAAAAAAGTCAAAACATTTAATAAAATTTTTTTTTTCAAATCAATTTTTGTTACTGTTTCTGTTTTTGGATAATCAGATTACCGCCAGAAATCGTGGTCCGAATGTCTGGCGTTTCCAAAACACTGGTTGTGAATCTTTTTTCTCCTTTTAGCTTTTCCAAAATGGCGGATTTTGTGAAACAGCGTAATGTTAAACTTCATGATTTTTTTCTCGAAATGTATGAACTTAACGAAAAAATGTTATAGAACAAAAAATGCTTAGAATCACTCAAAAAATACGTATGAATTTTTTTCAGAAGTTTTTGAACCAATTTTGAATTTGTTAATTTTTAACATTTTTGAAAAATCAAAAAATGTCTCAAAAACTTCTGAAAAAAATCATACGTATTCTTTGAATGATTCTTAGCACTTTTTATTCTATAAAATTTTTTCGTAAAGTGTATTTTTTTCGAGAACAAAAATTTTGAAATTATGCGTTACATAAACACACAAAACGTTGAATGGATTGAAGACTGTATAATCGTCATTCTGCCACTATAAATATGTAGTAAAATATAGCGTTGCCCAGTTCTCACCACGGGGAGGTAGACGATGCAAGAGAACCTTCTTCTTTTTTTTTATATATTTTTTTTATGTTTTATATTTTTTATATTTTTTATATTTTATTCTATTCTTTTGAATGTATAGAGAGAAAACAGTTTTTACAAACATGTAAACCACACACCTTGGAGAGCTTTCTAGTTCTTAGAGAACATTGTTTGTTAGAACAGTTTCTTTGACTTGCGGACTGAACGGCATTACTGAATTTGTCATTACATGTTTTTTTTTCCAAATAGCATTTAGCAATAGCCATACAATCATCTTTAGTACCTATTTTTTTGCTCTTACCTGCGGTTGCAACATTGTACAAGACAGTGGCGTTGATAATTGCTATTTGGATACCTCTGATAAAAATGACCCAAGTAACCCACTGTCTTGTACAATGTTGCAACAGCAGGTAAGAGCAAAAAAATAGGTACTAAAGATGTTTGTATGGCTATTGCTAAAAGCTATTTGGAAAAAGAAAAACATGTAAAGCCCAAATTCAGTAATGCAGTTCAATCCGCAAGTCAAAGAAACTGTTCTAACAAACTAATGTTCTCTAAGAACTAGAAAGCTCTGCAAGGTGTGTGGTTTACATTTTTGTAAAAACTGTTTTCTCTCTATACATTCAAAAGAATAGAATAAAATATAAAAAATATAAAAAATATAAAAAATAAAAAAAATAAAAAAAATATAAAAAAAAAAGAAGAAGGTTCTCTTGCATCATCTACCTCCCCATAGTTAGAACTGGGCAACGCTATATTTTACTACATATTTATAGTAGCAGAGTGATGATTATTTATACAGTCTTCAATCCATTCAACGTTTTGTGTGTTTATGTAACGCATAATTTCAAAATTTTTTTTCTCGAAAAAAATACACTTTACGAAAAAATTTTATGGAATAAAAAGTTCTTAGATTCATTCAAAGAACACGTATGATTTTTTTTCAGAAGTTTTTGAGAAATTTTTTGATTTTTCAAAAATGTTAAAAATTAAAAAATTCAAAATTGGTTTAAAAACTTCTGAAAAAATTCATACGTATTTTCTGAGTGATTCTAAGCATTTTTTGTTCTATAACATTTTTTCGCTAAGTTCATACATTTCGAGAAAAAAATCATGAAGTTTAACATTACGCTGTTTCACAAAATCCGCCATTTTGGAAAAGCTAAAAGGGGAAAAAAGATTCACAACCAGTGTTTTGGAAACGCCAGACATTCGGACCGCGATTTCTGGCGGTAATATGATTATCCAAAAACAGAAACAGTAACAAAAATTGATTTGAAAAAAAAATTTTATTAAATTTTTTGACTTTTTTTTTAAAAAACTCAAAAATAATATACTTACTGACTTTTTTTTACAAAATAAGTTGCAGATTCTGAAAGAGCACCCTCGAAAACTCCCTACATAGGATTTTAGATAAAAGTGACTTTGTTTTTCCAATAGAATTCTGTACTTGAAAATGTGTGCACAAAAATGTGCATTTGCGCGTTAATGGGTTAATGAGATTGATTCAATTGTGTTTAGTGATAAATGCCATAGGTGGAAAACTTTATGTATTTGCTTTCATGTATTTATTTAGCGTTTATGACTTTAAAAATGGACAAAGCGATTAGTTGGAAAACAAATTCAAAATTTAATTTGACAATTCGTATATGCCCCCTGTGTGATTAAGTTGTCGAAAGTGTTTCTGGGATAAAAATTTTTGTTCAAAATTATTGTTTCTACGAGGGTTTCAATTTAACTGTAAAGATTAGATGTTCAGTTTCAATAATTTTTATTCTATTATGAAACTTAAATTTTTAGTTAAATTGAAAGCAAAAGAAATTAAATTCAAAGTTCTGTTTATTATTCTATAGCTTTTTGAGGTAATTTATATACTACGAAAAACTGTATAAAAATTAATAGAATAACTATAAATAACATTTCTTTTTCTATTTTGTGTTTTTATTTCTGAAGGTTTGAGCTCAAAAAGGTAAAATAACTATGTATTTTAACATGAACTTAGAGTGGTTAAATAAATTCAACACATTATGGAATTATAACGCGGGGTTGTGTACATTTAATGAATTTACTCAAAATTTACACATATCGATCAGCTTTTATACCTACTACGAGGAAGTCCGAGTTTTTTCCCCTATGACCCTTTTCAACCTTTAAAGCTTACTGTTTAGTCAAGTTAAATGTGAAATTGATTTTTCTATTGTTTGATATTTTAGTGTTCTTGCATTTAATCGTTCTGTAATAAATGTCTGTAATTTATAAAGCTAATATAACCTAATGTATAATAAAATGTTTGTAATTCTTTAAATATATTTATGAAAGTTATATTATTTGATTGCCGTAGTTTATTTCCTTAATATATTTAAACAATTTGATTTTATTGGTTAATATGTATAAAATTTGGCATTACTATAATTCTGATATTCAGGTGTACAAAATTTATGACTTACATAATTGGAATTATTCAAATAATTTTATTATTCTTACAAAGCTATTACCACGTAATATTTAATTATTCGAGAAATAAATCTGAATATAGATGCTTTTTAACGATATCAAATAAACACTAAAATTTATCAATACTCGGCACTGGAATGCTTCACTCCTTTCCACGGTGGTATTAACATATACCGGGTTTCCCCGAGCTCTCCCCGCGGTGCGAACGATTGCGCCATATTTACTTCTTCATTCATTGCTCAAGTAATCCTTAAGTAATTACTTAAGTAATTTCTTAAGAACTAAGTTGAATATTTATGTAAGTTCTTAAGTAATTACTTAAGCAATTACTTAAGTAATTTCTTACCTAGTATTCTCAATATATTTCTCAAGTAATTACTTAAGTAGTTATTTAAGTAATTTCTTAACTAGTGTTCTTAAGATATTTTGCAAGTAATTACTTTAGTATTTCTTAAGTAGTTAATTTGGTATTTCTTAAGTAATTACTTTGGTATTTCTTAAGTAATTACTTTTGTTATTACTTAATTTTTTGGTTGCCTTAACACAAACACTATCGTAAGTAACGTTAACCCACCAAATTTCTAAGTTTTTACCCGAAACTGTCTTTTTTTAAGCTTAATGTCTTCAAACGTACTTTATAGGTTATAAAACGTATTCATTGCTCATTATTGTTTATTTGTAATTTTTTTATAGATTTACTTTATGGATCTCTGTATTTGTAAATAAATATGAATATTAGCTTAAGTCACCTGTTGCCTTAACTAAACAATATAGCGAATTACATTGTTTCATACAACTTCAGACTGTTAGCGTTTCATATAATAATTTACATTAAAAAGAAGCAAATAAGTTTAGCTTTGTTTAGAACTAAGATAGCTCCGCTCCAGAGCAGACTAAAGTCATGGAGAAAACGGAGGTCTCAGTTGTTTGAACACCCGTAAGTAGTTTTCTCTTCTCGATCTGTAAGGAATGTACGTCTTTACTGCATATACCAATCTAGCAAAATTCACACGCGCTTCGCGCGTACTGTCTCCTTTTCTTTCTGTTATTATTGCAGATTTTCACTATGATTTAGTTTTGATTAGTTTAAATGATAAAAAAATTAAAAAATTTTACAATTATACCTCATTTTATATTTGACTTATTTTCTTGCACCGATTTGAAATAGCCTTGTCATGTTATGAAAATAAAAGAATGTCATGTTTTTAAACCTCTGAACTGAAGAGGATACAATAAGTAAGGCCAGGAGAAAGCCAGTTGATTATTAAATAAGCTCCAAACTCCAACCAGCTGGCGGATGAAAGTTCCACGTAGAAGAGGAAGGCACGCAGACGTCTGGATGGAAGCCAACGGGTGCGAGTTCTACGTAGAAGAGGGAGGCACGCAGATGGGCGGGGAAAATCCAGTTGATTATTAAATAAACTCCAAAATCCAAATACCCAGAGGATGCGAGCTCCACGAAAAAGTGGAGGGCATGCCGACTAGCAGGAGAAAGCCAGTTGATTATTAAATACACTCTGAAACCCAAATAACCGCGGGATGTGAGTCCGACGCAGAGGAGGAAGCTACACAGCGTGTGGACGAAAGTCAATAGGTGCAAGTTCTACGTAGAAGAGGATGGCATTCAGATGGGCTGGAGACAGCCAATTGATGACTAAATACGCTCCAAAACCCAAGTAGCTGATAGCTGGGGGATCCGAGTTTCACGTAAAAGCGGAAGGCATGCCGACTGACAGGAGAACGCCAGTTGAATATTAAATAAGGTCCAAAACCCGATTAGCCGGAGATGCAAGTTCTACGAAGAAGAGAAGAAACGCAGTCTGACGGGAGAAACCCAGTTGATTGTAAAATGAGCTCCAAAATCCGAACAGCCGGCGGATGCGACTTCCACGAAGAAGAGAAAGACATGCAAACGGGCGACAGGAAGCCATTTAATTATAAAAAAATCTCTAAAACCAGAATAGCCAGGGAGCTAAGTTCCACGTACAAGAAAAATATACGCAGACGGGTGGGAGAAAGCCCGTTGTATGTAATAAATTCCTAAAATCCAAATAGCAAGGGGATCCAAGTTCCGCGTAGAAGAGAAGGAACGCAGTCTGACAGGAAAAAGCCAGATATGAATTCCGTGTAGAAGAGGAAGATTCGCAGACGGATGGGAGAAACCAAGTTGATTATTAAATAAACTATGAAATCTAAGTAGTCGCGGGATGCGAGTTCCATGTAGGCAGGAAGGCTTGCAGAGGACCGTCAAAAAGCCAGTTGATTATTCAATAAGCTCCAAAACCCTAACAGCCGGGTAATGCGAGTTCCACGTAGAGGAGTAAGGCACGTAGACGTGTGCACGGAAGCCAAGGGGTGCGAGTTCTACGTAGGAGAGGGAGGCACGCAGACGCGCGGGAGAAAGCCAGTAGAATATTTAATTAATTCTTATAGCCTAAATAGCCAGGAGATGGGAGGACCATTTAGAAGAGGAAGGCTCGTAGACAGGCGGAAGACAGTTAGTTGATTATTAAATAAGCTCCATACCACGAATAGTCGGAGTGTCCGAAGAAATGCAGTCCGGCAGGAGAAAGTCAGTGTATTATTGAATTAATTCTTATAACCTAAATAGCCAGGAGATATGAGTTACATGAAGATGAGGAAGGACTATCGCAGATAGTCGGGAGAGACCCAGTAGGTTGACCCAATAAATTATATAAACTCTGAAACCCAAAGAGCTGGGGGAGGCGAGTTCCATATAGAGATGGAAGACACGCAGACGACCGGCAGAAAGCCAGTTGATTACTCAACAAACTCCAAGCCTTAACAGCCGTGTAATGCGAGTTCCACGTAGAAGAGGAAGACATACAGACGTGTGGATGGAAGCCAGGAGCTCTACGTAGAAGAGGGAGACACGCATACGGGCGGGAGAAAGTCAGTTGAATATTCAATTAATTCTTATAACCTAAATGGCCAAGAGATACGAGGACCAAGTAGAAGAAGAAGGTTTGTAGCCGGATGGCAGACAGCTAGTTGATTATTAAATAAGCTCCAAAACTCGTTTAGCCGGAGAGTCAAGTTCCACGGAGAAGAGGAAGGCATGCAGACTGGTGTATAAAAGCTAAGTGGTACGAGCTCTACGTAGAAGAGGACACGCAGACCGGTGGGAGAAAGCCGGTTTTTGATTATTAATTAAGCTCTAAAACTCAAAAGGCCGGGGAATGCGAGTTCCACGTAGAAGATTAGGAACGGAGACTGTCGCGAGGAAGCCAGTTGAATATTCAATAATTCTTATAACGTAAATAGCCGAAAGATACGAGGACCACGTGAATAGCCGAAAGATATGACGACCAAGAGAAAGACTCGTAGACGGAAGAAAGATAGCTAGTTGATTATTAAATAAGCTTCAAAATCCGAATAGCCGGGGAGCCAAGTTCCACGTAGAATAGGAAGGCATACAGACGTGTGGGCTGAAGCCAAGGGGTGCAAGTGGTACATTAGGATGGAGGGAGGGAATTCCACGTAAAGGAAGATGCCGTTAGTATGCGAATGGATTATTGAAATATTCTTAAACCCAAGTAGCCTGGAAATTTCATTTTCAATTGGATAATACATTTTTTAATAATCATGTTGGTTTATCTAAACCACCTGTGTATTTTCCTCTTTTGCGTGAAACTCACTTCTTCCTGTAATTTAGGGTTTAGAGTTTATTTTATAGTCACCGCGCACGGTCCCACTCATCCTCGTCTCTTCCTCTTCTATATGAGCCACGCATCCCCCGAACAAAGATTTCGAATGGTGGGTGAAAACACTACCCTAATGTAATCATTTTCTTTGCTTTGGGTCTACAGGCTTTTCTCTTCTACGTGGTACCCGTATCTTCCGGCTATGTAAGTTATAAGAATTAATTTAATATTCAACTGGCTTTCTTCCGTCAAAATGCTTTCATTCTCTTCTACGGGGGACTCGCATCCTCTCACTAGTCGGATTTTGGAGCTCCCTTAAAAATCAGCTAGCTGTCTTCCGTCCATCTGCGAGCCTTCCTCTTCTACGTAGAACTAGCCTCCCTTGGCTTCCGTCCACACGTCTGAATTCCTTCCTCCTCCACGTGGAACTCGCATTACACGGATGTTAGGGTTTTGGAGTTTGTTGAATAATGAACTGGCTTTCTCCCATCTGTCTGCGAGCCTTCCTTCTCTACGTGTAACTCATGACTCCCGGCTATTTAGGTCAGCAGAATTAATTTAACCTTTTAGCTTCGGGGGTGGTCGATATATGGGCCACTCTAGAGACAAAGAATATTTGAAGTTTTTAGATCAAATTTGATGTTCTGAATACATAACAAATAGTTTTAAAATTTCTCAAAACATTCTTGACCTTGAAATACTGATTTTCAAGGTCAGGATTATCAACAGGAATTTTTTTATTATTTTTTACGTATTCAACACATCAAACTACGTACGAAAACCGTCTAAAAACTTGACTTATAGTAGGAATTAAATTTGACCTTCAAATGA
The DNA here is from genome assembly GCA_036365515.1 of Torymus aiolomorphi. Taxonomy (NCBI): domain Eukaryota; kingdom Metazoa; phylum Arthropoda; class Insecta; order Hymenoptera; family Torymidae; genus Torymus; species Torymus aiolomorphi. The sequence goes on from CM070874.1 coordinate 38,335,680, forward strand.
TGATTTTCAAGGTCAAGGGTGTCTGCGAGAATTTTGTTACTATTTTTTTCATATTCAACGCGTGAAATTACATAGAAATACCCTCTCAAATCTTCATAACAAAAGAGACAAATTCTTTTACATTGTACTTTACGTTACCTGCGGGGCTGGTCGATATATGGACCAGCAGTCAGGTCAGCGACTCTATCTGAGATATCCAGTGATATTATGTATACATTTTACATATTCTGAGAGGTCAATTTGTACTGAAATTTCCCCGCAGCCTAAAGGTTAATAGTGATCTGGCATTCTACTGCTAGACTGCGTTTCTTTTTTTCTACGTGGAACTCGGATCCTCCTGCTATTTGGATTTCAGGTATTTATTGCATAATCAACTGGCCCTCTTCCGCCCGTCTGCGTGGATTTCTCTTCTACTTAGAGCTCGTACTAATTGGCTTTTGTACACCCGTCTAAATGCCTTTCTCTTCCACTCCCAAGCTATTCAGGATTTGGAGCTTATTGAATAATCAACTGGCAGCCTTCCGTCCGTCTACGGGCCTGTCTCTTCTACGTGGGCCCGTACCTCCCGGCTATATAGGATATAAGAATGAATTGAATAACCAACTAACATTCTCCCGCCAGTCAGCGTTTCTCCTCTTCTACGTGCTACTCTCATTGCCCGGTTATTTGGGTTATATGAATAAATTGCATAATCAACTGGCTTTCTTTCGCCAGTCTAGAACTCACATCCCCCGGCTATTTGGGTGTTAGAGTTTATTTAATAATCAACTTATTTATTAACGGTCATCTGCGTGGCTTCCTCCTCTACTTGGAATTCGCATCCCCCGGCTATTAGGATTTTGTAGCTTAATTAATAATCAAAAACCAGCATTCCCTAGTCAGGCTGTGTGCTTTTCTCTTTTCTACGTGAAACTCGCATTACCTGGCTGTTAGGCTTTTGGAGTTTATTGAATAATCAACTGGCTTTCTTTTTCCCGACTGGGTGCATTCCCTTTCTACGTACAACTTACACTCATTGGCTTCCGACCACACGTCTGCATGCCTACATTCTCTACGTAGAACTCGCATCCTCCGGCTATTTGGGTTATAGAGTTTATTTAATAATCAACTGGTTTATTACCGGTCGTCTTCATGCCTTCCTCCTCTACGTGGAATTCTCATCCCCCAGCTATTTAGGTTTTAGGTTTTTTTTAATAATCAACTGGTTTTCTGCCTGTCGGTGTACCTCCCTCCTTGCGTAGAACTCATACCCCTTGGCTTCCGCCCACACGTCTGCGAGATTTCCTCTTCTACGTGGAACTCGTATTCCCCGGCTATTCGGGTTTTGGAGCTTAATTAATAATCAAAAACCGGCTTTCCCCCGTCAGGCTGTGTGCTTTTTTCTTTTTTACGTGAAACTCACATTACCTGGCTGTTAGGCTTTAAAAGTTTATTTAATAAAAAACTGGCTTTCCGCCGGCGGTCTGCATACCTTCCTCCTTACGTGGAACTCACAAGATCCGGCTATTTGTATTTCAGAGTTTACTTAATAATTAACTGGGCCGTCGGCGTGCCTCCATCCTTATGTAGAACTTGCACGCGTTGGCTTCCGCCCACACGTCTGTGTGCCCTCCTCCTCTACGTCCAACTCGCATTCCCCGACAATTCGGGTTTTGGAGCTTAATTAATAATCAAAAACCAGCTTTCTTCCACCTGTCTGTATGTGATCCTCTTATACGTAGCGCTCGTACCACTTGACTTTTATACACCAGTCTGCATGCCTTCCTCTTCTACGCGGAACTCAACTCTCCGGCTAAACGGGTTGTGGAGCTTATTTAATAATCAACTGGCTGTCTGCCGTCCTACTACGAACCTTCATCTTCTACGTTGTCCTCGTATCTCTAGGCTATTTAGTTTGTAAGAGTTAATTGAATATTCAACTGGCTTTCTCCCGCCCGTATGCGTGCCTTCCTGTTCTACGTAGAACTCGTACCCCCTGACTTCATTCCACACGTCTGCATGCCTTCCTCTACGTGGAACTCGCATTACAGAGCTGTTAGGGTTTTGGATTTTGTTGAATAATCAACTGGCTTTCTGCCGGTCGTATGCATGCGGTCCTCCTCTATATGGAACTCCCCTCCCCCGGCTATTTGGATTTCAGAGTTTATTTAATAATCAACTTGGTTTCTCTCGTCCATCTGCGAACCATTCTCTTCTAAGCGGAATTCATATCTTCAGGCTATTTAAGTTATAAGTATTAATTTAATAATGAACTGGCTTTCTACTGCCAGACTACGTTCCTTCTCTTCTACGTGGAACTCGGACCCCCTGCTATTTGGGTTTTAGGATTTTATTGCATAATGAATTGGCTTTCTTTCGCACATCTGCGTATTTTCCTCTTCTACGTAGAGCTCGTACTAATTGGCTTTTATACACTCGTCTGCATGCCTTTCTCTTCCACATGGAAGTCTCCCCAACTAATCGGATTTGGGAGCTTATGTAATAATCAGCTGGCTGTCCTTCCGTCTACGGGCCTTTCTCTTCTACGCGGTCCTCGTATCTTCCGGCTATATACGTTATAAGAATTAATTGAATATTCAACTGGCTTTCTTCTGCCAGTCTGCATTCTTTCTCTTCTTCATAGAACTCGCATCCCCGGCTAATCTGGTTTTGGACCTTATTTAATATTTAACTGGCGGTCTCCTGTCAGTCGGCGTGCCTTCCACTTTTACATGAAACTCTGATCCATCAGCTATTTGGATTTTGGAGCGTATTTAGTAATCAACTGGCTGTCTCCAGCCCATCTGGATACCTTCCTCTTCTACGTAGAACTTGCACCTATTGGCTTCCGTCCACACGTCTGTGTACCTTCCTCCTCTACGTCGAACTCGCACCCGGCGGCTATTTGGGTTTCAGAGTGGATTTAATAATCAACTGGCTTTCTCCTGCTAGTCCGCGTGCCTTCCACTTTTTCGTGGAACTCGCATCCTCTGGGTATTGGGCTTTTGGAGTTTATTTAATAATGAAGTGCATTTTTCCCGCCCATTTTCGTGCCTCCCTCTTCTACGTAGAACTCACACCCGTTGGCTTCCATGCAGACGTATGCGTGCCTTTCGTTTCTACGTGTAACTCTCATCCCCCGGCTGTTTGGATTTTGAAGTTTATTGAATAATCAACAATCTTTCTGACGGCCGTCTGCGTGCCTTCCTCTTCTACGTGAAACTTTCATCCACCAGCCGTTTGGGTTTTGCAGCTTATTTAGTAATCAACTGGCTTTCTCCCGGCCTTACTTATTGTGTCCTCTTCAGTTCAAACGTTCAAGAACATAACATTCTTTTATTTTCATAACATGACAAGGCTATTTCAAATCGGTACAAAAAAATAAGTCAAACATAAAATGAGGTATAATTGTATAATTTTTGAATTTTTAAGAAAAGGAGACAGTACGCGCGAAGCGCGTGCGCATTTTGCTAGATTAATAAATGCAGCAAAGACATTCCTTACAGATCGAAAAAAGAAAAAACAACTTACGTGTGTTCAAACAACTGAGACCTCCGTTTTCTCCATGACTTTAGTCTGCTCTGAAGCGGAGTTATATTAGTTCTAAACAAAGCTAAACTTATTTGCTTTTTTTTAATGTAAATTAGCAAACGCCAATAGTCTGAAGTTGTATGAAACAATGTAATTCGCGATATTGTTTAGTTAAGGCAACAGGTGACTTAAGCTCATATTCATATTTATTTACAAATACAGGGATCCCTAATGTAACTCTATAAAAAAATCACAAATGAACAATAATGCGCAATGAATACGTTTTATAACCTATAAAGTATGTTTGAATACATTAAGCTTAAAAAAACAGTTTAGTGTAAAAACTTAGAAATTATGTGGATTAACGTTACTTACGATACCGTTTTTGTTAATGCAACCAAAAAAGTAAGTAATAACAAAAGTAATTACTTAAGAAATACCAAAGTAATACTTAAGAAATACTAAAATAATTACTTGCAATATATCTTAAGAACACTAGTTAAGAAATTACTTAAGTAACTACTTAAGTAATTACTTGAGAAATATATTAAGAATACTGGGTAAGAAATTACTTAAGTAACTACTTAAGTAATTACTTGAGAAATATATTAAGAATACTAGGTAAGAAATTACTTAAGTAATTACTTAAGATCTTAGATAAATATTCAACTTAGTTCTTAAGAAATTACTTAAGCTATTATTTGAGTAATGATTTAAGAAGTAAGTGTGGCGCAACCTTTCGCACCGCGGGGAGAGCTCGGGGAAACCCGGTATGTTAATCATTCACCTTTAACATCTAAATCCTCTCCAAAAACTTACATTTCCGATATCTGTGCAATGTATATAAAGACTGTTACGCGAAAATCCTTGTGCGCATGAAGCGAATGAAATTATGTAAATGGTTGGCACAAATTATTGCTTTGAACACGCGGTGCTCACGCGCGAATTAATTTACCGGTCCGTTTTAAATGTTTTTCGCTCGCATGAAAGGAGGAAGTTTGCGAACCACTGAAAAACAGGTAGAGTAAAAAGAACTCACTTACTTAAAAAGTTTAATACTCGTTGTACATGTACATACATACGTATACCATACCTTATTCGTGCATATGTATAAGTTATGGGGTGAACTTTTGCTTTATGGCGTGGATTTGATGCGCTCGATTACTTTATAAGAGCAGTAGCGGCAGCAGTTTTAAGATTGTTTGTTTTGTGTGTGCGCGAGGCAGTTATATACGAGGCACGCGCACCTTCTCGAAAAAGCTGTCAAAGCTCGTCTATTATACTTTAAACATTGATAAGACGATGCCACAGCTTCGCGGTCTACGTTTCTAGACAGGATTATGTTTCTAGACGGGTGCCGCTACGCGTAGCAGTCATTAAGAATTTCGAGTTTAATTTTTCTCAGTATATAAAGTTTTTCAAACCTTTTTTTTGTCGAGTAATAAATTCGTAAATTTATCTTGTCGATCCAATAATACTTCAGAATTTTATTTTGGTAATAACACAGCGATCTGTGAAAAATGAATCATTTCATTAATTTGATTAACTTTTCCATATTCAATCAAACTTCTGTAATAATTTCAGTACATATCAATTTTCCAGATTATAAACGTTCTAAATTTTATCTAGTAGTTCTTCAATAAATCTGTACAATTTAATTATCATAACCAATTTTATAACCAAAATTTTAAACTAAAACAATAAACTGAAGTATACCACTGAAGTATAAACTATAAACTGAAGTATACTGCTTATATAGTGTGTGTGTGTGTGTGTGTGTGTGTGTGTGTGTGTGTGTGTGTGTGTGTATATATATATATATATATATATATATATATATATAATAGAATAGGCGTTATTTCCGGGATTATACAGTGGATTCCCGGGATTTCCGAGATTCTATAGTTTATTCTTTCAGAGTTGCTATATACAAGTGACTAAAGAAATAATGGACCCTGGGGTTATAGACTCTAGCACGGGCCCGGATGAAGATACAGGAGATCGTCACTCCATATTGTTACTGGCGCTTTCACATATTTACATTTCCAATGGAACATACAGTGAAAGTATTTGTATCAAGTATATTTTACAAATGTATGGCATTATTATGCTTAGATTAAAATCTATGGTTCACGTCATGGGTATTTTTACCATTACTGTAAAATATACTGTCCAATTACGAGGGTCATTTGATAAGTACCTAGCCTACAAATGAAAACACCAAAATTTTACAAAAAATAAAATTTATTTTTCAATGTAGTCTTCTTTTAGTTGAATACACTTGGTCCAGCGGTGTTCCAATTTTTTTAACCCCGTTGAAAAAAATGTTTTCTCTTGGTTTGCAAAATAGGCCTCCGTGGCGGCGATTATTTCGTTATTGGAGTGGAATCTCTTCCCGGCGAGCGAATTTTTTAGGTTCGGAAACAAAAAAAAGTCGCACGGAGCCAAATCTGGAGAATACGGTGGATGGGGCAGCAGTTCGTAGCGTAATTCGACCAATTTAGCCGTGGCGAGTGCAGAAGTGTGAGCCGGTGCATTATCGTGGTGGAAAAGCACTTTCTTTTTAGACAAATGGGGCCGTTTTTCTTCTAACACGGCGTCAAATCGGCTCAATAGTTCGGCGTAGTACTGCCCGTTTTGCCCTTCTCCAGATAGTCAATAAAAATCACACCTTGAGAATCCCAGAAAACAGTGGCCATCACCTTTCCGGCCGACGGGACCGTTTTCGCCTTCTTCGGAGCAGGTTCACCGGGTAAGGTCCACTGTTTTGACTGCTCCTTGATCTCTGGAGTGTAGTAGTGAATCCATGTTTCGTCGACGGTCACGTAACGACGCAAAAACTCTTTTGGATTGCGATTAAACAGCTCCAAACACTGCTCTGAACTGGTCACACGGATGCGCTTGTTGTCTGCAGTCAGCAAACGCGGCACCCACCTTGCTGACAGCTTCCTCATACCTAAAATCTCATGTAGGATATGCCACACGCGTTCTTCTGAGATGCCTACTATCGCAGCTATCTCGTGCACCTTTAATCGGCGGTCTGACAAAACGATATCGTGTATTTTTGTCACGTTCTCCTCCGTAGTGGCTGTTTTCGGAGCACCTGGGCGTGGATCATCAAAAACCGACGTACGACCACGTTGAAACTCGTTATACCAAAATTTAACGATCGCCATCGAAGGAGAAGCATCCCCATACACTGCATCCAAGCGTTCTTTAATTTCACTGCGTGATTACCCTTCCAAAAACAAGAATCGAATCACCGACCGATATTGTTCTTTCTCCATTTTTCCAAAAATCAACGGACACATTTGCTTTCACACGCTCTCAAAAATAAACTACAACTCCGATCCGGCTGAAATTTCGTCTGTAACCGTTTACAGGAAGATACTGCACTGTAGTGTATTTCTGGTGCGATAGTGGCACCATCTGGCGGTGAGGCTAGGTACTTGTCAAATGACCCTCGTATAAAATCAACGATATGCAAAACAACTAACTGGAAAGGTAAGAACTTTTGAGCAGTTATAATTTTAGTCGAAAAAGTCTTATTCGATGTAAGTTTATAAGCTTTAAACTGTTCTATTTTATTGCTTCATTATAAAAAATTTAATGTAATAATATTAAAATAATTTCTAGGTATTTGGTTATAAGGTAATAGATGTATATAATGGGAAAATCATTATGTATAATATAGTTAAACATGATTTCCGGTATTTGAAATTGGATGAAGATACGCGTACAGGAGATTGTCACTTCATATTGTTGCTGGCGCTTTCACATATTTATATTTGCAATGGAACATACATTCAAAGTATTTTTATCAATTACATTTTACAAATATATGGCATTATTATGCTTAGATTAAAATTTGAGGTTCGGGTCATGGGTATTTTTACCATTACTGTAAAATATACTATGCAATTATAAAATCAACGATAAGTAAAGCAACTAACTGGAAAGGTAAGAATTTTTGAGCAGTTATAATTTTAGTTGAAAAAGTCTTATTGGATGTAAGTTCATAAGCTTTAAACTTTTCTATTTTATTGGTTCTTATAAAAAATTTAATGTAATAATATTAAAATAATTTCTAGGTATTTGGTTATAAGGTAATAGATGTCAATAATGGGAAATCATTATATACAATACAATGAAAAATGATTTTTGGTATTTGAAATTGGATGAAGTGCAGGAGATTGTCACTTCATATTATTGCTGGCGCTTTCATATATTTACATGTGCAATGGAACATACAGTGAAAGTATTTTTATCTATTACATTTTACAAATATATAGCATTATATTATGGTTTAAAATTTATGGTTCACGTCATGGGTATTTTTACTATTACTGTAAAATATTCTGTGCAATTATAAAATCAACGATAAGCAAAGCAACTAACTGGAAAGGTAAGAACTTTTGAGCATTTATAATTTCAATTGAAAAAGTCTTATTGGATACATTTAACTAAATTTTTAATTTTCTTTTAATCAAATGCAGTTACAGAGATGTTGGGCAGATTCACATTGTAACGTTTCAGTGAACACATCGCCAAAATCGTTGCTTCTCGTGAAAAGCCGTCAACTGCGCATGCGCCAGATCACTATGCCACTTTTTACGCCCCGTAGAACCGTGCGAACGCGCGCACGTACACGTGGAAGATTTGTATTAAATAAGGAGGAGCTGCTGCTTTAGGACTTCTTGAAGAATGTAACTACCAAGTCGTCCGTTTTGTTCTCTGGCAATACCATCATAGCCTTGCGATTCCTATCTATTAGTGTATTACGCGTTTGTTTACAATAAAAATGAAAGATTAAGGTTAGAGTCCTATATGTTCAAATGTAAACAAAAATAAGCTTGTGCTAACCGGACGCCGTATTATCCGTGGACGCCTGGCGCGGCGAGCTTGGTCACGACAAATTACGGCGGCATGTACGCGTTCAATACACCTTACATGCCTTCTGGGCAGCCACCTTATATGATGTCTCATCAGACACCTAAACAGTCGGCGCCGCGCTACGGTGAGCAGACGCCTAGTAGTCACCAAATGTTGGGCATGTACGCAGTACACCAGTCAGAACGCGATGGATTGGAAGAAAGTCACTGAGGCCTGGGCATGACAGGTGTTATTATTGTTTTGAATTAATTTAGTTTACGTCTATGAATGATTAATGGAATGTTTGGTTTGTTATTTTTAGCGGAAGCTAAGGTACACCAAGGTACCAGCAGCTCTACAAATGGCCGAAAGGAACGCTATAATTACAAATTTTAGCCCGAGAAGTATATTGTTGAGTGGCGATGGCACTCCCCTGTACAATAAAAGCTAATGACCTTTTATAATTAGCGGATTAATGTATTTATGTATATGGCATTATTATACTTAGATTTCAATTCATGGTTTATGTCATGGGTATTTTTACCATGCACAATACTGTGCAATTATAAAATTAATGATAAGCAAAACAATTAACTGTCAGGCAGTTATGATTTCTGTTGAAAAAGTCTTTCGAGCAGTTATAATTTCAATTCAAAAAGTCTTATTGATGTAAGTTCATAAACTTTAAATTGTTCTATTTTACTGCTTCTTATAAAAAATTTAATGTAATAATATTAAAATAATTTCTAGGTATTTGGTTATAAGGTAATAGATGTTGATAATCAGAAAATCATTATATGCAATACAATGAAAAATGATTTCTGGTATTTAAAATTTGATGAAGATATAAGAGATTGTCACTCCATATTATTACTGCAACTTTTACATATTTACATGTGTAATGGAGTGTGCAGTGAAGGTATTTTTACCAATTATATTTTACAAATATAAATTATTTCAAATACTTTGTTAAATTATAGAGAACAATTTTTAAATTAAAATGTTAATTTCTTAAAAGTAACAAATATCTATTACAGTTAAATATCAAATAATTGTAAAATAAAAATTTAAACTACATTGTATAAATAAATTTTATAAACATAAACTTTTCTGTGCAGGTTTACGGCAGGTACATTAACACTTTGCCGTAATAGTACAAAATGATGCGTAAATAAGAGTAGCAAGTAAACGACCAAATATCGAATGACGTTAAAAACGTAATGTCCCAGAAGCCGTCAATCGTTCCTGACGCTAATGGTCGAAATTCAACGGCTCTAAATGCATTTCTTACTAAACAAACAAACAACATTGACTTTAAGTTATGCAATATAAGTATTTTATATTGGATATTTGTACGCGAATGTAAAATTTACATAAAAAGATTGGAAAGAATAGTCTTTGCATGCGTGCAATTGTAATAATTTTTATTATTTGCTATGTAAATGTAATATTATAAAAATACATATAAGCACTGTTTGGGAATTCAGTAATTTGAATTCCCGCGGTTATGCTCAGCTCGGTACGACTCACGGCGCTGCCACGGCGCGGCAGCATCTCGCGGCCTCTCGGCGGAACAGCCGAGACACTACACTGATTCACAAGGTGAATTCGCGCTGTTTCGGTCTCTCTCGCTCTCTCACATGCAAATGTGAGAGAGATTGTGATTTGATTCGTGAAGTGAATCGCCAAGACCAAGAAGAAGGAAATAGGTCACGGCCTCGCTCTCTTTTTCTTCAGCCGTGCCACGAGGAGCATCTCTCACCACTGCGCACCTGAAAATCTCATCGGTATACCTCAACGGATTTCACTGGCTCAAATCGACACTGATCAACTCACCACAGGCTCTACTCAATCTCTCACTGGAAACTCGCATCACCCTTCACTCACGCAATACTCAAGGTGCAAGGACGATTAGTACAATCGACTCTATTGCAAGGTAAAATCTCTCACAATACTAGAGGTTATGTTGCCAACCACGTGTTGGCACCGGCGGCAAGTGTTACAGTGAACATGTGAATTAGAAAAACTCAAGGCAGCAATTCAATTATAATTGTTTGCCATTGCTCATTTCACAGCTTCATTGTGTGTGAGCCCAGGAGGGAGTGTCAGGAAATACTCAAGCGACTATCAACGGACAATCTCATTTCAGTTGCAGACAGACTCAAAACTCACAGGTTGGTTGTCTCTAGTAAGAGATTACTACTCCATTATTAATGTGCACTCATAGTTTGGAATTGCGGACACACTACTCAAATACAATCATTAACCTCAGTGTAATTTAAACTCCTTTTTCAATTTATGTGCGATTATAAACAAATTTTGTAATTTATTTAAGAAGTGACCGTTGTGAATATAGTTTCTATTTTTAATTTACTTCTGTGTGTGACTTAAATTTATTTTAACACCCGCAGCATGTTTACTCACATATAATTAAGGCTTACTCAAACAAGCACAAACATTTTTTATGTATTTAATTATAGTTATAGATTATATACAGGTGTATATCGATTATTGTAAACATATTAGCAAAATTTATTTATTATAATGAATATAAAATTCTAATCTAAATAAGTCATTGTCATAAAATTTTTTACAAAGACAATTATAATTACAAATCAACAACTATAAATATAATAAAATTTTTCAAATAAATTCTTTGTACAAAAGTAATACTTGAATGACATAGTTTTATTAAATCTTTAGGAATAACTAAAAATGAAGATAAAACATTAGATAAGTGACTGTCTATGAATTTATTTATGTACAGACACAATCGCTTTTATTAAATTTTAAGAGACTAAATTGAGTAAAGTGTGTGAGTACCAAGCGATGAATGAAAATTGCACGCGCGCGCGGGTCTTTATTGCGATAGGTTCTATAAGTGCAAAGAATAAATCTTGTTTGCGCCCGATGGGTTGCAATATAATTACGTTTTTTCTTCTTTATTGTAAATAAAGTCTGTGCTCACCCTTGCGTGTCTTTAGTGCAGTTTAGGTGATAATAACTCAACCTACGAATTTACTGAAAAATTTTATATTTATTGTATTTTTTACAAATATATTATTTGTTAAAATATATATAATATATAAAACTATAAAAATAGAGTTTTTCATCCACCTGCAGCAGGTAGTTTATTGTGTGCTGGTGGAGGTAAACTTAGAGAACGACCGCATAATGGACAATATAATAAGCATTTTGGTTCATCCCATGTTTCACGATGACAATCTCTATTCTATAATTTATATAAATACCTGATTTTTAGAATTGTAGTGGAACATTTCAACATACAATTTCTTCACTATATACAAGTTTTGAGTTGATAATATCAAAGTATTTTATTGAAAGTTGAAATTTTTAATAAAATTAACAGTTACAGTAACAAATACACGGTAAAGTACAAATTAGTTAATGTTGTATACTTGAATAACGAATGAATTAATTAAAATACTTATTGTTAATATAATAGTATTAATATAAATATTGATGAGAAAAATAATAATTTAAAAAACGATTATACGTGTACAAAAAAATGTATAATCTCTCCCACTGAAACGAATTGTACTATGAAATACAGACATGTGATTGTGACGACCTTATAACTTATGCTAAACGTCGCGTGCGCATAAATATTCATGGCGAAAAAGAGAGAAAAACCTCTCTGTAAAAAAAATTTAATACTCACATACACGTATGCATAAAGAAGAAACGCGGAAAGAGAAAGGGCGCATCATTAGATAATGCGCGCGGATACATCGATAAAGGTAAAGTCAAGAGCATTGTCCTGGCATGAGGCTGCGCAGTGATTACTATTTTTCAGCAGATAACAGTTGTGGTGCAGCTATAGTGCTAGTTATTAATCGATTAAGTACGGTAGTAAAGCGTATATGTACCGAGTGGTGAATGAAAATTATACGCGCACAGGTCTTTATTCTGATAGGTTATATACGTGCAAGGAGTTAATTTTATTTCTTTTTGCGCACGATGGGTTGCAATATAATTGAGCTTTTTTCCCTTATTGTAAATATTCATCGCAAAAGAGAGAGAGAAAAACCGTTTAGTTAAAAATTGCACGTGCGCGCGGGGCTTTATTGTAATAGGTTATATACGTCCAAGGAGTAAATTTTGTGTATTTTTGCGCGCGATAGGTAGTGATATAATGGAGTTTTTTCTTTTTTATTGTAAATATTCATCGCGAAAGAGAGAGAAAACCCATTTGGTAAATAAAATTTAATACCAACACACACCTACGCATAAAGAAGAGACCTACGCATAGGAAAGATAAAAGACGCATCATTCGATAATGCACGCAGACACACCTAAATAAGAAAAGTCAAGAGTATTGTCCTGGCGTAAGGCTGCGCTATGATTATCATCTTTCAGTTGATAATGATTCTGGTGCTGATACAGTGCGAGTGATTCATCGATTCAGTAAGGCAGTAAAACGTCGGTGTACCCAGCGGTGACAACGAATCCACATTACGTACCGTGCACCGTGTACCGTGTACCATGTACCAAAGTAAAAAAAACGTGTTGTACGATTTCTACATACCGTACGAACACAGGATGAAATTGATGTCTCAGTTAAATTTCAACTGAGACAGTAAGTTTGTTCAATTTCATCCTGGGTTTGTGCGGTATGTAGAAGTCGAACAACACTTTTTTTTTGCTTTGGTACATGGTACATGGTACCTACGCATAGAGAAGAAACATGGAATAGTAGATTACGCAACGTGGGAGGAAAGTGTAGCGTTCGCTCACGGCGCGTAGTTGCCGCCTGAGCACAGCGAGGGCGGCACACTCGCGCCGAGAGCGGTCGCTACATTTACTTCCCGAGTGGCGTATACTATTTTTTCTCGAACCGGGAAGAAAGTACGTCCCATAGCCAAATATTTATGTGAATATACATATATTTTTATCTTCAAGTGTACTCGCGAGTCACTTGGAGATAATTCAACATCGAAGGTTCTTAACCCTGAAGGATATAAGTAGTTTTTTATATTTATTATCACTAATATTAGAGTAAGCATAACAATAACTTTTCTAATATTAATAGACAATTTTAACTATAGAGTACAAAACTCACTCTTATAGTAATATGTGATAATGTAATAGTACTCAGCTGATCATAACCTATAATATTTCCATTGAAGAAAATGGATGTTGATTCATCTGATTCCGATATAGATGAGGAATCAATCATCAGAGATTTTAAGACAGAAGGAAAACTGATCATTAATAAATTGTTACCTGCAAAATCATGTCTGAAATATGAAAATGCTTATAATAGTTTTATAAAATGGAAAATTGACCAGAAGGCAAAGTTATTTGATGAAAATGTGCTAATAGTTTACTTTGAAGATTTATCAAAAAAGTTAATACCATCCACTCTATGGGCGCAGTGGTCAATGTTAAGAACAACCTTAAATCTTCGACATGGTATCAATATTAATAAATATGAAAATTTTAAAACTCTGCTTAAGAATAAAAATAAAGGTTACAAAGCAAAGAAGTCAAGCGTATTAACTTGGAAACAAGTCCAGTTATTTTTGAAAAACAGTGAAGATTTAATATATTTATGTTCAAAGGTATTTCCACATTATTCAATTTGTCTTTTAGGTAGCTAATTTTTATGATAAATGTATAAAGTGTTCATATGTATTGCAGGTTATTCTTATTTTTGGGATATGCAGTGCAATGAGATGTCAAGAAATATGCGATATGAATATGAGTAATATAGAAGACACTGGAAACCAATTCATAGTAACAGTACGAGATACGAAGAATTACTATCCAAGAAATTTTGTTATTGGTATAGAGCTTTATTGCAAAGTCAAGGACTACATCAAACTGAGGCCAAATGGTTTAACTAGTGACAGATTTTTCCTGCAATAAGGAGATGAAGTATGTACAAGACAGGTAATAGGTAAAAATAAAATCAGTGAAGTTCCCAAGGCTATTGCTGTGTTTTTGAAATTGAAGGACCCAGAAACATACACAGGACATTGGTTACGAAGAACAACTGCCACTTTACTAGCCAACTCTGGTGCTAATTTAACAACCGTTCAACAGTTAGGTGGTTGGAAGTCAAGTACGGTGGCAGAAGGTTACATAGAACATTCATTAGCTAATAGAAAAAAAATATTTCAAGGTATTATTAATTCAGATAATGCATCTGCTAAAAAAAATATACAAATTAGAACTTCACCAGTTCATAATATAGTTGCAACTAATGTGTCAGCGGCTACTTCAGTAGATGCACATACAGATGATACGGATAAATATCCTTATTTTGATATTGATGGCATCGATGATGCTCAACTGACAGATGATTCAAATCTACGAAAAGATTTTGTACAAGAAAATGTAGAAGTCACTAATGATTTTTCATCATATCAAGCTAATAGAACTACAAAAAAAAGAGTTATCTTCCAAGACATTAAGAATGTTAATTTGAATAAAGAAGATAGTGCTAATAATGCTGAATATTTGAATAAAGAAGATAGTGCAATGAAGGAGGTTACTTTGAAACCTTGTTTGTTCAATTTCATAATTGTGTAATACATCATTTAGTTAATAAAAATTATTCAAATTGTGATTTTAAACAATAAATATATATTATATTTATTTATAATAATTATTATCAAGTTAAATATTAATGCCAAAGAAATTGGAATATTTTGTTCATTAGAATGTTAACTACATTAATGTTTTGTATTTCATTAATTTTGTATTTAATGGTTTTCTAAAATATGAATAAACATTGCTTATTATTAACAAATAAAACTAATAAAATCATGTAAATGGCCCTTCTTCGCATTTGTATTTTATTATATTTTATACCACTCTAACCTCAAAATCACAACTTTCGTATGATTTTTTGGCGTTCGTGGTATTAAATACTGTTCGAAATTAGTGCGTAAGTCGATTAATTAGCTCATGTGACTTTTTTGTACTCACTTCGCTCGTCCAAAAAGTCACATGAGCTAAATAATCGACTCCCATTGACTCCCACACCCGTGTCACAATATACTATATATATGTAAAAATGTCGGCTTGTGCGCATGCGTTTGCAGTTAGACGTCAGTTGGTGTTGTCACGTGACAGGGAGAGAACGACTCACTTTGCTCTCTAATGTTGGGGAGCGGGAGACGTACTTTCTTCCCGGGGGGAGAAAAAGATAAAAGACGCATCATTCGATAATGCGCGCGGACACACCTAAATAAGAAAAGTCAAGAGTATTGTCCTGGCTTAAGGCTGCGTTATGATTATCATCTTTCAGCTGATAATGATTCTGGTGCTAATACAGTGCGGGTGATTCATTCCAACGGTGACAGTCAATCCACATTACGTACCGTGTACCGTGTACCGTGTACCACGTACCAAAGCAAAAAAAAAGTGTTGTCTGATTTCTACATACCGTACGAACACAGGATGAAATTGATGTCTCATTTAATCTTTTAACTGAGACAGTAAGTTTGTTCAATTTCATCCTGTATTCGTGCGGTATGTAGAAGTCAGAAAACACTTTCTTTTTGCTTTGGTACGTGGTACACGGTACACGGTACGTAATATGGATTTACTGTGAATGAAAATTGCACGCGTGCACGGGTCTTTATTGTGATAGGTTATATACGTGCAAGGGGTAAATCTTGTTCGTTTTTGCGCGCTATGGGTTGTGATATAATTGAGTTTTTTCTTCTTTATTGTAAAAATTCATCGCGAAAGAGAGAGAAAAACTGTTTGGTAAAAAAAATTTAATACCAACATACACCTAGGCATAGAGAAGAAAAATGGAAAGATAAAAGACGCATCATTCGATAATGCGCGCGGACACACCTAAATAAGAAAAGTTAAGAGCATTGTCCTGCCGTAAGGCTGCGCTATGATTATCATCTTTCAGTTGATAATGATTCTGGTGCGGATACAGTGCGGGTGATTCATCGATTGAGTAAGGCAGTAAAGCGTCGGTGTACCAAGCGGTGACAATGAATCCACATTACGTACCGTGTACCGTGTACCATGTACCAAAGCAAAAAAAAAGTGTTGTCCGATTTCTACATTCCGTACGAACACAGGATAAAATTGATGTCTCAGTTAACCTTTTAACTGAGACAGTAAGTTTGTTCAATTTCATCCTGTGTTCATGCGGTATGTAGAAGTCGGACAACACTTTTTTTGCTTTGGCACATGGTATACGGTACACGGTACACGGTACGTAATATGGATTCACTGTGAATGAAAATTGCACGCGTGCGCGGATCTTTATTGTGATAGGTTATATACGTATAAGGAGTAAATTTTGTTCGTTTTTGCGCGCGATGGGTACAATAATAACATTTTTTAAAACTTTAAGTGTTGATAAAATATAAACATTTTTTTACTTATGCTTCATTTTTATTCATCTAATAGCATGTACTATTTACAATTCTTTAAATATTAAAAACTCTTAAGTATAAAATTTTCATAAGAATTTTTTAAAACAATTAAAAACTTATATAATATATTTATTTTAATATACAAGATTACACATTATCAAGTTAGAAAAATAAAATGGAAAAGTATAAAAAATATATATCAGTACATATTTATATCAATTTAACAAGTAGTGAAATGATAACACAGCAAATGTGGGAGGACAACCCAAGGCTTAAATAAAAACTCCTTTAGTTAATTTTTTTCCATAAATACCGGCAACGTTTCGTCCCTGGTATGGGACCTCTTCAGGCCTTTATTAAAAAATAATAAAAATTATAATTGTATAGTAATGTTTTCACAATAAATATGGAAGTTATAAACTTTGTTATTGTATAAAAATCAAAAAATTAATGGTCATACCATAATACTTAAATAACTAATATCACATCAGAGACGAATACGTCTCTATCGTCGTACGCGTTTTCAGTCTATGGCAGTCATATAATAGATGTAAGTATGTAACAGAGTCAACGCAAGCGTTAGACAAAATATTACCAATTCCGACTCATGTAAATAATTTTTCACATAGTTTTGATTATGATAATGTTAAAATTTTAGATAAAGAACCAAATAATTTTAAAAGATTAATTGCGGAAAATATTTTTATTAATATCAATAATAATAACATTAATAAACAAGAAGACTTTAACACTATTAGTAAACAATATAATAAATTAAATAGATATTTAAATAAATCAGATTCCTAAGTATAACTATTCTCTGTTTGAAATTTCTCTTTGTTTGTGTGAAGGTGTTCTATTATGGCTTTCTATGTATACGTGAATAAGTAAGTTCGGGTACCTTCGGGTATCTCCGCCTGCGTTGACTCTGTTACATACTTACATCTATTATATGACTGCCATAGACTGAAAACGCGTACGACGATAGAGACGTATTCGTCTCTGATGTGATATTAGTTATTTAAGTATTATGGTATGACCATTAATTTTTTGATTTTTATACAAAAACAAAGTTTATAACTTCCATATTTATTGTGAAAACATTACTATACAATTATAATTTTTATTATTTTTTAATAAAGGCCTGAAGAGGTCCCATACCAGGGACGAAACGTTGCCGGTATTTATGGAAAAAAATTAACTAAAGGAGTTTTTATTTAAGCCTTGGGTTGTCCTCCCACATTTGCTGTGTTATCATTTCACTACTTGTTAATATGGAGAGGAATATCAATACTTATATCAATTTATATAATAAAATTAATTTAAATTATTATTTACAGTTCTCGTATTCAGTTATTTATATGTCCCAATTGTAAAAGAAAATTTAAAGTTTATGAAGATCTTTTAAACCACCAAAATTTAAAACATAATATGACAGAACATATTTGTAATATTTGTGGAATAGTTATAAAAAGAAAAAATCATTTTAAAAGACATATAGCTGAACATGCAAACCAAAAAAATTATCAATGTAAAGAATGTAACAAAATCTTTTTAAGAAATACTCATTTACTTAGACATTTATTGTCTCACGATAAAAATAATAAGTAAAAAATCTGTCAGTTATGTTGTAAAACATTTCATAGGAACGATAATTTAAAAAGACATTTACTGACCCATAAAATTGTAATTTTAAATTTTATAAATAAGTTAAATAAAAGAAAGAATTTACATAACAATTTTAAAATTTTTTTTAAATTATATAAAAATTATAATATATTTAAAAATAAAAATGTTTTATATAATAACAAAATATATACAATTATATATGGCAATATCAGAACTACTAAAAAAAGTGTATGTTATACACTTAGCGATATTAGAACTATTAAAAAAAGTGTATAATATACATTGATTCTAGATAAATAGAATAATTTTATTATTATGTAGTCTTTTCCTTATTGTTACTAATAAAAATTTTATTTTCTTTCTATTTAAAGTAAATGTAAATTCTTTCACAATTATAAATACTATATTATAATTAATTAAAATTGATTAATTTTATGTAAATTTTAGTAACATGGCCTCAAAACGAAAGGAAAATGATTTTGATGGAAGTGAAATTCCTACAAAAAAAGAAAAAACAATTACATTTTTTTCTACAGACTTTTTGAAAACTAAATTAATAGTAGGAGACAAATCTGCGTGAGTTTTTTTAAATTAAATTAATAATATAAAATAAATAAAAAAATAATTAATCATTTGTTACATTTTAATTTTTTAGAACTGTTTTAGTATATATTGAAGAAATTTTAGGGGAATTTAAATTTATAAACCGGTAAAAACAAACCGAATTCAAAATTTATAAATTTATAGTAAATAATAATGATGGCTATAGAATGCAATGTAATATTTATAATGAAAACATTTCAAAATTTTCTGAAAAACTGCAGCTTAATCAAGTAATTATTAAATTTATTATTTTTTAATATTATATAATTATTTAATTATATAATTATTTTCAGAAAATATTATTAGAAAATGTTTATGTCACCAAAGCTAAACATTATACTAAAGTAAATTCTTTGTTTGAGTTAAATTTACAACATTATTCGACAATATTATCTTTGGGAGAATTTAATTTAACAAATGTAGAACCAGTCAAAATTTCATTTGAAAAACTGAAATCGCAAAAAGGATTTATTAGTAATACATAATTAATAATGTCACTTGAAAAAAAATTTAAATATATACTTTTACACAAATAAATCTCAAATGTATTCATTATTTACAGAAATTAAAGGATTTTTAAGAAACTGTTTTGTTCAGAAAAATGTAAACAATGAATTAGAATATTTTGGTGTACTTACTGATGGGCAATATAAATTAGATATGATTATTAATAAAATTGAAAATCAAAATTTAAATTTCGAAAGAGGATCAAAATTAGATATTATTGGTGATGTTCAAGAAAATGGTAAATTTATTTTACTTATATAAAAAATATATATGTTTATTCTATTAATTATGTTTAAATTACAGGTATTAGTTATATTCTTAAAATTTTTAATATTGACCATATTAAAATTATCGGTGATACTAAAATGGAATTAGACAATTTATTGAAAGGTTCAGAAATTATAATAAATGAAGTAAGTACTAAATAAACAATTTATATATATAATTAAATAACAAACATAAATTGATATAAATTTCTAATTTACAGAATACAAATGCGACTGAACAATGAATACAAAATTAGAAGTTTACAAAATTTTAAGTTTTAAATATATCAAATTTGATGGTGACATAGACTGGACTTATAATAAAAAATGAAAAAAAATTCAAAAATTTGAACAGTAAATATAAAAATAAATCAGGTAACATTTAAATCATTTAATTAACAAAATTTTATTTAATATAATATCATTTTTATCCTTTTCATGCCTTTCAAAATTTTATAGTCACATAGACAGTGGATTAGGCCTACTGGGGATACCACTTAAAAATAAAACGCATCTTTTTATTTACCTCTAAGGTGATGTGGAAAAAATAAAAAAGTTATACATATTTCATTTATATTAATTTTTTTTTCCATAAATCTATATTGTTTAAGAAATTATAAGATTTTACTTATCCCTTACGAAGTTGCCAAACATCTTTACAGACAGACACAGATGTATCTATAGTTGATAAATGCTTTACGTATATATTCAAGGACAATCTTATTGTATCTGATATCATTTACTTTTTCATAAATTCCTCATGTTCGAATTACTACATTTCGGATAAGGCCAAAGGTTTTCCTTATTATTCAGAATTTATATTTCTTCTATTTCCTCTTTAAATATTCCTCTTTAAATATTGATAAGTTTAAATTATAATTGATGATTTAAATTTCCTTAAGAAAGCATCTGACTATAGATTTATATCCTTCTAAAAGTTTATCCAAAGCAGTTATGAAAGTGTCGACAACTTTGATATTATTAAAATTTTGCTTTAAATATTCCTCTTTAAATATTAGTAAGATTAAATTATAATTGATGATTTAAATTTCCTTAAGAAAGCATCTGACTATAGATTTATATCCTTCTAAAAGTTTATCCAAAGCAGTTATGAAAGTGTCCACAACTTTGATATTATTAAAATTTCGCTTTCTATATATCATTAAAATCAGTTATAGATATTTCAATCTATTATTTACATATGCTTTGCGTATATATCCAAGGACCATCTTATTTTGTTTGAGATCGTCAATTTCTTCGAAAGCTTCACATATCTTTTTATGACCCCGAAAATCTCTGAGTAACAATTTTCATCGATATTCTTAAAGATTTAAATCTTGGATACAATTCATTGTGGATTAGGCCTACTGGGTTTACCACTTAAAAATAAAACGCATCTTTCTATTTACCTCCAAGGTGATGTGGAAAAAATAGAATAAAATATATCTTAGTATATAATTAATGTAATTTTCTTAATAATTTACTCTTTTATTTCAGAAATTAAGAATTCAAAACTACTCTTAAGCGTTACATCTATATATACTACCCTATTAATAAAACATATGAAAAATACATGAAGAAAATAAACTTTTAAGTGAACATTTAAATGAGGGGGTCTGAGGGAGGTCTGAGGCGGGTCACGAGGGGGGTCTGAGGAGGTGCGAGGGGGGTCTGAGGGGGTGCGTGGGGGCTGAGGGGGCTGGGGGGCGAGGGGGGCTCTACCATACTCAAAATAACGTAGAAAAAATCACAATTTTGCGTTATTTTGAGGGGGGCTGAGGGGGCGGGGGGTGAGGGGGGGCGAGGGGGGTCTGCATGACACAAATAACGATTACGACGAGCCCGGGCTCCATAAAAGGAGTCGGACTCCATAAATCTATCTATCTTTAAAAAAGGGCTCCATAAATATAGTTAACGAGATGTATTAATATATATATATTGGACGTCCCTTGTCCAAAACTCACACACGCCAGACGCTGAAACACCGACTTAACTAACATGGGAAGTAATTCACCCAACGAGCATTGTTTCACCTCTCTCGAGAACCGCCTGGAAACCCTCGAAGTTACGAAGCCATGCCCATCTTCGGTAGCATCTGACATCTCTGCAAGTCCTCTAACATTAAATACTCAACAAAGCGAAACAATTACGGAATTACTCTCCAGTAACAACCATCAAAATCACAAATCGATCTTCCTCGACGAAAATCAAATTAACGCTATTAGTCTTCACTATTGGCAAGATCGCCCCCTCGAGAATCTCTATATATATCATATTCGAGAATACTTTTCGCAATCTAACTTTGCGGGCTTCTATGGAATCAGTCCATTCACCGTTTTGAATGGCGACACTATTATCCTAAACATCAACACCCTTACACAATCTACTCTTCACAAAAAGGACTCTCGCACCACACGTTACAAAACCACTCCGAGAAATAAGGGTGACGACCCTTCGGAAAATCGGATAACTCAGATCCTCGAACTACTTATCACGGATCACATAACCCCTTCCCTTTCCCAACGCCTTGATAAGTTACTCGAACTAACCGTCGACATCTTTCATCTCCCACACGAACCACTATCAGGCATCCGAATCAAATTATGCGATGAAGTACCTATCAATACCAGACAATATCCAATTCCCCAGAAACTCCAAGAAATTGTGTCTAATCAAATAAACAAACTTCTACAAGGGCAATTTCACGTTTTCGACGGCGTCATCATCTCCGGGATTGACCTAAACTCGCACGATTGCGAGTACGTAGAACTCGCGGACACATTGAGGAAAACCGGATTGGAACTAAACCTTGCGAAATGCCAAATCTATAGAACCCAAGTCACCTTCCTGGGACACGTTATAGATTCTGAAGGCATTCGCCCAGATCCTAAGATGGTAGGCGCGGTAAAATATTTTCCAACCTCCGGAGCCGAAAAGTTCAAACAATTTCTCGACCTTTATGGATTTTACCGACGATTCATCTCGAAGTTCGCGAAAATCCCCTCAACATGCTTTTAAAAAAGAATGTCACTTTCGTCTGGATAAGCGTTCACGATCAAGCCTTTTCCATCCTTATCAACCACCTAAGTTCAAGTCCTATATTGCATTACCCGGATTTTTCACACCCTTTTGCTTTCTCAAAGAGAAAACTTGGTAACGGTGAAATTTTTCGACCCAGAGATTTTGATGATTTTCGATATTTCTGAGCTCCCTGAGTCGAAATATGCATTTTCTAGAAAATATCTGGGTGTATGTATGTATGTGTGGGTGTGTATATGTGTGTGTGTGTGTGTATGTGTGTAAATGAATTTGTCCGCGGCATAACCCGAAAATGGACAGAGGTATCAAGTTTATCTTTGGCAGATATCTAAAGTTCATTTTGAAGTTGTGCAAGTTCAATTATATAGTTGATTGGATAATAATAAATATTAAAAAAATAAAAAATAAAAATATTGAAAAATCGAAATTTTTGTTTTTCGTCACCGGGTTTGGATATCGGTCGAATGTAAGCTCATTTTCTTAAAGGAATTGAAATTACCTATCAATCCATATATTTGTCGGACCGATCGGGTAATATTAAGTAGGTTAAAAAAAATAAAGAATAATATCGAAAAATCGAAAATATTTTTTTACGGCGATCGGTTTAGATATCGGTCGCAAGTAATGATATTTTTTTAAAGGTCTTGAAATTACCTATCAATCCATATTTTTTTCACTTGATCGGATAATATTAAGTCGGTTAAAAAAATATAAAAAAATATGGAAAAATCGAAAATATTTTTTTACGGCGTTGGATTTAGATATCGGTCGGAAGTAATCACATTTTCTTAAAGGTCTTGAAATTACCTATCAATTCATATTTTTGTCGGCCTAATCGGATAATATTAAATTGATTAAAAAAAATAAAGAAAAATATGAAAAAATCGAAAATATTTTTTTATGGCGTCAGGGGGGGTTTAGATATTGGTCGGAAGTAGTCATATTTTCTTAAAGGTCTTGAAATTACCTATCTATCCATATTTTTTTCACCTGATCGGATAATATTAAGTCGGTTAAAAAAATATAGAAAAATATGGAAAAATCGAAAATATTTTTTTACGGCGTTGGATTTAGATATCGGTCGGAAGTAATCACATTTTCTTACAGGTCTTGAAATTACCTATCAATTCATACTTTTTTTGGCCCGATCGGATAATATTAAGTAGGTTAAAAAAAATAAAGAATAATATCGAAAAATCGAAAATATTTTTTTACGGCGATCGGTTTAGATATCGGTCGCAAGTAATGATATTTTTTTAAAGGTCTTGAAATTACCTATCAATCCATATTTTTGTCGGCCTAATCGGATAATATTAAATTGATTAAAAAAAATAAAGAAAAATATGAAAAAATCGAAAATATTTTTTTATGGCGTCAGGGGGGTTTAGATATTGGTCGGAAGTAGTCATATTTTCTTAAAGGTCTTGAAATTTCCTATCAATCCATATTTTTGTCGGCCTAATCGGATAATATTAAATTGATTAAAAAAAATTAAGGAAAATATGAAAAAATCGAAAATATTTTTTTACGGCGATCGGTTTAGATATCGGTCGCAAGTAATGATATTTTTTTAAAGGCCTTGAAATTACCTATCAATTCATACTTTTTTTGGCCCGATCGGATAATATTAAGTCAGTTAAAAAAAATAAAGAAAAATATGGAAAAATCGAAAATATTTTTTTACGGCGTTGGGTTTAGATATCGGTCGAAAGTAGTCACATTTTCTTAAAGGTCTTGAAATTTCCTATCAATCCATATTTTTGTCGGCCTAATCGGATAATATTAAATTAATTAAAAAAAATAAAGAAAAATATGAAAAAATCGAAAATATTTTTTTATGGCGTCAGGGGGGGTTTAGATATTGGTTGGAAGTAGTCATATTTTCTTAAAGGTCTTGAAATTATCTATCTATCCATATTTTTTTCACCTGATCGGATAATATTAAGTCGGTTAAAAAAATATAGAAAAATATGGAAAAATCGAAAATATTTTTTTACGGCGTTGGATTTAGATATCTGTCGAAAGAAGTCACATTTTCTTAAAGGTCTTGAAATTTCCTATCAATCCATATTTTTGTCGGCCTAATCGGATAATATTAAATTAATTAAAAAAAATAAAGAAAAATATGAAAAAATCGAAAATATTTTTTTATGGCGTCAGGGGGGGTTTAGATATTGGTTGGAAGTAGTCATATTTTCTTAAAGGTCTTGAAATTATCTATCTATCCATATTTTTTTCACCTGATCGGATAATATTAAGTCGGTTAAAAAAATATAGAAAAGTATGGAAAAATCGAAAATATTTTTTTACGGCGTTGGATTTAGATATCGGTCGGAAGTAGTCACATTTTCTTAAAGGTCTTGAAATTTCCTATCAATCCATATTTTTGTCAGCCTAATCGGATAATATTAAATTGATTAAAAAAAATTAAGGAAAATATGAAAAAATCGAAAATATTTTTTTACGGCGTTAGGGGTTAGGGGTTTAGATATTGGTCGGAAGTAGTCATGAGAGAATAATTATCAAAACATTCATTGTTTGTATCAATGCTAAAATTTGACAACTTCAAGTAAGAAAAATCGTAACCTCTTACGACTATCAACAGTATTTGCATTTTACAAAATAAAGTATTTTGTAATGATATTGAATAATTAAATATCAAAGTTCGATTTGTACTGGTAAGAAAATGCCGAAGAAATTTTGATAAATTCAATAAATAGCATGTGATAATACCTTCAACTTTTTAATTTGCAATTTAATAATTACTAAATAACTGTTTTAAATATAATTTTCTTGATCATTTTGAATATTAAATTTACGGAAAATCAGATATGCAGAAACAATGAAATTTTATATTAAAATATATATTTAAAAAGATTATTTGATGTAATTTATCAATTCTCTTTGAGAAAGCATTCTGCTAAAGCAGTTAGCAGCGGTTTTTTCGGGACTACCGACGCCAGCAATTTTGCCCTTGGTGGAGTCCTCTCCCAAAGGTACAAAGGACCGAACCTTCCGGTGTCCTATGCCAGCAGAACTAGTAGGACCCGAGCTGAATTATAGCACTATCGAGAAAGAACTTCTGGCTATGCTCTTCTGTGCTGGTCAATTTAAATATTGCATCTATGGGCGTCACTTTACCTACATCACCGACCATCAACCCTTAGTTTGGTTAGAAAACGTAAAAGATCCCGCTTCAAGCCTTAAGCGTTTGCACTTCAAACTCAAAGAAGTCTCCGACTTCGTCATAGTGTATACCCCTGGCAAGAGCAATTACGTTGCCGACGCTCTCTCTCGAAACCCGCAGAAATGCGACGAATCACCCCAACCCGTCCTTATCATCCACCAACGGGACGAGACCTCCGACGACCTACCCGTGACCAAACGACCAAAATATAACGAAATATGGTTCGAACGCAGTCTCTTCCTGGCTGTACATAACACAGAAGACCCAGTTTTCATCTGCCAATCTCAAAAGGACATTCGCGAACACGATCCACACATACCTGTGCAATGGTTGACACAAGACTTGACAGATGCGAACATTTATCATTACGACTATAATGACTACATACCTTTTGAATGCATACTGACTAGCGTTACCTTGACAAACGTCAACAAGAGTAAATTCGCGTTGAGTAAGGAAGAGATATCACGCGTAGAACGTATCCTCTCCGATTCCATTAAAATGACTGACGGACTGACCACACCACTAAACCCGCCTATCGAAACCAATGAAGCGGATATGATGAGGGCTCCCTTATCCGAGCTACTCCTAGACCCTTGCATCCTCGAACGATCTCTCCTATCTGGTACCAATAGTGATCAACTCCCACCTATGCCTTACGCCCCCCTCGTACGAACCCAATGTCACCCAAACCCATTCCCGTTCAACCATGAATACATCCGTAATACAACCGACAGTTGATAGTGAACTCGCAGAACAAAACAATTCAGATGCGGGCTCAAGCAGTGGTCATGGACGTCACCAACCCCGACCCTCTTGCAACATTGTCGAATCTCCCGACACCCTTTTATTGCTCGAGATAATATTGTGTATTTTATCACGGTAAATAATCAACCTCTGTGCATAGGGTTCAAAGCCCTGGTCGAAGAAAATCGCTTACCCTTGTTAGTTGATGTAACCCTAGGTCGCGCCAAAGTTACAGAGAGCAACGGATTATATTTCATCGCGCTCCCGATCAAGGAAAATTGACATTATTTTAGATCATGATATTCTAGTTGACGCCATTTGCTCTCTCTTAGATGTTTGTAATGAACTCCAAATTAAACTTTCCCGCATCTCCAAAACGAAATGCATTGACGACCATTCTTGGGATGACATTATCGATGTCATTCGGGAAGTATTTTCCGATACTTTCACACGTATTTTTGTCTGTACCAATATAGTCACTGTACCCGAGCCAGAGTTGCGAAACACTATCATTAAGGACACTCACAAATCACCTATTAATGGTCACAAAGAGGTAGCAAAAACGTACAAACGTATTCGTCAAAATTATTTCTGGCCAAACTTTAAGAGAAATGTCCAAGATACCATAGAGAAATGCACCCTATTCCAGTGAAACAAATTAATTAGAAAGAAGGTCAAACAACCTATGGTGTTGACCGATACACCAGGTCAGAGTTTCGACAAAGTTGTGGTGGATTTAGTAGGATCCCTACACCGAACACAACTCGGCCATACACATATCCTTACGATACAAGACTTATTAACAAAATTTTGCATTTATGTTTCCTTATCGAATGCAACATCCACAGACATCGCGAACGCTTTCTTAAAACGGCTCATTTACGTGCACGATTCGCCTAAAATAATGCTAACCGATCAAGGCACCAATCTCATAAGTAATCAAATCAAAACAGTAGCAAAACTCTGCAGGATAAAAACCATCACGACCACTGCTTTCCATCCTCAATCCAACGGATCAATCGAAAGAATTTATCACACTCTCAAGGAATATCTAAAGTGCTACGTGTCCAGAATACGCGAGTGGGACACGTGGTGCGAGTGTACTGCCTTCTCATATAACACTAGCACTCATGAAGGTACGAAACTTACTCCTTTCGAATGTATTTACGGGAGAATTGCCAGAGTCTCCTCCGCGAACGCGCCTATAGACCTCGGGTCGTCCAAAACATACTCCGATTATTTATACAACCTAAAATCAAAAATTTCCGAACTTCAACAACTAGTCAAGGAAAACCTCGTGAGTGCAAAGGTGAAGAGTAAAGCCTATTATGATGAACGCGTTAATCCCTGCCTTTTCAAAAATGGCGATTATGCCATGTTAATAAAAGAACCGCATAAGGGGAAACTCGCCCCTATATATATGAGCCCGCACAAAATTTTGAAATTAATTAATGATGGCAGAAATATCAAAATATCATATCGCGGTTCCACCAGCATCGTTCATTCTAATAAGTTACGACTCACTAAATTGCGAGATAATGTAAGCGAATAAAGCCACGCTAACTTAAGTACTACGATATTGTGAATACACATAATACATACTATGTAATGATTTTTATTGGTTATCAATTGCTGCGGAAAATAATTTGCAGGAGAGGATGGAGACCTCATGGAAAATCCTCATCTTTCAGAGGATCGCCATCTCCTCGAATGATGCATCGATAATAGGTTACCTGTGGAACAAAGGATCATCGAACGTAACTACCGTATCGACATCCAAAATCGGGACATGCGAAACGCATTGAGACCAACCAGATACGACAGAAATCTACATCCAGCTCCTTCAGCGCAACGAGTACCGCTCAACAGACGTCGTCAGCTGTAAAATCCAAATGGATCAAATCATCAGATACTGCGGCATGCACTCGCACTCGTCGCTGGTGCATAATGGCGAGACGCGCTTTAATACGATTATTTCCCGCGATGCGTGTATCGATATGATCAAATCGAGACAATACCGATATGGCGACATCATAATATGCGATTTAATTCTCAATGTTACTAATGACCGATCTCTAACTCTCGCGGGTACACTGACCGACAATGGATCATGTAACGGCGCTACCTTCTTGTACGACGAACATGAATATAAGAATGTTGTGGTTGTGGCAAAGTTAGAAATTTCATATTTTGAATACAGCGCATCTCATTAAATCACAAACAACCAATTAATAATGCCCAACACTGTGGTATGTTCATACCGCGATTCGTAATGTGTCGATACCAGTGAAGCGTGATATTTCTGGTCCCTCATCCCTTTTATCCCATGTAATTTCGATCAATTTAGCACTCGGGTGTCAGATGATTCTACGCACCCCACTATCTATTTCGCCAACACTACGGGTAACATTCAATTCGGTCTTGCAAAAAGGGGATCCCTCGCTCTCTGCGGATACACCATCTTTACTATCGGGCACCCAAAATTCTTCATTTTCGAAACACCACCTCATGCCAGTTTCACAACCAAAAGGGCTCTTGATGTGCAAAACATCTTATACTCTGCTTCCTTCAACAATAAGTTAGCATACTTTGCTCGCCACGTGAAGACTCAATTCCAGAGCCTATACAAAGATTCAGTATTCATCGATGCTTATTGGCACGTCAAATCATCCTAGATTCCATTTCCCAGCTAGACAACCAACCAGATATCTTCGCTTTCGCAGTAATGAAACGACGCGGCTTCACCGCTGTTGCTGCTGAAGAGGTAGCGCATACCATTGAGTGCCGACCTCTACAATGTAAGATCAGGCCCAAAGAAATTTCAATAAAAATTAACTGGGATCTAACAGTCGCGACCGAATTGATATAACCTTAATTCTTCTGGTCAGAAATTCGAGTGGAAAGTTCAGAACCATTTTTCTTAAAGTATAACATGTTCTTCTTCAAAATGCATAGCACCGTTCGACAGTACAAGTTATAAGCTACAAACCCCTAAATTTTCAAGTAGGAGAAACGTAGAGCTCAAAAGTAATAATTAGAATTAATTTCTCTAGATTCTTCCATTGACACTACATTTTCTTCCTCAATTTTCGCATCAAATTTTAATCCACAAGAATCACATATTTTATCTTTATCTTGTAAGTTCGGAAAACAAGCTTTCATTTTTTCAGAAACAAACCTCAGTTTAGGTGAATGCTTTGCTTCATCAAAAGGATTACAACAGCGATTGGAAATCGTTCACATTTTAAAGTTTTTTTTATTATGGGAATAACAAATATTGAGGAAGAAAACATTTTTAGTGGGCGATAAATACCTTCCAAGGAGCTTTTTTAAGTATTGGAAAAGTCGCTAAATCTATTATAGCGACTTTTTTAGACAGTTTTGTACATCTCCAGGCTGCGGCCTGCGTGGCACACTAATATGGATACAGGACTTGTTTTCTACGTAAAAATTAAAGACTTAGCACCATGTCTCGTTTATGTGCTTCGCAGGCCATGCTAATAGCAGTAATAAATACTTTAAAAGAAATATTACAGGACTATTTTGAAATATTTATTTATTGCTGCTATTATCATGGCCTGCGAAGCACATAAACGATACAGGCTGCAATATCCTTAATTTTTACGTAGAAAACAAGTCCTGTACTTCATATTAGTGTGCCACGCAGGCCGCAGCCTGGAGACGTACAAAACTGTCTAAAAAAGTCGCTGTAATAGATTTAGCGACTTTTTTAGACAGTTTTGTACATCTCCATACTGTGGCCTGCGTGGCACACTAATATGGACTGGCTTTTTACGTAAAAATGAAAGATTTTGCACCTTGTCTCGTTTATGTGCTTTGCAGGCCATGGTAATAGCAGCAATAACAAATTTTAAAAAAGTATTACACAATAGTTAAAGGTATTATGGATTTGCCCATATGTCTTTTGTTTTTTTTCTGAGTGACTCAGAATACGAGTACGAGCGAGTTGAACAGAGCGTGTTTTGCACGAAAAATGCGTCGCGCGCGCCCGCTGGTAGGTTTCTGGCGGACACTCCCATAAGTAAATCAAACACTCTTATTTGAACGTGCAAGTCGAAACAGTAATCGCATTCGTAGGCAATGTCTCCCTAACTATCGCTCTGCCCCCCACAGTAGAGGTATGTGCACTGCCCCTCTTCCTCTATCCTGCAACTGGTGCGGCGGCTGTAGGCAAAGCCATGGTGGCTCTTTCTCCTTCTCTCGGGACTTGACTGCTTGGTGGCGGGTGCGGGGCGCGGTTTCAGAAGCATCTTGCTTCCATCGCAGATCAGCGATAAAAAGCAATAATTTTTCCATATGAAATTCGGGAAAAGCGGATTATTTGTGATTGCTTCGACATTTGGTCCTACAGTGCAGCATCGTGTATACGGATTTTATGTGGGTATAGTACGAGCCTGAGGAAGCACCGCTACCGATCAAGCCAAAAACCTGTGAAAAAAGTGGGGAAGGCCCAAGCTTAACTCTCGGAAGTCCCCATACGTGATAATACTGCACAACCGCGTAAACGTTTGACTTAGGCATAAACACATTTACGATAATTTCTGATCAATTTTCTTACAAAATAAATTTACTTACGGCAGTTCATTTCGTCTGAATGATCGTAACAATCTGGTTTATCATCACATTGTTGATTGATCTTAACACACTGTCCATTGGTACATACAAATTCATCTTGCCCACAAGCTACAAAAAAATTTTTTTAATTTTATTTTATAATTAAGAGAAATAAATATGTTCAGTATACTTTTAGTTCAAATCGGACACAAAATATATTTTTACATATGGCCGACTCTCTGTCAAATCGAGAGGTCGAAAAATGAATTTTCTTAAAGCTCTCCGAAAATATTCTACTACTTATTCCCCTGAATTTTTTTCATATTTTTTAGACCCACAGTTTTGGATATATCAGAGGTAAAAAATTGAATTTTCATAATTTTTTGCATTTTTCTTGCAATTTCGATTGATAATTACTCCTTGAAGGTTTTATATAAACTAATAATTTTTTATTAGAAAAGTTAGGAAATTTTCTCACTAAAAAGAAGGACCAATCATTAATATTTTACACTTCATGAGAGTATCATAATATTTTTTTTAAACCTAAAATTAAAAAAAAAAACAAGTCCGATCAGGATTTCGACTACCAAAAAATTTCTAAAAGTAGGTTATTTTATGTTCCAAATGCCCTTGCTTCCCCTTAATGATTAAGGACTTTGTTTTTTTTTTTTTTATTGAAAAGTGATGGTTTTTTATGAAAAAAGGCCATTTTTGCTACTACGACGCACCTAAACCTTAAGAGATAGCCATAGCCTATTTACTAATTAAACGCTCAGTGATTTTAATTGAATCCAGCAATTTTTAATACACATTTACATAATTCAAGTTACCCATTGCTCATTTATTTTCAGAAAATAAAAAATTTGCCCTGGATCCACATATAATCACATAATCAACTTAGTTTTACATTTATTTTATCATAACTTTCTTATTCGACTATTTTCATTTTGACTATTTACCCCTTTTTTTTTATATGAAATTTATTCATTTTAACCTATAATATGATCCATATTACTACATGTACATAAAAGCACATGCACAAGTGTCACAAGATAAGTCATGAAATTTAATACTAATAACATCCCATGCTACAAATGCACAATATTTCTTCCATTCCCACTATTTGCAACAGTTGACGAATTTTTTCCCGTATAATAATCTTTAAACCATTATCAAATAATCAAAAGTATGTGATTTTCTCAAGAGCACATAGAAAAATACCACACAATAAGAAATAATGCAGTATTTTATAATTTCTCACTACTCTCTACAACACCAAATTTTCTTATTTATATATAAAATATAATTATTATGCACATAATTTATTCACACAGATTCACTGGTCTCATTGACGCACTGTAGTTATGCATAATATTCACTTTATAAAAATAATTTTTATATTACTCTACATAAAATATTTAGTTTATTATTCTATATTAATCTACATAACCTATATAAGAAATATAATTATAAATAAATTATTAAATACAGAATAAACTGCTAACAGAAATTAAAAAATATACCTTTTCCTGATTTTAAATTTTAATATGCTTTATATGAAATTTATTTATTTTAACTTATAACATGATCCATATTACACTTTCATAAGAGCACAAGTACAAGTTTCCCAAGGAAGCCATGAAATTTTCTAAAGATATCAACTCATGCCACAAATCCACGATATTTATTGTATTTCACAAGCGAATTTTCATTACTTGTCGAATTTTGACATATAATTCATGTTTAAAACACTACGAAATGATCAAAAGTATCTGATTTTCTTAAGAATCCATAGAAAAATATTACACAATAAGAGAACTCTAAATTTTCTTATTTCTATACAAAATGCTTATTATGCATATTATTATTCACACATAGATTTTCTGTTCATTCCATAACAGATTCACTATTATTGGTTACATTGAAGCACTATTGTTATGAATAATATTCACTTTATAACAATAGTTTTTAAATCTCCCTTTTTATTGAATACACTCGAATTTTATTTTTAATTTTTCACTAATGTACACTTTTACAAACTCTTCAAGTAGATCTGATAAATAAGAGTAACTACTAAGTCACACTGATATATTCACATTATAACAACACAGGAAGATCATTATATCGATCCATGATTAATAATTAGGTTACCCTCAATCATCATCTAATTAGTCTCCTCCAGCCGCTGTTCTATCCTTCTCTCTATATATGTGTAGCTTCCCAGTTCAAAAGCTATTGGTCCTTCCCTTGAGCTGAAATACAAGCACAAAAAAACAAAATTCGTACAAATACAATGCAAAATATTAATGAAGATGTTTATACTTATCTAATAGATAGTGAAGCTCCAACTCTGATAAAGAGAATAAAATTTAAGCTTCCCAGATATCTTCGTTTATACAATACAATTTATCCACTTTTGATTACTTATAGTAGTTGTAGTTGATTTAGATAATAATTGTAAATAAATTCATCCATTCATAGACAGTACAATATACATGAGCAGCCTCTGGCACTCTGGACGCCACAGTAGAGCGACTGCGGACTGACGGGTGACGGGTTACGGCTTAAAGTCCAGTCAGCGGAAGACGCCTTTATCTATATATTATCTATGACTATGAATTTTCTCAATGCAATTTATGACTGATGATAATACAGGAATTACTGTATTCTCTACATTATGTCTGTTATATCTTCCTCATTAATGATTGTCATATGTGTGTTCCTGTCTACGACACACAGACACAATCACGCACACACAATCTAGAGGTAGAGATCTTTAGAATAATTAGCGGTAATAAAAGAAACGGGAATAGATAAGGTTTAATATTTTATTCAAATCAACAAGTAAAGAAAATTGAATCAATAATATTGTACAAAAGAAGATTAGAGAAGCATAGAGCCATGCTTTGATTCTCTTGCCAGCAGTATGCCCAACAACTTCCTTGGAATTTACGAATACTTTGAGAAGACGTATGTTCGAGGATTAAGGGCTCGAGGAAGGCGTCGTGCAGTTCAAACTCGGCAGAGCCCATCCTTATGAAGTCAATACCACTTCTTATTGCAGGGAACCGCTCTCACAAACAATATTTCCGAAGGGTGGAATACGGAAAGGACAAGATTCTAAGAGAAAGAAAATTAAAGAAAGAATAGCAAATATCGTCTCTAAGTACTGCGATTACGTTGAAAATAATGATACGTTAACTTATTTAAAATCATTGAGTTATAATGTAAAAATTTAATTAAATATATTATTTTTAGAAAAAAATTTATTAGTAAAAAAAGATTTTAGAAATTATATATTTTTAGCAAAAAAAGCGTTAGGAATAATTATTTAGCGAAAACGCCTCCCTACCTACTGTAACATATCTATGGTTCATATATCTTTACCTGTCAACTCAAGCAAATATTTTTTTAAAATCTACTTCCAGTAACATCTTCCGCTAC
The DNA here is from genome assembly GCA_036365515.1 of Torymus aiolomorphi. Taxonomy (NCBI): domain Eukaryota; kingdom Metazoa; phylum Arthropoda; class Insecta; order Hymenoptera; family Torymidae; genus Torymus; species Torymus aiolomorphi. The sequence goes on from CM070874.1 coordinate 38,370,434, forward strand.
ATACAGCTTACTTTTAAGCAAGGATAAGCTCTAAACGTCGTTAAAAATACCTTTTGCTAAACGCTATACCAATTTTTTAGGCTATCAACCCTTATTAAATTTTGGGGGAATGTGGTCCGATACGATGTGTCTACTATTAACAAAATTATGTAGAGCATTATCTCCGCAACGCAACAGTTTTATAAAAATTAAATTTAAATACTATTTAAATTCCGATATAAAATAAAATTTTATTGTTTTTACAATTTTCGAGTGCATAAATTGTTCGTCTCAAAAAGAGAAATAATCTGTTACCTCGATTATGAATGTTGCATTTATAGAAATTGAATTATGGTCTACTAAAGAATGTGACGTCGATGCGCCCCTCGTCTGAAAAATGATCATTTTTTCGTGGTACGCATAAACAAGGGTAATAAGGTCTAATCTAAGTATTGCTTTTACTGCTACACATATTTCCTTGAATAAATCCCTAGTGTGTAACAAAAAGAAAATTTTTTTGACAAAAATCAAATATGTAGACTGTTGTAACACAGTTTTACATATGCATTCACTCATGCTTACTCGAATGTGCATGAACATACAATACAAAAGAACTATCACAATACCCTTAACTTCAGCAAAGATACACAATATTTAAAAAATTCATATAAAAATTCTTATTAAAAAAGTACTACATGATGGCATAACATCTGTTTACTTGTATTTTACTTGGTTACACACTCCCAATTTTCATATAACACGGTCGAGTTTCGTTCGGCTGGACCAGCAAGCAGGAGAGTGAGAGGTGACACGCCCGATTTAGCTGAGGCGGCTGTAGCACAGTGCGATAGCTAGTTCAGCTTAGCGCCGCTCACCTCTGTCCCTCACGCATTCCTACTTCGATTGAGCGAGAACTTCCACTTCCCTTCTCCCTACCTATCAATACGTTTTTCAGTAGGGGCGTTGTCGCGTTCATTCTCTGCATTTCAGTTTCTATCTGTAGGATCTACAGTAGATATTTATATAAATGATTTACTTTCATTTTATTTCCCTAATCTTGTATTGACTAACTTTACAAAATTATTTGAATAAATATTTAACAAATTGGAAACATGAGAGTCACATGAGAATCCATATGGCAATCACATGAAAATTCATATAAAAATCATAGGAAAATCATTTGACGTTTTGGCGTGATTTCAGGGATCATGATCAAGTGATTTTAATACTCTGAGCGCGCTTATGAGATGTTGACTACCGGCCGAGGCCATTATAACGTGAAGTACAGATGAGGTTAATCATTGAACGTTCTGGGGTCTGACAGAACAAAAAACATTGACTCGCACACGTGCTCAACAGAATTGCAAACTGTATAGGGGGCAATGTTCGCAGGCAGGGTAACATAGGCTTCTAAAATTTTAATATTTTAAAGGAATCTTTTTATATTCTTGAGATAAAATCCTTGGCTTACTACGCTTTTATTAGGCGAGGCACGTCTGGCAAACGAGTTATCATGTTGCTAAATGAACACCCGCAATCATAACATCTGTTATATACTAGAGTTATTGGAGTTTGAAGAGATCCGTGACTGAGTACGTGGCAGTTATGAATTATCTTTTTTAAATTAATTTTGCTAATGGCAAGGCATTATAAAAAAAAACAAAACAAAGAATCTTATGTGGAGTGATGGGCAAATGAAACTTGCGATTAATAAAGTGAAAAATGAGAAATCAATTGTAAGTTCAGCTCTTGAATTTGGAATTCTAAGAAGTACTCTCCAGCTTAAAATTAGAGAACTCGAAAAATGTTTAACTACCGAAACTTTAACTTTCGTTTAACTTTCGTTCAAGAAAGGTAAAAAGAATTTAGACATGTATTCTGAAGTAATAATTAGCATGAGGTTTGAGTTTAATCGATTATTTTTTACTCAGGATTTAAATTGATTACAGGATTGAGTTAGTTACGAAATTAATAATTTAAAAAATGAAAAAATTCCATAACTTTCTTTTGTCCATTTGTCGTTTTTTACTAACTAATGCGATGTGAGTGAAATAAAAGAAAGTAATCAAAATTGTTTAAGGTTTAAGGATATAGTTTATTTAAGACTTACGTTTTTTCTGTATAATCTATAAAAAACAATACAATCTGTCTAGTCCTTTTAATTTATTTCTTCGAATCTCATCTATTCAATAAGCACTTCCTACAAATGGTAATAATTTATTACATAACTGTACAAATAATAATATTGTTAATATAAAACTTTCTACGAAAGTATAAAATAAGGCAAGCATAGACGTTTTTTCTGTATAATATCTATAAAATAATAATATTTATGATTTTGTAAAAGAAATCAAATTGCTCAATCAGTTCGAGAACGTAATGATGGAAAGCTCATAACGAGGAAAAAAAACTTCCAGTACGAAAAATCTATTTGACTTGGCACTGTTGGCCATCAATCTCTCTAACGAAATTGATAAAGACACAATGGGTTGATTAACAATTTTTTTAACAAGCCCTGTTGAGGCCGTTAAATAAAAACGTCGAAACGTCGGCAATAAATAATTGCAACGAAACTTTGTTCGTCTTGATCATTGATTTCAAACTAAACTAATGCCTCCACCACGAACGTTCGAGACTTCTACTTTCATATAAAACTTTATAGAACCTACGCACTTTACGCCCGTGTGGACTAAAATTATTTTAATTATATAACTATTATGCCTTATTTTATTTTTTAAATTTATAAGAACTTTTTCAGATATTTACGAAAAGTCAAAGCCTATATAAATAAATTACATAGTTACCACCACATCACCATTTTTCATTATTCTTTCTCAATTTTGAAATTTCTATAATATTACGCATCTTGGGAGGATAATAGAAGTCTATGGAGCTGCTCTAGCAGGGGCGGTCCTCCAATCTCCCATACATACTTGGCGGGCCCGACGGTTTATCATGAGAATATCACGAGATCTTATGTGAGATCTCATATGAGATCCCATAATATATAAAATTGCAGATGACATCACATATATGATATCTCATATGAGATGTGATGTCTGAAATACTCATATGAGATCTCATATGATATTTACACGTGGGAAAAGGATAAAAAATAGGTGGCTTATAAAATGGTTAGTAAAATCTATAACACTTTATACAAATTTATATGCATTTTCTATCTCATCCGCGCTTAAAAAAGACGGACACAAGGACAAATATTTTGGGTAATGATAGTAAATTATGAGATTCTGCACATGTAGGGATGTTATTTTTAAATGGTATCAATTAAAAATTAGAGCGAATGTAATTATTTATAGTGGACTTACAGGTACAAACATTATTAATGAATTTATGCAAAAATTTAGATTTCTACTTTTACAAACCCCACCGGTAAACTGAAAACCGTCGGGCCCGCCAAGTATGTATGGGAGATTGGAGTACCACACCTGCCAGAGCAGCTATAGACTTCTATTATCCTCCCAAAATGCGTAATATTATAGAAATTTCAAAATTGAGAAATAATAATAAAAAATGGTGATGTGGTGGTAACTATGTAATTTATTTATATAGGCTTTGACTTTTCGTAAATATCTGAAAAAGTTCTTATGAATATAATCTTTCAAAGTTTTTCGCAAAATTTCTACAAAATAATTTAAAAATCGGCTGTGTCACATGTTGAAAATAGTTTAACATTAAGAGAAAAAATTAATGACATTGTTATCCCGTCTGATTTTGATATTATTAGTCTGGATGTAGTCAGTCTCTTTACGAATGTACCCGATACTTTGGTTGTTTAATCTATTGAAAAAAGATGGACGCAGTTGTATAACAAAATCAATATGTCTTGCACGGAATTTATAGAAGTTATAAAGTTTATTTTAAACAATAATTTTTTTCAATTTAATAAAAAATTCTATAAACAAACATTTGGTTCGGCAATGGGTAATCCATTAAGCGCCATTTTATCTGATATAGTTATGCAAGATCTTGAAACTGAGTGTATAAAAAAATTGAATGTTAAACCTATGTTTTATTTCCGTTACGTTGACGATATTTTGTTATGTGTACCTAGCAATTCAATAGACCACACTCTTAATACCTCTAATACATACAACAAAAACTTACAATTTACGGTTGAAATAGCACAGAATGAAAGCATTAGCTTCTTAGATCTTAAAATTTATAATAGACAAAAATAGACATATAATTACAAATTGGTACCGCAAACCAACTTTCTCAGGACGCTATTTAAATTATAGTTCACATCACCCCCTCAGTAATAAAATAGCTATTATATATTGCTTAGTAGATAGAGCCATAAAATTATCGCATAACAGATTCCACAACGAAAATATATCATTTATAAAAAAAGGTGTTAATATTGAATGATTATCCGTTAAAAGTTATAGATTTTCACATAAAAAAACGTTTAAGGAAGATAAAATTTACAAAAAATTTTAAACAAACAGAACCTGTTAATAATAAAGCCATCATTAGCTTGCCTTATGTTAAAGAACTGGAATTTTTCAATCATAACTTCTTTAAACAATTTAGTACAAAGGTTGTCTATAGCACTACAAATAAGTCAAATAATATTATAAAGTTAGGTAAAGATAAAACAGAAAAAGTGAATCAAGCCAATATCGTATATAAGATCAATTGCCGCGATTGCAACGCTTCTTATGTCGGACAAACGAGTAGACGCCTACAAGTCAGAGCAAAAGAACACGCAAAAAAATATAAAGATGAAGATCAAAATTCCGGATTATTTATGCACACTAATGAAACAAATCACACAATAGATTTCGAAAATATAAAAATATTAGACAATAAGATAAATAATGGAAAAAGGCTTTTTTCAGAGGCGTTTTTTATACACACACAATCAAATTTTATGAATAAACAGTTCGAAATTACAAGGCTACCTAACGAATATAATACGTTTATAAAAAATTTCGATTTCTCATCTCCGAAATAATGTACTTGCCGTTCTATGACTTTGTAAAGGTATCAGGAACGCACACATGTAGGAGGTATGACTACGCAGCGTGGAAGTTGGCTTAGTCCGTTTATTAAAACATCGATAGCGCCACCTCCTCCTGTGTGTGTCGCCCTGTTACCTCTCTCCGTCTACGAGCTCTGTCAGCGACGCCTCTCCCACCATTTCTACTTCACGTCACCATTTATATGTATTAATTATATCTGTGATAAAGTATATTTTCGAACACACACACATTAGGTTAGTATATAAGCGGGAATTTTGTAAAATCTAGTTATTGACGAGCGGATTGTTCTCTGCGTAAGTAGATTGACACTGTCTCATTGTAAGTTTTTGTTCATATATTTAATGTGATTTAGTTATTTACGTTTAACATACCTGTAATAATTTACGTAAAAACATTTTTTTGAATAGAATCCTGATGAGGGACACAAAGAAAAGTGCCCGAAACGTCGAAATACGACAAATGTTGTTTTTTATTTACAAAAGCATTACCTGGTAGATAAGCCATTAGGATCACTATATAGTAAGACGATTGTAGTTGTTTTCGTCGTCATATGTGGCGAAATTAAATTCCTTTTTTTTTTAAGCGAGATTTTAAGTGATTTTCACGCGATTTTTTTTGGAATAGAGTGACCGTGCCTCTGCGTGCAGCCGGTCGAAAGCGACAACACATTCATTCCTTTTTTTTTATTGCGGGATTTAGTCAAATCGTTATATTCGCTAAAAATTTTTTTTTGGAATTGCCACACTCTCTCCCTAGCTAGCTGCATCGAGATACGTCGTTCTCGAGCGGCTTGGGACAATTGTTTGTGATAGTTAGGATTCTAGCATTGTAATTTGCGTAACAGACGGCCAATTCGAGAGAGAATCTCAGCAGTTAGTTGCGCACACACACAATTCGTCGTCAAATTTTTGTATAATCGGTCTAGCTTCAGAAAATGGAATCATCGACCTCAGAAGAACTAGCCAAATCGATGGAGCAGTGGCTCAAAAATCTAGAGCTGAGCTTCCAAGCTGTAATAGAAGCAAATATAGCTCTAGATTTAAGAAGCACTGGATGTATCGAGGGGGATTCTAGGCGAATCACTCAATGGCTGATGGGAAATTACAACCCGGCCCACTTCACACAAGAAGTAAGTGGAAGTGCAATTGAGCAGTTCACAAGGAGACTCGAATTGAGGAATAAGTACGTCAACGGAACGATCCTCAACGCAAGTAGAGCTCCAGAGACGAACGACAACGTAGATCCCTCGACCCACAGCCTGTTTCAGCAATTATCGTCGAACAAAGCAGTCGACAACAACTTGCTGAGATCCATGTACACACATCTATTGCAGATCATGGATCATAGAGCAGGCAGTCCCCCGACGTAAGAAACGAGGCTCTCACGTTACTATGGAGCCCTTTAACTCCAGCGGGAAGATCGGGTGAGGTTCAGATGCAACTAAAGTGCAGCACAGCCTGGGGGAGGGGAGATTCCCCGATCTCCTCCCAGTCCGAAGGATCCGAGAACACGAGTCGCTCGGGGACTGCAGACCGCTCATGGATTTCGGACAGCTGTGCCGCAATTTTACCATCGCCAGCAACTTCAGCGTCCATCCACGAAATCGACGTCGGAGTAAGCACAGCCTGGGGGAGGGGAGATCCTCCAAGCTTCCCCCTGTTCACGAAGTCTGATGCTCCATGTCGCTTGGCATATACAGACTGCCTGAAGGCACCGAACGGCCGTGCTGAATACCCAAAAGCTCAAAACGACGGAGTAAATACAGCCTGGAGGAGGGAGGATTCTCCAAGCTTCCCCCTGTCCGGAACCTCCGATATAAGCCGCTTGGAGAATATATCGGAGGCGGACGGCTGTATTACCGTCTCTCAGACTCCTGAAGACGAAGAACAGCCAAGCCTTCCAAGGAACAGCGAGAAAAAGATCGACAATCTGGTGACGGCACAACTGGCGGACAGCACGCCGATTATCTCGCAACTTTTTAACGCATCAACGCAAACAGAAATTGAGCGTCGTTGCGAGTGTAAGTGTAATCGGACGCGCAAATTGGAGGAGGAGAAATTTAGACCCTTAAGCGAAGAAGTGAGACGGCTGCACGACGAGCTGCACCAGCTGCGAGTGCAAATGTCGTCGCTTCATGATTCATCTGCGTCTAACAAGATCCGAGTTGCAGGCGCAACCAAGCGCTCTGCCAAGTCGCGACCTCGATCGGGCCAACGGACTAGAGACAAGCTCAAGTCGTTCCAAAGCCCGCAAAAGTCCAGCTCGACAGGGAAAAAGGAGGCGTATGCATCGGCCACGCAACGACCTCCAAGGTCACCCAAAGGAGACCAACAAAAAATCCCTCGAGCGGGCCCGGTTCGAACCAAGAGGTAGGTACGAATCCGTGGACGACGGTAATTTTTCGACGCCGCAAACGGCGGTCAACTAAGCCAAACTTGGCCACTCGAGAATACCGCTCATCAAGGTCGAGGAACACGCTCGGATTATATAACTTCTCACCACCGAGTCCAACCAGAAAATTGTGTTGGACGTGCCAGTCATCGACGCATCTTCACTGGGCCTGTCCGGAGTGGCAACAGCGCCCGAAGAGGACAAGAAAACGAGACGACCTCCAAAACGCCCTTTCGAAGAGGAGCGAAGGCGGTCATCGACCGGAGCCTCAGCGCCATGAAAAGCGACAGCGTCCTGTCCGTCAAGCGTCATATGACGAGTCCCGACCACCGTTGGAGTTCAGCGGACTCACGGTGAAGAGCGACCCACCGTGCGCATGCGTACCATCCCTCGATGTGGATCAAGTGGCTGCCGCTTTGATGCAAGCGGTAACCAGCGCGTATCCGGGCCTGTCGCTCAGCTCGTCAACGCCGCCGTTGACGTAAAGTCGTGTTGAACGAGAGCCTCGGCATCGAGTTGCTTCTCTCCCGCTATGCAACGTCTGGGAGAGGGGCATAACGGAGTTCCAGGATAAAATACGGAGAAAATAAGAATCTCGGTTCTCCGTATTTTATCGAACTCGTTTGACACTCGTTCCGGCGAATTCACGCATCTCGAGCGTTTGTTGACATCGCTCGAACGATGTATTCACGATCTGCGCGGGGGCTGCGCGACTTTGGCGGTTGCAAAGTCGCGCTCGATTCATTTTTAAATCAGATTCTCTCGGGCTGTCAAACCGCGCATACGCGAGTTAATTTGATCGTCCGCGAAGAAAACGGTATCGTGTGTCCTCACCGGTGCAGAGCAGCGCCCGTACACGTACCGACCACGAAGAGCAGCGCACGTGAGCAATCCGAGCCACTCCTGGGGTCCGAAGCGTCTATAGGTGAACGCTGAATGTTAGGACTCGGCCTGAACACTCCGAAGTCGACCGGAGGATAAGGCCTGACGCAGGAGCGGATTCGTGAGGGAGCGACGAGAGGTCCTCTCCCGGTAGGCCTCTTTGTACTTTCCGCGCAGCGATTTATTTGTGTATTTTCGACTCGCAGCGGCGAGTGGCCGGTGGTGCGTTCACCGGCCCAGCGAAAATAGATACCTTGATCCGCCCGCGCCGAGCGGCGGATCCCGTCTTCTTGTCGGCGCGCAACGCGACGCGTTTTTGATGTAAATGATTATTTAGAATAGACCTTGTTATTGTGCTGTGAAATAATTGAGGCTATTTTTGATTTATTGACCTTAACCTAACCTTCTCCCGGATACCGCCGCCTCCGCGGGAAAACGAATCCGCTGGTCGTTTTCATATCTGAGCATCGCGGCCGCGCGCTTTACTCTTTGAGCGCGCGCTTTTAACTCAGCGATCCAATTAGTTGGAAAGCGAAGTTCGCGTGCGATCTTCGCGTTGTTTTCGGGATTCCAGGAGCAGATCCCCGGGCAAGTCATTTTAGTCTGACACCCGCGGCACCGTGTTCTAGGGCATCGCTGGCCTGTGGCTTTTTGGGGTCTTACCCCAGAAGCCATCCCGTTGCAGTATTTAATAGTTTTAAAATTTTATTATTTAAAATATTTGCATCTTCATTATGTGATGTTAATATAACTCTATTTATTGATATACTACAATTTATATTTTCCTATATTTTAAAACAAACATCGTTTGTTTTAAAACTATCAGGTATAACAAATGAATTAAATTTACCTTCTCCAATATCTAATAAAAATGAAGCAAACATGATATATTTTGAACGGATATTTGTTTTCAAATACATTATATTAAATAATGACCAAAGATTTGAATATTTTATTGTTTCTTGAATTATTGTGCTTCTACAACCATTTTTAACAACAGGGAGAATTTGTCTAAAATCACCTCCTAAAATTAATAATGTTCCTCCGAATGGTAGATTATTATTACAAACATCTTGTAAAGTTTTATCAACAATTTCTAAAGCTTTACGTGGAATCATTGACGCTTCATCCCAAATAATCGCAAAAACTTCACGAAATTTTTTTTTATCTGATTCAAATTTTAAAAATGCACTTTCAATATTGTTTAAATCTAAAGGTAATCTAAAAGTTTTATGACTGGTCATACCTTTTGATAATAGTATAGATGCTATACCAGTCCAAGCCATTGATATAATTTTTTGTTCTATTGACAAAAAATAATAAATTAACGTTTTATATAAAAACGTTTTACGTGAACTTCCAGGACCATCAATAAAGTTAATTTTATGTTCATTATTTAATATTTGTGTAAAAATTGTTTTTTGATCTGTGTTTAATTGACTATAGTAATTTTTAAACATTTGTTTACAGAATAAAATATTTTCTTTATTATTTTCATTATTTGTATCGAAAATTTCATCAGATTCAGGTAATCCAAAATCTTTACAAGAAATTTCTACAACTTTTAAAATTTCGTTTATATGATGATGAGCTCGGTTATTTTTATTATTGTCAAAATCTTCTGTAAAATATTTATTAAATTTTGTCCAAATAGTATTACCATTAATGTTATCTGTTATTAAAAACCAAGTAAAAAATTTACGCAATTGAACAGGTAACATTATATTACAAGCTTCTTCAAAAATTTTGTCAATCTGTAAATCATCTTCGATTAGATCCATTTGTATTGCTCTTTCTTTGTAAGTATTATATGTTTTATTTTCAAATGTAGGTAATTTTTCAAAAGATGTTGCGCCTTTAACACGATTTAAAATTAATTTTAAATGAAATCTTTCAATATCTCTCGGAGATACTACATTTAAACGTCCTATAGCAACATGTTTTAGTTCTCATTAACGTTTTATCCAAGTTTTATTCTTAAAATTATAATATTTTGGTATATTAACGTATTTAATATTATTTGCATTTTTATCTTTTTTTTTTTAATTCAAACCACGAAGTTAATGTAGTTTTCCAGTTATCTAAAGCTTTTTCCTCTTTATTTTCTTCGAAAATTATATTTTGTTTATTTTCGGTGTGAATTGCTAAACGTATTACGGTGTGACTTCTACCACGTAAAGGAAATTCTTGTAATCTGCATGCTGCTTCCATGGGACTCCAATATCTACCATCTTATTATGTTTGAGATCGTCAACTTCTTCGTAAGCTTCACATATCTGTGGTTGCATCCTTTTTATGACCCCGAAAACCTCTGAGTAACAATTTTCATCGACATTCTTAAAGATTTAAATCTTGGATACAATTCATTGTGGATTACACTTACTGGGGATACAACTTAAAAATAAAACGCATCTTTCTATTTACCTCCAAGATGATGTGGAAAAAATAGAATAAAATATATCTTAATATATAATTAATGTAATTTTCTTAATAATTTACTCTTTTATTTCAGAAATTAAGAATTCAAAACTACTCTTAAGCGTTACATCTATAAATATTACCCTATTATTTCATAAAACATATGAAAAATATAAATTATTAATTTTATATAAAATATGAAATATACATAAAATATATTTTTATATATAATTAATGTAATTTTCTCAATAATTTACTCTTTTATTTCAGAAATTAAGAATACAAAATTACTTTTAAACGTTACATCTGTATATACTACCTTATTAATAAAATATATGAAAAATACATGAAAAAAATAAACTTTTAAGTGAACATTTAAATGACGGGGAGGGGGTCGGAGGGGGGTCTGAGGGGGGTCTGAGGGGGTCACGAGGGGGTTCTGAGGGGGATGCGAGGGGAATGCGAGGGGGGCGAGGGTGGCGAGGAGGCGAGGGGGGCTCTACCATACTCAAAATAACGTAGAAAAAATCACAATTTTACATTATTTTGCGGAGGGGCTGAGGGGGGTCTGAGGGGGGTCTGCGTGACACAAATAACGCTTACGACTATATTATATATATATATAAAGACCTATACACGTTATTTCTGGTAATCTACAGGGTCCTATAGTTTATCTCTTCAGAGTTCCCTATATAAGCGCGTGACTAAAGAAATAATATCCCTGGGGTTATTGACTCTAGACGCGTCCCAGAAATAACGCTTACGTACAGAAAAATTTCCGGGACGTCCCGGAAAAAACAGCGCATCCCGGAAATAACAGCGATGTACAGTGTAAACGTCCCGGAACGAACCGTTGCAGATAAATATATATATATGCAAAAAAGTATGTACATGCCGTGCCATCAGCTGATTGAAATGAATAATATCTGTTTTTTTTTTTACATAATTACGTATCCTTTTCAGATGAAGAACATTCAATCGCAGGGTACTCCACAATTATAGACTCCATTATATTTCCAAATTTAAGTGATGATTATCCCAGTTCATGTGAAACTTTATTTTTTATGTGCAGTTTACTGCACAGGACACACAAATCCAATGTCTCTTGCTCCCAACATGAAGTAGTTATTGCTAAAGGATTATAAACACAAAAAAATAAAATTATTAGGTTCTAAAAAATAGCTGCTACTGATATTATGTCAAGACAAAATTACTATTTTTATATTATAACTTACATGCATGAATACAGTAATGTTGATCAGCTCCCGGCTTGTCTAAGTCCATGTCCTGGTTAATAAATCCACAACCTAACCTACATTCGCGTATGTAAAAAATATAAATATATTATTATATATACCATAATAATATAATCTCTCTCTCTCTCTCTCTCTCTCTCTCTCTCTCTCTCTCTCTCTCTCTCTCTCTCTCTCTCTCTCTCTCTCTCTCTCTCTCTCTCTCTCTCTCTCTCTCTCTCTCTCTCTCTCTCTCTCTCTCTCTCTCTCTCTCTCTCTCTCTCTCCCTCTCTCTCTCTCCCTCTCCCTCTCTCTCTCTCTCCCTCTCTCTCTCTTGCTCTATATGGGAGCGTCCAGCAGAAACGGGCCACCGAGCGCGCGCGGTGCCTTTTTTCGCGTAAAAGGCGCTCTGTTTAACTCGCTCATAGTCGTATGCTGCGTCTTTGAAAAAAAAACCAAGCACCTATATCGATAGATTTTTTTCTGCTTTTTCCAACTGCGCGATTGTTTTTATTGCGAAACGCGTTCTTCCGGACGAAAACTCGAGTTGAATATTGAAAGCCATTTTTCTCAAAGTATATCATGTTTTTTTTTCAAAATAAACTACACCATTGGAAAGTACAACTCTTAAGCTTCAAAACCCTATATTGGAGAAGTTGGAGAAATAAAGGGTTTAAAAGTAACAACATGAAAAAGTGCACGCTCTATTCAATTCGCTAATAATCGTGTACCAAGTCTCTGAAAAAAGAACTAAGGACATGTATCGATAGATTTTTTCCTGCTCTTTCCAATGGTGCTATTATTTTTATTCCGAAATGTTTCCTTCTAGTTGAAAATTCCATTTGAATGTTTAAACTCTATTTTTTCAATAAAATATCAGTCTTTTCTTCAAAATGAATTATATTCTTCAAAAGTACAAGTCTTAAACTATAAAATATTATATTTTTAAGTTGAAACATGATAAGTTCAAAAATAGTAAGATCAAAAAGACAGTGCTGCCCGAACTTTTTACGCTATGCTCAAGGGCGGATTAATACACGCGATGTGCTATTTCGCCCTTTTTGTTTGTAAATATAAAATGTTTTGTAACTTACAATGCCAATGCGTGGACATAATTTTGTGGATCTAGTTGTAACAGTTAGTATAATATTACAATGAACTTTGTTCATTTATATAATGTTATGTCGAGATTACACACCTTATAATTAAATTATTTGAATAGGCACTGAGCAAGCCCATGCGTATTCGGATTCCTGTCTTTTCGCCAACGCCCGAAAGCGCTATGCGTAACCAGGATGCGGAATCCCGGAATAAACAGAAATTTTATAAAAATGTATAGAACAATGATTTTATTCAATCCGCGACGAAATACATTTTGAGTACAATTTTAATTAATAATACCTTGGGCTTCGCACCCCGCTTTGCTGGTTGAGATCGGTGGTTCAGCTCCTCTTCCAGTGCGTGATGATCGACCCTCTTCAGTTCTCTACTCTTGCAGCAGGTGCGATGATTGTTGCCTCGTAGACCGGCGACGATGAATGCGGTGAAAGCTCAGTTGGTGGGCGCAGCGAGAGAGCTTCTTTTTCTATGTCTATGTAGCTGAACTCCTTCTACGTTCCGTCGGAGGTCTCGAGCAGAGATTCGCCCTCTTCAAATTGCTGTGGTGGACTGCGCGCCGTGCTCTCATTATTCGGCCTTTTTATACCCGAATTTTCACGTACACAGAAGCTTCTCGACTATTATCTATAAAAAGCTCCTGTGCTATGCATAGATCCATATACAGCATAGTCGTGGTTGGTCTATAGGGTTAAAAACAAAGCCATAAAGATGTCTCCTGAATTTCTTTGGAGACCCCGCGCCATTCCCGAGAAAAGCTTCCCGCAAAGGTCAAATGGCCTAGATCGAGCCTCTTCCAATGTATCTATTTACACACACATTTGGTAGGTATCCGATCGCTCCTACCAGGTGAAAAGTGCGGCTGTCACCTTCCCCTTAGCTGGACTCATAATTTTGGCTCTTTACGATCTGTCAGCTTTTTCGCCTCCGTACGGGAAAATCGGAGCCGCGTTGGTCTTGACAAACGCCAGACCTCTCTCACGCATGCGCCGCGTTTTCTCGTTCTCTATCTCTCTCTTTTCTTGCTCTCATGTTGTGCCTTCCCTCTCGCTATCTCTCTATCTCTCTCTCTCGGCTCTAGCAAACAGATTGGGTATGGCGTTTTACTCGCTCCTCCCTTCCTCCGGTCTCCTCTTCGCTGTGCTCTTGAATTCGGCGTTCTCAGTGCGCGTTTAATTTTTATAAACTGCCTCGGCGTGGATGTTCATTGTCATATTTACTGTTGCGAATACTATAATCTTATTCTTCATAAAAAGACGAATCCATTGATATAATTTTCATCCCTCGTACTCTTCTAGTTTTCTGGCTTTTGCACTTGGCGTTCGGTATCGGCGTTTTTCCAGTTCGCGCGCGTGCCCAAAGGTTTACAAACATCACCGCTTGGATTGATTTTATTTTACAAGTCTTTTTATAATTATTTTAAGTAAATGGACGAAAAACTCGTCCATTACACCTCACGGCCCACCGCAGAACGAGCGGGTTTTAAAATAAAATCCGTCGTTCGTAAATTCCATCATTATCTATTTATTTATTGTAAGCAAACAAAAAAATATTTTTAAAAGAATTAAAAATGTTCTCAAGAGAGTAAATAATGATGCAATTTTTACAATAAGCGTGGATAAATACATAATTTTTAAACGTCTACTATGTTACTTGGTTCCAATGCGTGGTTCCGTGTTATCAATTTAAAACAAACAATAGCCTAAAAACATATTAATTATTAAAAGAAAACATACTTCCATACTGTCTCATCTATTCTCACTCGTTTCATTAATTACATAGTTTTTTTGTTCTGTTCACCTTCTCTTCTCTTTCTTTTTTTTTATTTTTTTATTATAGTAATATTACAAAATTTTTCTCCCATTCTATCATACACTAATAAAAAATACATACATTATTTTTCATTTTAACTTACTTTTAATTTTGTTCTCATTCTAACATACTCTCATAAAAATGCATACCTTATATTTGCTTTAATGTACTTAACTTAGATTATATGCTGGCTTGATAACATAACAAGAAAAAAATTTGTATTCTCAAAAAGTCTTAATGATTACAAGCAAAATTTTCGGCCTTATTTCTAAATTAATTTATTTCGGATATTCAGCTTTCCTATTTCTTATTTTTTCTTATATTAACACAATATTTTGATTTCTACAGTTTGAATTTCAATGCAAATAGTTAAAATTACAACACAATGTTACATTCTTCATATAAAATTTTACATTTTCGCAAAAAGAAATTTTTATACAGGCGTGGATGACATGCGATTAGAAAAATTTTTCAGAATTTTTCGTTCCCCACCCTACCCGCTTAAGAAAAAACTTGGAACAAGTTTTTTCTTGTAATAAGTATTTAGCAAAAAGTAACAAATATATTATTTAGCAAAAAGAAGTAATAAAATATACGTATCTTTATCCATTCTCTTTTATCGACTATGATAAGGAAATTTGCGTATTTTTGGAGAAGATTATTGTTAATAATTTGTTTATGGTAACTGACTCTTTTCTCTGTCTTATTTTTCCTCCCTACTGTCCCCGTTTTCTTTGTATCTTTTCGTCGGCTCCTCCTACTCTTCCCTTTCTTCCTCTATGCGCGACCGATTTTCTTCTAACTTTTCTCGCCTCTTTTTCCCTCTCTACTTCCCCCGATTTTTGGATATCTCTTCGTTGGCCCCTCCTAATCTGTCCTTCCATGCTTTCCCTATCCCCCTTTACAATCCCCGTCATAGTCACTACTTCCCGCAAAAACTACGCTCTTTTGAATTGTACTGTTGGATTTTATTTCCATAATTTGCATATTGGCTATGACTATAGATCCCGTTTGATGTAAGCCCCAACATTGATCGCGATTAACTTCATCGTAATAACTGATCTCGCCTCCAAACACGCGAGAAGCATGTGAGTGCATGCCACAATGTGTAATTATTCGCGTTATCTTTATAGAACATTTGAAAGTATGTACCATCCCGAAATCATTTAGCTGTAACAGTTGCCCGTACATCGTAGTAACATTTACAGATGGTTGTTTTAAGTCGCATTCTTCGACGCCTAGTAGAGATATCGTTGTTAAGTTAGATAGTTGCTCCCCGCAATCGTAACCATAAAATCCCCAGGTTGTTTTGATTAAACCTGCTATTATAACATACGACAGTAGTGGATAGATACAGTCCGCCATCTGTAATAAATAAAACATTCTCCATGCTTTATTCATAAAAAAGAAATTTTTTTTTTTTATTCTTTTTTTTTTTATTTAGTGAAACCTTACTACACCCCGTTTTATCGTGCCCCCAGGAGTTGCTGGTTCCTCTCCACTTCCTATGTTTTCACATATTTTTACTTCTAACTCATCAGGTGTGTTTTTGAGTACTTGTTTAAAATAATACAAAAATGTCAGGATGCCCCCTGTTATAAAAAATATTATTGCAAAGGAAATAGTTAGGACGATTAGAAGAATTTTTAGTTGATTAGCTTCCCCCTTTTGTTCAAGAAAGAGAGTCCCTGCGGAATCTAATTGCCACAAGTTCCGAATGTTTCCTTCTTTTGTAAGATTTTGAAATAATTTTTTCCCATCGGCAAAACTCAAGAGTTTCGATATGTTTTGGATGTTTAATGTAATCAATGGCACTATAAAGGTAGATTCATTATCCTGTATATATGAATTTACGGTAAGCACTTTGTTTTTGCATTTTATGGAACAATGAGTAGGAAAAGTAAGTATTCCCGTTCCCCTCACTTCCCATGAAGTTTTTGACCTTCCTTCACAGTTTTGTTCAAGTTGAACAGGCTTATTAAGTGTATAAAACCAACTGTCTCCTGAATGAGAACGGATAAATTTCTCCTGAAAGTCGTTAGCTATCTGAATATCACAATTTTCAAAATTTACTCGTTCGGGTTCAAAAAATAGGCGAGCTTCACATTCATGATTCTTGTTAAAAAGAAACCATTCCGTGGTACATAGGTAAAAATCTACCATGAGTTGGCAATGTGACAATTCTTCTTCCGAAAAATAGTAAGATTCATCCCCTCTTACCAGTAAATAATCACTGCGAGGTTTAATAAATGCAGAAATGGTCGAGTCTCTAACAAACTGCGGAGACGTCATGATCGGTTGCATTTTATATAACATAGTTTTCTCCGTTCCCATTAAAGGTACTTGTAACTCAATACAGAATTTACTATCTCCAGCTCCGTATTCAATTTTATCAATTTTTCCCAATTTGTTCAAGTGTTCGGAATCAGCTGCGATAGGAAATTTATAATGTGTGACATTTACAATTGTTTCTATCAGTTTGTTCAAATCCTCTTTTTCGAACAGTGATGACGCAATCTGCCCTTCTTGAATCATTAAGATTGCGTCGATCATTTGAGAACTCTTTCGCCTGCTATCTCGCAATTCCTCCCCTATCAATCCTGTTATGTTTTCCATCAAAGGAACATATTCGTCATTTGCACGCATGCCCTCCTGCCATTTACTATTTTGTTCTAATTTCTTCAAGAGATCTCCCAGCATCTTTGATTCCTTGGTGTGATGCACTGGTATTTTATTTAAAGAACTTTCTACAATGATTAATTTCGTACTTAATGAAATCATGATTCCCTCGGAAAATTGATTAAGGGTATTTGTTCGTATTTCGCTGTCTATTCGTTCGAAATTTACTCGGGTGGATTTCACGCTTTCAAAATATTCTTCTCCATTTTTAAATTCCTCGTAGGTATCATTAAATTCTCTTAGTACTTCAAGAAATCCTCGTAGATGTTTATAATAATCCTTCCTGAAGGTATACGTGTTATGTTTAATGTTCATAAATTTTTCTTAATCGGTCCTTTAGTTTCCTTGAGTCTAAACAAATTACGATTCTCCAAGGCTCGCGTATGAAGTTAACATTTTGCCGCTTCTCGAATAGTAATCCGGGTTCTGACGTGACATCTATCTCGAGTGTCTGATTGATTATTATTCGTTTTGAGAGTGTTACTATCAGAACTCCGCTAAGGAGCAGCAGACGGGCTAGATTCATGATGCTGTAAGAAAAAGAACATGTGCTAACTATCGTTTTTCTACAAATTTTTTCCTAAGTATCTTGTATACTTATAAATATTAATGCATACTTATTTCCTAACTATTTATCTATTTATTTATACTCTTTTTATTTTATTACTATTCCTGATCTATATATGATATTCTTAAACGATTTACGTGAACTATTTTTGTTTTATTATTATTCATTTTTATTTTTACGTTACCTTTATCGTTAACTATTTCAATAATCGTATACGGCCCTTCATATTGATTAGCTAGTTTATATGGTTTGCCTCCTTTTAAGAGCCAAACACTGTCACCTATTTTAAACTCTTTAGAATTTGTTTTCTTGTCATAATAATATTTAGATTTATATTTAGCTTCAATTAGTTTTTCTCGCGCAATATTCTGGATGTTATGTAATTGATTATTTAATTTAGTAATATAATCGTTATATGTTAATGGCTGCTCTTCGGCTTCCAGTGGCTCGCTTGAAGGTAATCGTGCTAGTCTCCCAAATATTAACTCATAAGGCGTAAATTTATGCCCTTCATGTTCTACTGTGTTATAACATAAAGTCGCTAATTCGAGACATTCATCCCAAGTATCATTGCTTTCGATAAACATTTTCATATATTCGGTCAGCGAGTGATGCGATCTTTCGAGCGATCCATTTGACTGCGGATGATATGCTGTAGTTTTGATTTGTTTAATACGGAATTTCTTTGCGACTCTTCTCATCAAACTACTCATAAAATTCGATCCTTGGTCTGTTAAAATTGTTACTGGAGAACCAAAAATGCAGATGAACCTTTTTATGAACGCGTCAGCTACCGACTCGGCGCTTGCGTCTTTTAAGGAATTGCTAAACAAAATTTCGAGAAATTACATTGAATGGTTAAAATATTATTATGGCCGTTTTTCGATACTGGGAAAGGACCCACTATATCAAGACTAACTTTTTCGAGTGGTGCCATAGGCGTATCTGTGATAATCATAGGTTGCTTTGTTTTTACTCTCACAAGTTTCTTTAATTGACACTTTAAACACTTTCGAATATAATTTTGAACATCATCTTTTATGTTTTCCCAAAAATATTTTTGTTTGATTCTCCTATAAGTTTTGTTTACTCCTTTGTGTCCGCCAATGGCTGTATCATGCATTTCCTCGATTATTTTCCCACGATCTTTCTCTTGAACGTATTTTATTAATCCATTACATATAATAATTTTCAAAGATAGCCCTTTTAAAATATTTCTTATTTTGGAAATAATTTCTTTCCATGGTACATTTTCAATGTTTTCACTCTTAGCAATGCTAATAGAGCGTAAATCTTCCTTAATAATTATTGATTTTAAAACCTTCAAGGCCGTAGTTATATTGTTCATGACTTCTGTAGTACTTGCAGGTATCTCTTCTTTAATAATAAGTGCAAAATGTAATTTATGATTTTTATTTGTGATTTTAATTTCTCCGGGATTTAAATGCGAAAAATGTGGTAGTTCTTTTCTTTTTGATAATTGCAATGAGCCTTTATCACACGGTGTACCATCGGTCGCTATGAAATATATGTAATTATCTTTTCTCATAAAAAGTTGTTCCTTGCATTCGACAAACAGCTTACCGCAATTAAACTTTTCTCCTTGTTTAGTAAAAGCCTCCTCTCCGAAATTTTCTTCGTTAAAATTATGCGGGCCTGTAGCTATTGGATTATTTATTTCAATTTCTTCCCCAAAATTGTTATCTAATGAGTTATTTTTGTGTTGTTCATCTATCTCCGCTATATTTTCTATGTCTTCCATTTCTGTATTACTATTAACGATCTCATATGACTCATTTTCGTCTTCATGTAGAATTTCGAGAGAATTCTTTGATACTTTATTTTTAGTATTATTTGGCTTTTTCGGTCGTTTATCTCGGTAATTCGGAATATCTACTTTCCCTGTTCTGCTTCGTGTCTGTACTACTAGAATATTATTATCTACTGGATTTCGAGACAATGCGTCCGCATTACAATTTGTTTTACCTGCTTTATAAACAATATCGAAATCATATGTATTTAGTTTTATGCGTCATCGACTTACTCGCGAGGTGGGATCCGTAGAATTTTTGAACCATATAAGAGGTTTGTGATCCGTAACGATAGTAAATTTACGCTCAAGTAAATAAGGTCGAAATTGATTAACAGAATAAACAATTGCTAAAGCTTCACGTGAATACGTATCATATTTTCTTTCGGTGTCGGAGAGTACTCGGGATACATAAGCAATAGGTCTATCTTTATTTATTTCCCCTTGTGAAAGTATTCCTCCTATCGCTACCCCGCTGGCATCACAAGTTAATATAAAAGGTAATGAGAAATCTGCTATTTTAAGAACAGGCTGAGTACATAGTTTATCTTTTAAAAGGTCAAATGCTTTCTGTGTTTCCTCACTCCATATAAAAGGCGTGTGGTTTTTCAACAAATTACTCAATGGCTTTGCTATTCCCGAAAAATTATGAATAAAACGACGATAATAACCTGCTAATCCCAAAAATTGTCTTATATTTTTAATATTTTGCGGTCGTGGAAACTCACGAACTGCCTCTAATTTGCGCGGGTCGGGTTTTACTCCTTCTTCGCTCAAAACATGGCCTAAATAGACTACTTCTGTTTTTAAAAATTCACATTTATCGGGCTGTAATTTAAGGTTGGCTTTACGTAATCTCCGTAAGAATCTTTCAAACTTTTCGTTATGTTCAGCAATTGTTTCACCATAAATAACCGCGTCGTCCAAAAATAAAAATATTTCTCGTTGTTGCATGCCATCGAAAACTAAATCAACGCAACGTTGAAAAGTAGCTGGACTGTTCGATAAACCCATAGGCATCGTTTTAAATTGAAATAAGCCAAATGAAGAAGCAAAAGCTGTTTTATGCCGATCCGCTCGGTCTAAGGGAATTTGGAAAAATCCCTGCGCTAAGTCAAAAACAGAAAAATATTTTGCACCTCCTACTTGATCTATGATATCCAATATATTTGGTAAAGGATACCTATCTTTTACAGTCCGATCATTTAACTGACGAAAATCGACGACTAATCTATACCTCTTATTACCCGCGCTATCTGGCGTTTTTGCAACTAAAAATACTGGTGAAGAATAATTGGAACAAGATGGCTCTATAATGTCATTTTCCAGCATTTCTTTCAACTGTTTATCCAATTCTGCCTTTAACGCATGCGGGAACCTATACGGTCGTACATTTACTGGTATATCATTTATTGTTGGTATTTTGTGCGTAATGACTGAAGTTGTTCCGAGTTTGTCTCCTTTCAAATAAAAACAATCGGCGTATTTCTCAATTAATTCTTCAATAGGTTTTCTTTGTTCTGCCTCTAAATGTTTATATCTGAGAACTGACTTTAATTTTTCCGTTCGACTTAACTCGTGGATATCAGTCTTTGCAATTTGCAATATTTTATTATTTCCCATTTCTAAGTTATTTTCAGGGCGAAATGTTGAAAAATCATTTTTTTCTTTGAATTTATTATAATAAATGTCACCATATTTTTTTCGTATATTTTGAGTTTCGTTTCTCTCATCGAAACTGTACGTCTGCATTCTTTGTTCGTCTTGAATTTGTCTAAGATAAGGTTTTTCATAAATTTCTAGATAATTGTGACTTAACTCTTTATAACCCATATTTTCATCCGATTCACTAAATAATTTTTCCTCATTTAACTCTTTATGCAAAATTTCATTTTCATCTTTGTCTTTTTTCTCTTCATTACACATTTTATTTTCACGCGAAACATCTTTATTACTTTCAATAATATCATTAATATTATTTTCACATAGATTATTTCCATTAATCACGAATCCTTCATTTTGTTCAATCTGAACTTTATTTTCTCCTAAATTTTTTTCATTTTCTTCACTTCCGAAACTCTCAACTATTTCTCTCTGAACTTCACATAAACGCGTATCTTCATTATTCCCGAAACCCTCATTTGTTTCATTACACTGAACATTATTTTCACATAAACTTTTATTTTTCTTAATTTCAAAACTTTCAATCTCCTCATCAACGTTTATTATTTCATCTTCTTCATTATTTAACACTTCCATTACCCTTTTATCATTTTTACTCGAAACATCATGTACGTCGAAAAATTCATTATCAAAACTTATCAAATCTTTTTCTTCGAACACATTTTCGCATGGCTTATTTGATAATTCGTTATTTTTCTTACCGCCGACATAAAATTTACCACAATTATATTCAACATATTTTTCGTCAATATCATCTTCAATTAAATCATCAACACAATTTTCTTCACAAAAAGATACGACATTATCTCCCATTTCACCAAATACTCTCATGTCGCGGTCCCTTTTATAACGATCACCATTTTTACCCCACTTATTAATTCTCAAAGAAAAATCTTTTTCCATTTCTTTTGAACTTCCGTACACATCATTTATTTCACAAAATGCTTTAAATTGTTTTTCCGGTGTTTCTTTATTTCTCCTAACGCTCTTTTCCCGAAAATAATTACTAGTAAAGTTACAATCATCATTATTTATTTCAATCAACTCCTCTTCTGTCTGTACAAATCCACAATCAACATAAGGTTTCTTAAAATCTTTTTCACTTTGTTTTTCATGTATTTCATCTGTTTCATTCGTTCTATAAGATATACTCTCAAATGAAATTATTTGACCATTAAATTCCAAGTAATTCTCTCGATAATTTATTTGCGCGAAATTTTCTCTAAAAAATTCAGTGCCTAGTATATCCGCTTCAATAATTGGAAAATCGTCCGCTACCAAATGAAAATCAACTTTGTAGTTATTAAAATCAACTCTGACTCGACCCAAAGTTTTTATGGCCTGAGCCGTTATTCCTTTCAAAATAATTATGTGATTAGTGTCAATATTAACATAAGAAGATACTTCCGTCTTTTTTACAAGATTGACAGAAGCTCCTGTGTCTAACATAAAAATAAGCGGCCTGTTAAATTCTCCGATGTCAATTTTTATAGTTGGCGCTGAACTTTTTGACTAAGTCTTACTGTCTCAAAGCTGACGGCTGAACATTGCTGTTGCTCGGTGTCATAGGGCGCGGTCTGTTTTCTATCTCTCGCCTGGCGCCCGTATGGGAGAGATCCCCAGAGTTTCCCTGATTTTCAGACGCACTTTGTCTTACATCATTTTGAAACTTAAAACAGTCGCGTTTAAAGTGACCATTTTTCCCGCAATAAAAGCATATGGGAATTCGCGGATTAACAGGAGCCTGAACTTCTTGTCTATTTCGAGCAAAATTATTATTACCATTATTATTTCCGTTGTAATTATTTCGATTGGCATGATAGTTATTAAAATCCCGACCATTGTTTCGATTATTTTCATTTGGTAAAAAGTACATTCTTCCTCGATTGTCAGAATTCCAACCGGTAAAATTCCCTCTAAAATTATTTCTGTTTGCTGAATAACTAGCCGACGGACCACTTTCTCTATTAAAATTATTCTGATTTGATCTATTTTGTCCATAATATTTTGCTAATGTTAAGCAATTTATCGCTCCATGCCCTTCTCGTTTGCAATATGCACATGTGATTTGTTCGATATCTTGATTAACAATATTAACCCTTTTATTTTCTCTATTAATTTTTGCCTTATTATCATCTTTAGTATCGTCGTCTATTATACTACATGCATATTCCCTTTCTACCTCCAAAGCTAATTCGCGTGCTTCTTTTAAACTAACTGGTTTCCCCATGCGTGCGCGTATTTCCCATCGAAGCCCTTTTAAAAAGAATTTTATGCAATCGCTTTCTAATTTGGTTTTATATTCTTTTACTTCTGTGAACCGATTTTCGCGTTTGGCGGCTTTAAAAATTTCCGACTCTATTTCTTTCAAGCGATTTAAATATACGATTACTGATTCGTTACTTTTTTGTTTTATGCGAGCAAGATCGCCTTCCCAATCGTGAAAAGTTTTTGCAGACCCGTATATTGTCTCTAAAAATTCAGAAATTTCTTTAAAATGTTGTCCCCGAACACTATTTAACGCGTCTCCATAAAGTCGCATGCGAATCAATTTCGCTAATTCTGCCTCATATTCTTTTGGAAGGATGCTAAGTGCTTCTTGACATCCATCTAAAAATTGTGTTAAAGAAATATTTTGTCCGTTAAATCGCGGAATTAAATCAAGAGCGTCTTTAAGAGATAGCCCTCTTATTTGTATCGTTGTAGTATTCATGGTTTTATTTTCTCGTTTACTGGTTTTATGTAAGAAAGAAAAACGTTCGTTTTTTATATTGGCTTTTTTTGAAAAATGCTCGTTTTTTATCTTTAATTCGTTTTCCGAAAATTCCTTGTCGTTTTCTGTAAGAAGAGAAGAATTCGCGGATTTATAATCCTCATTCAATGTTTCACTTGCGTTTTCTTTTATTTTTCCCTCTTCCTGTTTTGTAGCAAAAATATTTAGTTTTCCGCGAAACGCTTTAATGATTTCAAAAATATCAAAACCTTGTTTTACACTTTCGTTCAATTCTTTTATAGTATCTTCCCGTTTGAAATATGAATCCAAAAATTCCTTCCTTGTTTCTAAACACAGTTGTGATTTTATTACCTCGATAACGCTTTCTTCTGGTAAAAAGGCAGCTACCGTTTTCACGCGATTAGTTTTTCCATGCGCGGTAAGTGGCGTACTAAAATTAAATTCACCAGCTTCTTTCTGACTATCGCCCAATGTAATTTTATTTAGTTTTAATTTAGGTGATTTTAATATAAATTTTTTCTGTTGGTCCCCTTTTTTATAACAGCTTCGACTTCTCTAAGGCTACTATCATTCAAAGTATCATCAGACTCTTCGAGAATTGAGAGATCAGTTTTATTCTCAATTTTTCTGTAGTTACCCTGATAATCAATATTTAACCCCGCGAAAGTTTTTTCAACTTCTTTCTTTAACACGGAAACTTCCTTCTTTAAATTTTTATTATTGTTCTTTAAATTATTACTACTCAGATTTTCCACTAAATTATTATCATGTAATTCTTCCTCTTTATTTCTAAGTTTTGATAGTAAAGAATTTGCAAATATCAAATTTATTTTATCACTTCCTTTTGCATTTATATTATCGTGCTTGTTCGGCATATTTTCTTAGTCATTTTATTTTATATTTAAAAAAAATTGTTTAAAAATCTTAAAAATTCTGAAAAATCCTGCTTTTTGCTTTCTTTTAAATATATTTTTTTTTTATTTAAAAAAATATTTCTGTTTATTCCCTGGAAAAATTTTATTTCCCGGCCGATGCACCAGTTTTTAACTTATAAGATTAGTAATCTGTTATGTCGAGATTACACACCTTATAATTAAATTATTTGGATAGGCACTGAGCAAGCCCATGCGTATTCGGATTCCTGTCTTTTCGCCAACGCCCGAAAGCGCTATGCGTAACCAGGATGCGGAATCCCGGAATAAACAGAAATTTTATAAAAATGTATAGAACAATGATTTTATTCAATCCGCGACGAAATACATTTTGAGTACAATTTTAATTAATAATATCTTGGGCTTCGCACCCCGCTTTGCTGGTTGAGATCGGTGGTTCAGCTCCTCTTCCAGTGCGTGATGATCGACCCTCTTCAGTTCTCTACTCTTGCAGCAGGTGCGATGATAGTTGCCTCGTAGACCGGCGACGATGAATGCGGTGAAAGCTCAGTTGGTGGGCGCAGCGAGAGAGCTTCTTTTTCTATGTCTATGTAGCTGAACTCCTTCTACGTTCCGTCGGAGGTCTCGAGCAGAGATTCGCCCTCTTCAAATTGCTGTGGTGGACTGCGCGCCGTGCTCTCATTATTCGGCCTTTTTATACCCGAATTTTCACGTACACAGAAGCTTCTCGTCTATTATCTATAAAAAGCTCCTGTGCTATGCATAGATCCATATACAGCATAGTCGTGGTTGGTCTATAGGGTTAAAAACAAAGCCATAAAGATGTCTCCTGAATTTCTTTGGAGACCCCGCGCCGTTCCCAAGAAAAGCTTCCCGCAAAGGTCAAATGGCCTAGATCGAACCTCTTCCAATGTATCTATTTACACACACATTTGGTAGGTATCCGATCGCTCCCACCAGGTGAAAAGTGCGGCTGTCACCTTCCCCTTAGCTGGACTCATAATTTTGGCTCTTTACGATCTGTCAGCTTTTTCGCCTCCGTACGGGAAAATCGGAGCCGCGTTGGTCTTGACAAACGCCAGACCTCTCTCACGCATGCGCCGCGTTTTCTCGTTCTCTATCTCTCTCTTTTCTTGCTCTCATGTTGTGCCTTCCCTCTCGCTATCTCTCTCTCTCTCTCTCTCGGCTCTAGCAAACAGATTGGGTATGGCGTTTTACTCGCTCCTCCCTTCCTCCGGTCTCCTCTTCGCTGTGCTCTTGAATTCGGCGTTCTCAGTGCGCGTTTAATTTTTATAAACTGCCTCGGCGTGGATGTTCATTGTCATATTTACTGTTGCGAATACTATAATCTTATTCTTCATAAAAAGACGAATCCATTGATATAATTTTCATCCCTCGTACTCTTGTAGTTTTCTGGCTTTTGCACTTGGCGTTCGGTATCGGCGTTTTTCCAGTTCGCGCGCGTGCCCAAAGGTTTACAAACATCACCGCTTGGATTGATTTTATTTTACAAGTCTTTTTATAATTATTTTAAGTAAATGGACGAAAAACTCGTCCATTACAATAACAAAATTTGAAAAACATAATATATTAAACATAAAAATATCCATGAACGCACTGAAAGCAGTGAAACAAAAATTTAAAATAACCTTATAGATTGTTTAATCTGGCATAAAAATATTACCTTTTCCTTTAAATTCTAATTTTTTTACATCTTTTGATTTTATAAGAATTGTCCTTTTTACGACATCCGGTTCTTTCTTTGTTTGAGTTTTAAGTACTTTTTCTTTTTTGATCGGTGGATATAATTGAGAATCTTCTGACGCTGAAAATCTTTTAAGTTCTAACTTTTTGGCATCATTTAATAATTTAATACAATGAAACAATTGAGTTCCAGGTATTGTCTTAGCTGAGGCTAGCCTGTTTTGTAGCTTTTCTGTAGCCTTTAAGTAATCGTCTTTTGATGAAAAAAAGCACTCAATATTTTTGAAATACTCAGTTGCCCATTTATATAAATCTTGGGGCATCAATATATAATTGGCGGATGCTTTCCGTAAACTTTCTCGTCTGGCATTGCTTTTCACGGAAGCACCTATTCCATCACATGCATTTGTTGTTTTTCATTGTTTTTCATTGAAGGTAGCGCGCTTGGTGCTTGCCATCTAGCGGGCACTTCGGGTACTAATCCCGAATAGACGCATTTCGGAATAAAAATAATAGCTCCATTGGAAAGAGCAGGAAAAATCTATCGATATATGTCCTTAGTTCTTTTTTTAGAGACTTGGTATACGATTATTAGCGAATTGAATAGAGCGTGCACTTAAACGTGCCGTACGCACGGGCGCGAGGGGCACGCGCGGACCCTCGGCGCTGTCTTTTTCATGTTGTTACTTTTAAACCCTTTATTTCTCCAACTTCTCCAAGATAGCGTTTTGAAGCTTAAGAGTTGTGCTTTCCAATGGTGTAGTTTGTTTTGAAAAAAAACATGATATACTTTGAGAAAAATGGCTTTCAATATTCAACTCGAGTTTTCGTCCGGAAGAAAGCGTTTTGCAATAAAAACAATGGCACCATTGAAAAGAGCAGGAAAAAATCTATCGATATAGCTGCTTGGTTTTTTTTTGCAAAGACGCAGCATACGATTATGAACGAGTTAAACAGAGCGCCTTTTACGCGAAAAAAGGTACCGCGCGCGCTCGGTGGCCCGTTTCTGCTGGACGCTCCCATATGTATATATATAACACCCATAAGGCCGAAGTCGGAAGAAACTAGAAGTCTGATGAAACATGGAGAAAAGGTGAAATCGGAAACGGGATATAAAATTTTTCATTGCTTGGTAACTCTAATATGAGAACATCTATTTGTATCAAACTTTTTTTATACAGTGTGTACCAAAAATAGATCTTGTTTATACTTAATTGGAATAATATAAATGCGATTTAAAAACGCAGTGAATATTTCAAAATCTCGAGCACCCATTTCAATGTATATGTAGCGCAGTCGACCCTCAGGCTTATTCTATACTTGCTTTCGTAGCGCTCCCGCGCTCCTTGATATACCCTTGTATTTATACACAAATTAATTTTTTGATACTCGTACGCAAAGCTCGATTTTGCACACGCTTGGCAAAAAACGTGTACTCAAAATCTAGCCCCTATAGCACCCAATATTGAAGCAATATTGGTCCAATATTGCTTTGTCATATTCCCCATATTCGCCAATATTCCCTCAACACTTTTATATATGAATGCTATATGGGAGCAATGTTGCTGCAATCCGTGATTTCCGTTTCACCATTGCTTTTTTAAAATGATGAGTCAGGCTCTCTGTTATAGCAATATTGCAGCAATATTGAGCCAATATTTCTCAACACGAAAGGAATATTATTTTTAAAATTATATTTTTTGGTGGTTTTTCTGATGACTTTGCAATATTGCAAGAATATTTGTACAATATATATGAACACTGGAAGAATATTCCCGTTTGTCCACTGATTGTTGGAGCAATATCGCCTCAATGTTGCTTTGACATATTCGCGTCATTCCCCTTAAGGGGAAATTCACTAATGTATTTTGGAAATTGAGGCAATATTGCTCCAACAATCAGTGGCCAAAGGGGAACATTCTTCCAGTGTTTATGACCCGTTCTAAATGGATTCAACAAGCAAAAAAATAAAGTCTTTGATTTTTTTGAAACTCTGAAGTCATATTCTACATTAAATTTCATTAGACCCGTGTTTTTTCTTTTTGTCGAAAAATAATTTTGGAGCCCCGTAGCGCGATATAAAAAGTAACATTGTGAAAGCGTTATTTTGAAAATGAAAATTCGCATGTTTTTCAAACGGCCGTAGTTTTGGCCCAAGTTATCGTATCGGGACGTTTTTTTTTTTGCAATTGTGTGGAATTTTGCCAGCTTTCATGTGATTTTTTCAGATTTTAAATAAAATGAATAGTTTTTCAGATAAATTGAAAAAACTGAAAAAAGTGCTTTTTTTCAAGATTTAATTTCTCAAAAACACCACCTTTTTTTTCGTGAAATTTGGATATGTTTTTCATGGCCAAATAAGCTAGCTTTCTACCAAACGGCAGCGTGCCATCTTTTTTCGTTCGGAAGATACACCCTCACAAAGATAATTGCAATTTCTACACGTTTAAGCCTCATATGCGTTATGTATAAGCTCGTAATGTTTTAGATAACTTTAAACATAATTAATAGTATATTATGCACCAAGGGAATAAGGTGAGCTGTGTGTTCGGAATAAGGTGAGCTGTGTGCTCCCTGCGTGAGAGTTGTTGCCCGAGCGAAGCAAGGGCGACAAACGCGCAGTTTCGCACAGCCTACTATATTCACGAGTGCAATATACATTTTTTTTAACACAACTATCGTAATATTCATTCTCATTTTTCGCCGAAGAGGGGAAAAAGGCTGTACATATATTCCCTAATCTCACTCTCATTTCCAGCGCAACGTACATTTTGTACCCGAGCAGAAGGCGAGCGTACATGTGCGTAGCGCTGGGAACTAGAGTGGGGGTAGGGAATTAACGTAGCAGTTTTTTTCCACCTCGGCGAGAATGAAGTACTAACTTTACGATGTGGTGTGTTAAAAATTATTTTTAAAGTAGTGTCACATAAGTAGAAATAAGTAGAAGAGTCGGTATAAATCAACGCCCAATATAAATAGAAGTAAAAAAGTACATTTATTTATTTGATATATTACACTTTTAAATTCGGTATAATAGTTAGTAATAATATAAGACAGTCTATCATACATATTGATCAACATTGAACAGTGAGCCATTCGTGGGTGTTTGTTTTTCTCATTCGCCTTTCGACATTCACAATTTCTGCATCATCAGTCTCTCGGATAACTTGCCAAATATGACTATCGCGAATGCCATTAATCGATCGAACTTTTTCCCATTCCTCGGTCTTTTGAGTGCGAAAATTTTGCAATTCTTCGGTTTTCAAAAGTATAATTCTTATTTTGCTGGTATACTCACTGACATATTTTACGAAATCATCAGCATTTTTAATACGTTCGCTAGGTGGTGCAGACAAGTTATGAGTTGTAGCTAAATGTTTTAATAAGCCACCGATGCCATCGCACGCACCTTTTCCATGCCCAGTTGCAGAAAAAATCCATTTCGCTTTATGGAATTCTTTTCCCAATTCATAAAATTGAAATCTGTTCTTGAAATGACTGGCAGCACCGTCAGATATTATGGTAATATAATTTTTCCCATCTGCAGTTAGTTTCATACACTCATCTGTTATCAATTTCATAGCTGCTAAAGCGAACGCTGAATCGTGTTTTCTATCGTCACTCATTATGCCAAAACTCGTAGTAATCTTTCCGACATAACACACCGATGTAAAAATAGAAATTTGTGTATTAGTCCAGTGATACCCCTGAATGGCATCTTGCTGAGTGATGGCCCAATTTTCTGCAAAATCTCCGTGTAGAATTAAACGATTTTTACTCGAAAGTCCATCTTCTTTTTCTGATTTGATTTCACGTTGCTGGAGCTCTTTTATTCGTCTATGTTTGCTCATTGTGTTTGCGCAACTGTTCAGCTCTTTGAGATAAACATCTAATGTGCAAGTTTTCTTTACAAGATCATTTTTTCCCAAATTGCAAAAGTTATTTCATCAAATAGTAAATCTTCTTCCAAATGAAAATTTTCTTCGGTTATCGTTTTATCTTTGCAAATTTTACACTCCCGAAGAATACACGAATCATTTTCTAGCAAACAATCATGGATAAGATCTCTTGTTTAAGTGTAAGAAACTCGGATTTACTCTTTAACACAATTTTTAGAGCAGTTACGATAAGGTCGAAATTGGCGCAATAGACACATAAACAGGAATTGTTTAAAGGTTGAATTAATACCCATTTTGGTCGCAATTAATAAATCTTGGACCTTGAAATAGTAACTTCTGGATTTTGTTTCATAATTAGATCGCAAATTTCCTTAATGGTCCGAGTTAGAAAACGTTTATTTTTTTTTTCTATAACTCCATTGATTTTAACATTCGTCACATCATTTTTTTAGGACTTTGTCGGGAACAGTCCAAATCGTCGTCTAGATAATATCTTTCAACTACTCAATAACTTCAGTCTTCACAGGATTTCCAGAATATGGATCGGGCTTTTCGTATAAACCTTTACTTTTTACGAGCTTTTGTGAAGCTCTGATCATATAATCTGTGGTTCCTCTTATGTGCAATAAAATATAATTACTTGAGAGACTTGAAGGTACTACAGTCATCAATCGTACTTTTTCTATGAAGGTTAGATTTTCATTTTCTAACACCAAACTTAAGTTTTCATTCCATTCGTCGCATATCTTGCATTCATTAAACTCTAATTTCTGCCTCGAGACGTTATACAGTTTTCTAATTTTGCAATCAGTTTCTTCATAAAAAGTATCTAATAATTGCTTGAGCTTGCGATTAACGTAATTTGGCAATGCTGTCGCATCAATATTTGACGGAAGCTTGAATGGCGATAGAGACAATTTATTCTTAGTGAGTATTTCATTCACTTCTTCATACAACTCAACACTGCAAATTGAGGTTTGAGAATCTGCCGGCATCGTAATTTGAGATTCAGGCGTTTGATTGGATGATGTAGATTCTGTTGGCGTTGATTCTCCTGCTTCTTTAAAAATTTCTTCAGATATTTTCTTGAGTTTTTCATAGCAAATTCCACACACTTTGGTATATTCTGTTATATCCTTGTTTTTATACTCGTTAGACATCAATAATCCATTTGCTACATCGCCAAGTAATTGAAATGGCCGCTTACTATCTTCATAAACGTACTTTTTATGAATACTGCCGATATCCGGACACTTCTGAGTTCTCTTGGAACTAAACTTAGCCTTTTCCATGTTTGCTGATATGTAAATCAGTAAATCAGTATCTGATTGAACGTATACGAAAAGTTATATAGTCAGGGTTTGTCAGCGAGAAAAAAGAAATTGGAGTGACTCTTAATTATAGAGTCTCTGCACCAACCCACTCGCAAGTAAAGTTGATGCAAAATATGTTGTAAACGTAAAGTACGTTTGAGCAAGTAAATAAAGCAATAACCAAGGTATAGGCAATAAGTAAGTAGTGCAAAAATAACGATTGGCGATTAGGCAAATAGGCAAAATAATATTAGGCAAAATAATGTGGTAATAATGGGTAGATCGAGTGAGTGCCACAGGCCCCTACTTATACACTCGGGGTGATGTTTTTCATTGAATGTGGCGCGTTTGTGCTCGCCATCTAGCGGGCACTTAGGGTACTACAATCGTGTATATACTACAATCATCCGTGTATTCTGTACCCTTAATTTCTCACACACAGATGCCAGATTTAACTTTAGAACTTGCAGCCAGTCCCTGTGTAAAATGTATCGCTGCACATAACGCATATGAGGCTTAAACGTGTAGAAATCGCAATTATATTTGTGAGGGTGTATCTTCCGAACGAAGAAAGATGGCACGCTGCCGTTTGGTAGAAAGCTAGCTTATTTCGCCATGAAAAACATATCCAAATTTCACGAAAAAGAAAGGTGGTGTTTTTGAGAAATTCAATTTTGAAAAAAAGCACTTTTTTCTGTTTTTTCAATTTATCTGAAAAACTATTCAAGTTATTTAAAATCTGAAAAAATCACATGAAAGCTGGTAAAATTCCGCACAATTTAAAAAAAACACGTCCATACGATAACTTGGGCCAAAACTACGGCCATTTGAAAAAAATGCGAATTTTCATTTTCAAAATAACGCTTTCACAATCTAATTTTTTATATCGCGCTACAGGGCTCCAAAATTATTTTTCGACAAAAAGAGAAAACACGGGTCTAATGAAATTTAATGTAGAATATGACCTCAGAGTTTCAAAAAATCAAAGACTTTAATTTTTTTTACTCGTTGAATCCTTTTAGAATGGGCTTTATATATATTGTACAAATATTCTTGCAATATTGCTAAATCATCAGAAAAATCAGCAGAATAATATAATTATAAAATTAATATTCCTTTCGTGATGCTAAATATTGGCTAAATATTGCTGCAATATTGCTATGACAGAGAGCTTGACCCATCATTTTAAAAAAGCAATGGTGAAACGGAAATCACGGATTGCAGCAACATTGCTCCCATATAGCATCCATATATAAAAGTGTTGAGGGAATATTGGCGAATATGGGAATTATGACAAGGCAATGTTGGAGCAATGTTGCTCCAATATTGGGTGCTGTAGGGGAGCTTTCCACACGTCGTATCAAAAAATACTGTACGCTACATGTTCGGGAAAGAAATTCTCGTCTCGTGTGCCTTTCCACCCTCGATTCGCTTGGGTGTAAACGTCACATGAGACGAAAATCTACTTTCCCGCACTGGTAGCGTAATGTACTATACTGTATAGAAGATGTAAGATTAATTATTAATGCAATAAATACTTTTTATAATTATATTTTACAGCTGTGGCGTATATTATATTGAAGGAGCAACACAAAAACAAAATTTTGTGGAATCAACATGAAAGGATGAATGACTAAAGTTGTGTCAGATGGTCATGTGTTTTTTTTTAAGAAAAAGTGGGTTTCCTCGCTCTTTTGATAGTTTTATAGATTTCCATCTTCATCCAGGTCGCGTTTTAAAGGTAACATTTTTTACAAATTGTTTAGCCTTTGGTGAATAATATTGTTAAGATCGCATTCGCCTTAAGTATATTTTTAATGGTATTCTGTCAAGTATAAATTAGCAAAATAATTGGCATCAATCTGGAGAAATTCTGAGCGATTCTACTTACAATTTGGAAACTTTTTCCCGTTTAATGTGCTACATAAAAAGTTTCAAGTTTTTGAGTTAAAAAATCATAAAAATTGAAGATTTATGAATAAATTCAAAATTTTCAAATTTTCAATTAATTCTAACTTTTGAACGACATTTTGAACGATATTTTGCTCCAAAACTCTAGGGTTGTGTTTTAGGGCTAATTTGGAACTAGTAAAAAATTTTGAGCAATTTTAAAATTTTGAGCTGAACAGTTGACATGAAGTTACCCGTATACAAACTTTTTACGATGCTTACTTCACGTTATAGTTTTACTAACAATATAGTATCAAATTAGGGGGCCGAGCCCTCCTACGTGTCTTCGACACGCCAACCCCCCCGCCCCCACACACACCGGCTCCTCGCTTCGCTCGTCGCCCACCCTCTCCCTATGTAAAAACTTCGTTTTTACATAATAGGCACAACCACAATGCTCAGAAAAACCTTATAATTTTATTATTGCAAAATTGTAATACTTTATTTTTATCGTTTTTATCATTAAAATAAACAGAAATACATCTGCAATAAAATTTAAATAAAAATTATCCATTTGCTTTAACACATTTGATTCTTTTTTTTTTTGTAAAAGATTTGCATTTTAATACTACATGTATAGATATATGTAAATAACTTTTTAATTAGCCTATGATGCATATAAATTTATTAAGTATTAATTGATGTGATCAAAGTGCATATAGTAATATTAAAAACACGGTTTTCATAATTTTTATCGAAGTTATAATAATCGTTTTTATTTTTATTTATGAAAACGTTAAATAGAAAACAAGTTTTGTTTCAATGTTATCCACAACTATCGTTAAAGTACGTTCATGGTATGTAAGTTTTTTTGGGAGAGGCGGACATCAAATGAACCAATGTTTAGCGAATATTGTTTTTTTATTTGCCGACGTTTCAGGAGCGTTAGTATACTCCCCTCTTCAGGGCTACAAGATATGTAAAAATGGTAAATGTACACAACGTCAGGATATTTTTTATATAAGAAAACAAGTCGGAGAATTCCATAAAATTTTTTACCATAGACAGTTATTCAGTCATTAACATAACATTCGGCTCTGCCACACATACATAAACACGAACTGCACCAAACTTTAAAAACAACGTTAAGACAATTCGAAATTTAAGAAATTTTATAAAAAAAATTATTGAATTTAATTAAGAATAAACTAGCGATCAAACCGTAACTTACAACCAACTTTTGAGTAATTCTCTCATGGTTAATATCGGATAAGACGAGTGTTGTCTCCGATAAATCAACTAACAATGAGAGGCATGTGTGACTTGTTAAACGAGGGAAACAATAGGAAATTTGGAAAAACCGTTGGGGATCAGGGGGAGGGAGGCGAGACCGGGAAGTGGGAGAAACGACACACGAAGCTGTTCGAGGGAGATAGGAGAGCATGAGACGAGGAAGTGAGCGGAGCTAAGCCTATACAGCGAGAGAGTCCTCGCTAGGTGAACGCGCTAGTGTGTGCCACTTCCATGTTCACGTGCGCTCCTAATCATTCGGCAGGCTCATGTACGTGTAGAATGGGAAAAAGGGAGTATGGAAAGGCGAGTGCACCGACACACAGTACACAGCTAAGAATAGCAGTGCAGTCTGATCAATTTCACAGTGTCTTTGTATGATTTTTTGAGAAATTAGGTATCTTCTATGCGGTTAAGAGTATTGCTGTGAAAGTAGATGTTAAGCATTTCCGAAAAAGAGTGTTTTATAAAGTTGAATTCTTTATCAAGGATTTGGGGTTTTTCGAAGCCTATATTGTGTTCTGTTTCTGACACGTGCATGGCTAAGGCAGAAGAATTAACGCACTTTTTTACGTCTCTATTGTGTTTATTAATACGTAAATTCATTTTTCTTTTGCTCATTCCAATATAAGTTGCAGAGCAGTTATGTCAATCTATTTTATAAACAATACCACTGGTGTCAAGCTTACGGAGGTGGTCCTTTCCTAAGGTTTTTTTTTTCTTTTTTTTCATTTATTTAGCTTTCAAACCCAAATGTGTGTACATCAGGTTTTTTAGCTACACATTTGTTTTACAATAACTTTAGGCTGTATTTACAATAATCATTTTCGATTTTACAAACATATATTACATTCTTTAAGAAATTTTACAATTAAGGAACAAGCGGAGGAACACGGGCTGGCAATAAATGATTCGACATTGAAAGGGGGATTTCGGCGAATTTTTTTTAGACCGTTGATAAGATTCGCCCTTTGTGAGTCATAACGAGGGCATTTCCCAACAATATGATTTATATCTTCATTTGAATTTATTGATGGTACTATTGATTGGGATAATATTATTTTGGAAAAGGATATGATTAATTTTGGGAGTCAGATGTTTAATAAAAGGTAACAGTATTTTCGGCTTTAACAAAGTCGCGCCTGAGATTCTATTAGTAATAGTGTTATTATGACTGTTACGGATGGATTCGAGTCTAATCCCGAAGTATTTGTTAATTATTTCGCGTGGGTGGTTATTGCATAGAAGATAGTGGAAAGAAAGGTCAAGATTACTACGGTGGAATTGTGGGTCGGAGAGTTTTATGGAAAAAAAAAAAAAAAAAAAAAAACAATATTCGCTAAACATTGGTTCGTTTGATGTCCGCCTCTCCCAAAAAAACTTAAATACCACGAACGTACTTTAACGATATCTACTAGGCATTGGGACACTATATGCCAACTACTCCTCAACAACTTCTAAGATATGTCAAAAAGGAAGGTCACCAACTCTTCTCCCCAGACAACGTCATTCTGTGACGGCTTCTTCATGACCCGGGGAAAAAACACCCTAAATTTGTACAAGACGATCAAATTTATAAAAGAAGACTTTGGCTTGGATGCCAAAACAACATGTGTAAAACTCACAAAACTACTAAAGAAACATAAGAAATTCGAAAGTGAACTTAGATTCCTAGTTAAATGCAGACGCTATGACATATTCCCTAAGCACATTGAGAGCATGTGCAAGTACTTTAAAAAGATTTCCTTCAACAGTAAATTTGCGAGTGCGAAGACTAACCATCTGTCGAGGTAAGTTGGAAAAAAGATTTTGAATATTGAGATCTCTGACTTAAACGTTCATTTACAGTTTTTGCTTACACAAATCAACACGACCATAACTAACTTCACAAATGCAAAAAATCGTGAAAATTCGATATTTGAGGGCCAATCCGTGGAATATGGAGTAAAATAAAAAAATGCATATAAATTACATTCAGCAACGTTTCGCCAGCAAGGTATAAACACACTCTCAATAGAAAAGAAGACACACAATCACTGAGTCACACGTACAAGAAGCTTAATAACCTTTTCAAGAATAAACACACCAACGCCGTTGACTGTATATAAGACAACGGCGGTTGGTTTTCATTCGCAGTTTAAAACATTGACGGTGGCAGTGGAAGTTGTTTTTCCTTCCACTTCCGAATATCATTATGTTATATAATTAATAATTAAATTTACTGGTGACAAAAGTTTGTGCTCTTCATCGAAAATCTTGTATTGTGTTTGTAATATTTATTTGTTGTTTTTGTTTGGAATAAATAATAGCCTGATGAGGCCAGCGAACCTTGCTGGCGAAACGTTGCTGAATGTAATTTATATGGATTTTTTTATTTTACTCCATATTCCACGGATTGGCCCTCAAATATCGAATTTTCACGATTTTTTGAATAATGGAGGGTGTTCAAATAAACAAATTGGATCACGGTCTACGATTGAAAAATGACCAGACTCGCACAGGAAGGAGATTTTTTAAAATAATAACATCGAATCATGGTTACAAAACAACGAAGATTTTCAAACTATGGACCAAGTTAAGACATCAGTTGGCGGTGTCCAATGCCCACTGTCAATTTTTACTTCGATGCAGGAGCAGTGACCTTTCTCCACGGCACATAGATAATGTGGTCAAGCGTTTCGGTAATTTGTCGTTTAGAAGTAAGTTTTGTATTAGTGCACTTCGTCGTTTTAAATCTGAACATTCGCGTTTTTTATTGAAACTAGAAATTAAGGATATTCACATACATAAAAGTTTTTTATATAAGAATCTAAATTCGCTTAGTAGAGTAATCAATAATTCAAAGGTAAACGTAACATTGAAAAATAATTTTGTACATTATACAGAAGAAAAAAGTAAGAAAATTTTCAACAATCTATCCAAAAAACTTGATCGCAAATTTGAGATTGTAATGAAAAGCCAACAAAAAAATACAGTAAAAAACTGTGATAATAGTAAATGGATAAAAAATCTTTCTGGTATTCAAATTCCACAAAATGTCATCGATGTTGTATCATTAGGACCTAAGTATAACGTTAGAGAAAATTTGACAAAGAAAGATGTAGTTGTAACAGTTAAAAATGTGGAAGATTCTTTAAGGAAAATCGATGTTAGTGATATTGTTAAGAATAATATCAGAGAATCTGTTACCAACGCGTTAACTAATGAAATGAAAAAAGTTCGACATATCGCTTCACAAGATAGAGAATTTGCTAAAAAACTTGGTGATACGAAAATTTTCTTAAAACAGAACAGCAATATCTTTTTCACTCGCGCAGATAAAGGAAACTTGACAGTCTGTATGAATAAAATTGATTACAAAGAAAAGATGAATAGACTCTTTGATGATAAACACACTTACAATATTGTCAAACGAAACCCGCTCAGATCGTTACAAGCTAAAGTTCATAAAATCCTGTCTAATTTGAACGAAAATAAATTTTTAAGTACACACTATTATAATAAGG
The DNA here is from genome assembly GCA_036365515.1 of Torymus aiolomorphi. NCBI lineage: Eukaryota > Metazoa > Arthropoda > Insecta > Hymenoptera > Torymidae > Torymus > Torymus aiolomorphi. The sequence goes on from CM070874.1 coordinate 38,409,242, forward strand.
ATCTTACACAAACCGATACCACACTGGCAAAAGCATATGGATTACCAAAAATCCATAAAGCTGATGCCCTATTAAGACCAATCATTTCTCTAGTCAATAGTCCCACTCATTTTCTTGCAAAAATTGTATATTTAGAATTTAAAAAATGTATCAAACCACCTATGTCACGCGTTAATAATAGCTTTGAATTTAAAGAGGCAATCTCGAATATAAACGTACCAGCTGACTTTAGTTTGCTTTCACTCTATGTCAGCTCTTTGTTTACTAATATACCTTGTGAGTTAGTATTGAAGAGTTTAGATATAAGATATACACAGATACATAAAAAGAGTAAAATTCCGTTTGATGAAATAGTCGATATTACAAAATTTCTTTTCGACAACACTTATTTCACTTTCAATAACATAATTTATAAACAAATTTTCGGCACACCAATGGGATCACCGATTTCGTCAATTTTTGCTGATCTTGTAATGGAAGATTTAGAAATAGAATGTATAAAAAAACTAAAAGTTGAATATAATTGCGAGCTCTTGTTTTACCGGAGATATGTAGACGATACTATTATGTGTGTGAATAATGAGCAGGTGGGAACAGTATTAAAAGTTTTTAATGAATACAATAAGAACTTAAAGTTTACACATGAGGTTGAAGAAAATAATTCAATTAATTTCTTAGACGTATCAATTATTAAGATTGAAAATAAACTAATCACAAATTGGTACCAAAAGCCGACATGTACGGGTAGATTATTGAATTTTAAGTCGAACCACACAATCCAGCAAAAACGGAATATTATTTCAAATTTAATAGATAGATCCATATTACTTTCAGATGAAAGGTTTCATACTCAAAATATAAACAGAATAAAAACAACATTATTAGAAAATGATTACCCTTTAAAATTTATAGTTTCCTGCATAAACAATAGACTCCGTTCAATAAGAATTCCAACTCTAAAACGGAATATTAATCATAAAGAGCCGTTAGGTTCTTTAGCAATTCCTTATCATGATAAGTTTTTTAATAAGGTTGCTGGTTCATTAAAAAAATTCAATATTCGCACTGTGCCTTTGGTCAATCATAGTCTCGCAGACATAATTAAGCTCGGCAAAGATAAATCGGAAAAATGGGATGAAACGGGTGTAGTATATAAGTTTGATTGTAAGGATTGTTCGGCATGTTACATTGGCGAAACAAAACGAAAATTGAAAGAAAGAATATCTGAACATGAAAAGTGCAAAAATAAATTACTACCCGTTCCACTACATATTGTTGAAAATAGTACCCATAAGTTTGATTGGAATAATGTAAAAATTTTGGATAGAGAAAAGAATTATAATAAGCGACTTATTTCCGAGATGCTTCACATTAACATGTATAAACACACTCTCAATAGAAAAGAAGACACACAATAACTGAGCCACACGTACAAGAAGCTTAATACCCTTTTCAAGAATAAACACACCGACGCTGTTGACTGTATATAAGACAACGGCGGTTGGTTTTCATTCGCAGTTTAAAACATTGACGGTGGCAGTGGAAGTCGTTTTTCCTTCCCCTTCCGAATATCATTATGTTATATAATTAATAATTAAATTTACTGGTGAGAAAAGTTTGTGCTCTTTATCGAAAATCTTGTATTGTGTTTGTAATATTTATTTGTTGTTTTTGTTTGGAATAAATAATAGCCTGATGAGGCCAGCGAACCTTGCTGGCGAAACGTTGCTGAATGTAATTTATATGGATTTTTTTATTTTACTCCATATTCCACGGATTGGCCCTCAAATATCGAATTTTCACGATTTTTTGAATAACGGAGGGTGTTCAAATAAACAAAAAAAAAATTCACAAATGCAACTTCTGAAACATATGCTAAAAAATTCTTACAATTTTACAATAATACGTTGGATATCATTAGTGATAAACTTTCACATATCCACATTAATAAATTTAATAGTCCGTTAAAAACTTCTGACAAAAGTTTAAAGGTTAGATCAGAGTTTCGAAATTCAGAATCTAACGTTAGTTTGACTACCCTAAACAATAACATTACAAACACCAAGGATAGATGGTTGGTTAATCTCTCACACACACATTGAGACGCTCAACCTAGGCGACAAATTCAATTTCACTTTGGATTTGGATAGGCGCTCTATGATTGAGTATGTCAAGGCAGTGGAAAGCAATTTGAGAAATCTTGAGAACAATAAAGAAGAAATCAGAGATAACTTGCTTTCTACTTTTAATAATTTTATCAAAGGTAGTAAACGCTTACACCTTAGTCACAGTGATAGAATAATCAAAGACAATTTCATTAAAACCAAACGTTTATAAAAAATATAATCCTAGCATTTTCGTCACGAAAGCGGATAAGGGTAATGTTACGGTGGTGATGGAAAAAGATGCCTACATAGAAAAAGTAGAAATGGCGCTATTTGACACAAATTTTTATTCCAAAATTAATAGATCCCCTCTAAATTCACTATAGAAAAATATCAAAACTCTAATTAAAGACCGGGAAAACAAAGGTGTTCTAGATACAGAGGACTGTTTCTCACACGTGGTGCGGGCAGATATTAACGTCACTAATCTTGCTAGAGCTTACGCCTTAGTAAAGATCCATAAAGAAGGCAATCCAATAAGAATCATTGTGTTAGCCGTAAATAGTCCCACCTATGCCTTAGATAAAAGCCTCTCCCTTCTGTTTAACAAATATTTTCCACGCCCGAAAACCTCTATAAAAAACAGCTCTGAATTGAAAGAAATAACCGACAATTTAAAAATTACGGATGAGTTTGAGTTAGTTTCTTTTGACGTAGTGTCTTTGTTTACCAACATCCCAGCTGATATTGTTTTGCAAGCTGTCGCCAAAAAATGGATATACTTGAATAATAAGATCAACCTTTCCAAATTAGAATTTATGCACGGTATAAAACTTCTTTTGGATTCAACATATTTACAGTTCAATAATAGAATTTATAAACAAATCATGGGTACCCCTATGGGTTTTTGCACTAGCCCTTGGTTTGCTGATATTACTCTTGAGTCACTTAAAACTACTTGTCTCAATAGTTACAAAAATGAGTTATTGCTGTATAGAAGATATGTGGACGATTACATCGTCATCCCCAAAAAAGATAAAACGGAAGAGATTCTTTCCTCCTTTAATGGATACAATAGTCACCTCCAATTTGCCGTCGAACGCGAGCAAAACAATAGCATCTGTTATCTGGACATAGAATTAATAAGATCACGCGACAATAGAATCATCACCAACTGGTACAGAAAAAACACAGCATCCGGGCGTTACATTAATTACCTTTCCCACCACCCCCACTCTCATAAAATAGCCATTATCTACAACCTTGTTGACAAGTACATAAAACTCTCCGACCCACAATTCCACCGTAGTAATCTCGACCTTTCTTTCCACTATCTTCTGTGCAATAACTACCCACGCGAAATAATTAACAAATACTTCGGGATTAGACTCGAATCCATCCGTAACAGTCATAATAACACTACTACTAATAGAATCTTACGCACCACTTTGTTAAAGCCGAAAATACTGTTACCTTTTATTAAACATCTGACTCCCAAAATGAATCATATCCTTCTCCAAAATAATATTATCCCAATCAATAGTACCATCAATAAATTCAACTGCCTAATAACCTTAGGAAAGGACCACCTCCGTAAGCTTGACACCAGTGGTATTGTTTATAAAATAGATTGCCATTACTGCTCTGCAACTTATATTGGAATGAGCAAAAGAAAAATGAATTTACGTATTAATGAACACAATAGAGACGTAAACAAGTGCGTTAATACTTCTGCCTTAGCCATGCACGTGTCAGAAACAGGACACAATATAGACTTAGAAAAAGCCCAAAACCTTGATAAAGAATCCAACTTTTTTAAACGCTCTTTTTCGGAAATGCTTAACATCTACTATCACAGCAATACTCTTAACCGCATAGAAGATACCTAATTTCTCAAAAAATCATACAAAGACACTGTGAAATTGATCAGACTGCACTGCTATTCTTAGCTGTGTACTGTGTGTCGGTGCACTCGCCTTTCCATACTCCCTTTTTCCCATTCTACACGTACATGAGCCTGCCGAATGATTAGGAGCGCACGTGAACATGGAAGTGGCATACACTAGCGCGTTCACCTAGCGAGGACTCTCTCGCTGTATAGGCTTAGCTCCGCTCACTTCCTCGTCTCATGCTCTCCTATCTCCCTCGAACAGCTTCGTGTGTCGTTTCTCCCACTTCCCGGTCTCGCCTCCCTCCCCCTGATCCCCAACGGTTTTTCCAAATTTCCTATTGTTTCCCTCGTTTAACAAGTCACACATGCCTCTCATTGTTAGTTGATTTATCGAAGACAACACTCGTCTTATCCGATATCAACCATGAGAGAATTACTCAAAAGTTGGTTGTAAGTTACGGTTTGATCGCTAGTTTATTCTTAATCAAATACAATAATTTTTTTATAAAATTTTTAAAATTTCGAATTTTCTTAACGTTGTCTTTAAAGTTTGGTGCAGTTCGTGTTTATTTATGTGTGGCAGAGCCGAATGTTAAGTTAATGACTGAATAACTGTTTATGGTAAAAAATTTTATGGAATTCTCCGACTTGTTTTCTTATATAAAAAATATCATGACGTTGTATACATTTACCATTTTTACATATCTTGTAGCCCTGAAGAGGGGAGTATACTAACGCTCCCCAAACGTCGGCAAATAAAAAAACAATATTCGCTAAACATTGGTTCCTTTGATGTCCGTCTCTCCCAAAAAAGATATCCACAACGTTTGTATTCCAAATTTTTGTTGATAGTTAAATTCTGTTAAATTATTTGAGGAAAACTATTGTTTCATTACTCTAGATTAATAAAAAAAACATAGAGTTAAATTTCATACAGTTCTAACGAAAGGTGGAGACTATAGCTGCTCATGGGTGTTCCTAACTACATATACCTATACAATCTCAATTACGAAAAAATACTCGCGACACATGCACACATACACTAATACCGCAGAAAGGAGAAAAAAACAGAAGAAAAAAGCCATGCACACTGATGCATTCGACAACGGCAATCTGGCATTGCGCTGCGAGCATGAGTACTAATGCATCTGCAGCAGCCGTAACGGCTATCTCGGCTAGGCTGCGTTCGCGCATATAAGTATAGCGGAAAAACGCATGATGCGTCCTGCGTGACCGCGAACGCTCCCTGTGTATAAGATACATATCTATATATTATATATGTATCGCGCGCGCTTTCTGCTATATGCTCTTAAGGCGAATAGCCCTAGTGAGTACTTAGTGCGGAGTGCTGTGTGCGCGCGTGTGTCCATGGTTTGTGATGTAAACAATCGGCACGTCTGGTTTCCGACATCCCCAGCGATGACAGCGGCTGCTGTCATACGCCGCTCTAGTGAATTTCGTCCCTTTCATCGTGTTCGTCAGTTGATGATAATTCGTCGTATAGACAAGAAGGCAGCGTGTCAATGGCGAGAGCAGATTTAGTAAGCCCTTTCTCGTTCCTAACCTCTATGATGAGTGAGCTGATAGTGCTTTCTGTTGTTGCAGGTATATCTGTGGCAGCGAGAGAAGTGCAAATGACGAGCACTGCTACAGACTTTTTCTTAGGTGTGGAAGAAATCTTGCCTGAGTCATTTATTTATTAATTATATGTGGTTTTTAGGTGCTCAACTTTCCTTGTTTGCTTCTCATACTAGTGACTATGTGTACAGTTAATCTGTTGCTTGTGTCTTCAGCGACTCTCAGGCTGGAGCTGTTCCAGCAGTGAAACAACAGTTGAAGGTTTCCACCAGTCCTTCCCCTCTAGTTGTTACAGGTTGCCTGTATAGCGTGTGAACAACAACCATTGCTGCAGACTTTTGTTTTGTATAGTAATGTTTTTTTTTTTGTTTCATCTATTTATTAGTTATATGTGGTTTTTAGATGCTCAACTCTCCTCGCTTGCCCCCAGAATAGGGACTGATCTGCTGTTCATGTTCTTTGCTGATCCCTAGGCTGAGGCAGTCCTTGACATTGAGATACAATTGACGATCTCTGTCAGTACTTTCCTCCCAAGTGGCATGGTTACTGAAGGTGTGGATTGCTGTTAGATGATTCTCAGCACACTGGCATCTATGGAGTAGTGCCAGCCGAGACTGTCCAACCCTATTTTGCTGCTTCTGCAGCTCTAAGTGATCTTCAAGTGTTTGTATTTGATAGTGTGACGTGATAGGTAATTAGGAACTGGGAATATCATAAAAGTGCTGCGTGTTTGGTTAAATGCGATACGGGTAGGTAGTTATCGCTGGTAATATTAGCTCGACTGGTTAATTTCTAAGTTTAGTTACGGTGTAAGAACTCACTTCAGGGTATCTGTTGTATTAAAATACATCATTATGTATTTCGCAGACTTCTACCCCGTGAGACTTACCTTACCTATTTAATAATTTTCGAGCACACTAAGACTGACAGAGTCAGTCAAAATATTGTATTCTTTATACATTGAAATTTGCCATACTACAAAATTTATAGCACATACATTACACAAAAGTTTTTTTTGTAAATATGACATTACTTTAACACGTACTTATACAATATTAGACAATTTTGATTCTTTTATTTTAATCGCTTAGGTCCTGTGAACATGGTAAACAGGTTAAGCTTTGCAATCTTGTATCAAATTTCTTAAATTTGTTATCGAAACAGTAAGATAACATAATTATATATTTTTACCAACCCAATTTTTATACATTTTTCTAATTTTAATTCTACTACATTCTAATTTCTCTAGATCATTTGACAAGAAATTATAAGTTCTGACAGCTTCTATGTAACAGTTTTTGTTAGTTATTTTTTGAGTTTTTTTTTTTATTGGTATCTGTACAGTTCTATTTCTTGTGTATTAATTGTTTCTCTGATATTTAGTTTCTCATAATGATAGAAAACCGACTTAAACAAAATAATTATTGGATATTTAAAGGGCATCTATCAAACTCAAAAGTATTTTTAAATTTAATTTTAAAATTTTTATTTTTTAAATTATTTAATGATCTTCGACTATTCATATATAAAGAACCACAAGATATTATTCCATAATTTTTAAGACTACTATAAAGAGAATAATATAATGTCAACAATGTTTTAGTTTGCATAATATTTGTTTTTTTTTGTAGAAAAAAGAGAAATAGATATTTCGTTTCTTTAATTATTTTTTACCAATGTGTTTATTAGGTTAAATATTGTAATCAAATGTACTTTTGTATCTCATTATTATATTTTTGTAATTATATTATCTTTGGATATCGATTTTTCCGATTTTATTGATAGTTATTCTATTTAATATTTCTGTATCTAATCGAATTCTGTTAAATAATAAGCGAAAATTGACTATGTAAGGTGCATCGATGCATTAATAATCGTGTTTATAAGTTTAGATACTGAGAATTGATTTTACATGAAAATGTTAAATGGGAAAAATTTTTGTTTTATTATAATCTACAATTTTTAGATTTAACATATTTGTGTAAAATTAAATCCTGTGACGTTATAGCCGACATTCATCCATTTTATGTATATTTAAGCCTTTAAAATCGTTTTTATCGGTCTAACTCGCCAGGTATTGATTTTAGGGGAAAATGTTAAATGGGAAAAAGTTTTGTTTAATTATTATCTAAAAGTTCTGTATTTAACATTTTTGTATAAAATAAAATCCTGCTAAGTTATAAACGAAAATCGACCATTTTAGGTACATTCAGTAGTGATGTGCAGAAGCTTGCTCGAGGTGGTCGAGCCGAGCTTGGAGCTCAAACGAGCCCGCGAGCCCGACCCGAGCTTGAAGCTCAAACGAGCCCTCGAGCCTGACCCGAGCTTAAGAGCTCGGAAAAGGATATCTAATGATTAACATGGCATTGTAACTGTTAAGATAGCTAAGTTTAAATACGGCCAACTGCTATTTATTAAAAAGGTAAAGATATCATCTTTGGTGTAACAATTTCAGTATTTTATCTTTAAGGATGTACTGGCTATACAATCGGTGTCAGAAATTAGTTTTTATTTAAAATATCAATAATTTGTTATATGGGGTTGTTTTTTGCTTTCTCATAGAGCAAGCTTTGCAACGGCGAAAATTTTCGAATCAAGGATTTTGATGAATTACGATGTTTTTGAGGTTCCTGAGTCAGAATAATAGGTTTTTAAAAAATGTATGTATGTATCTATGTATGTATGTATGTATCAAACCAAATTTTATCCCCGGCATAACTCTTGAACGAATGGATGGAATTAGCTGAACTTTCGCACGCACCTTAGGTATGTCTTAAAATTTAATCAGTTCTAAGTTAATTAACTTAGAACTGATTAAATTTTGTAGTTAAATGGATGACTTTAAGATCTTATTTTTTTTTTAAATAACTATTTTGTAAATTTTTTTTTTCAAAAATAATTTTTTTTTTATTTTTGTAAAGATATGCCAAATGGACACCAATATTCTGGAATTATATTCAATTTCCTTCTGAATTATGTCCTTTAAAACTACTCACGATTTATTTTTGACTTAAAAATGCGGATTTGAAAAAGTAGTAATTTTTTAGAAAAATTAAATAATTTTATGAATTATAAATAACTTTTTCGGCATTACATCTCAAATATAGCTCTCGTATTATTTGCTACACCATTTTTCTTACGTGCTCAAATACAAATTTTACGCTCTCATCATATTCTTACATTAACCTTATCTTTAGGAACAGTTGGTGCAAAGACTCTAGAAGTCTAATTTCCAATTTACTTTTTCTCGCTAACAAACCCTGATAATATAAATTCACGTATATTTTTAAACTTATTTAATGAAAAAAGTAGCAAATATGGTTTTATATTTAATTATTAATAATTTTAGTAATACTGATATTCGACGCCGATAGTATAGCCCATACATCGTTAAGTAAAACATTGATATTGTAATACTTACATTACCATCTATTAACTGTTACATGATCATCAGATACACAGTACATTAATTATATTAATAGTCAATGTAGCCTTTTAATGAGAAAATTTTTGTTGGAAAATTTCCAATGTTGCAAAAGAAGATTTTATCTATTAAAAATAAATTCTTTTTTTTTATATTTCGTTATTTTCGTTGTATTAAGTCTTTTCCTATCAAATTAGTTTTTAGATTGGAATGTGTAAACGAATCATTGTGAAAAATCAGAGTATTATTGCCATTCGTTTTTCTTTAATTAATAAAATACCTATAATATATAGCATGTAAGATGGTATAAATAACATTTTAAATTAAGCGTAAATTTGAAAATATTAGCACGAGCCGAGGCACGAGCTTTCGAGCCTGCGCGAGCTCGCGAGCTTGCGCGAGCTCGTAAGCTCATCAAAGCTCGCGGCTCGGTTCGAGCCGATGAAGCCGGCTCCTCGCGAGCCCAGCTCGAGCCGAGCCTGAAATTACGAGCCTCCGCAAATCGCTAACATTCAGGCGTTAAAAATCGTTTTTATGAGTTTAACTCATCAGGAATCAATTTTACATGATAATGTTAAATGGGAACAAGTTTTGTTTCAATATTATCTACAATTTTTGTATTTAATATTTATGTGTAAAAACAAATCCTGCTGAGTTATAGTCGAAAATCGTCCATTTTTTACCTTTTTTTGACGTTTTCTCGCATTTGTGTTGGTAAATATTGCTCGGAGCAAAAGATTCGCAACAGAAAAAAGGTGTCTTTTAATTAGTTTTTAATTAGTAGCAGATAGGTCTATAGATATTAGCTTAAAAATAATTTTTCTAGACATTAAGTTTAAAAATCGATTTTTTGAAATATTTCTTTATGCTCCAATTTCTAAAATTTTCCATCGATCATCTTCGCTAGGGAAATGTCAGTTACGTATAATTAGGCGAGTATTTTCCCCAAAGCCCGTTTGGATCTATCGAAATTTCACTGAGATAATCGGGGTTACTTGATTACATACATACGTACCGACATACGTACATCTCCAAAAACGCTTAAAATGAACTCATTGTGGGTGGAAAATAGTTTTTATATCGTAAACTTTCAGTTTTTGATCTGTTACAATTTTCGCATTAACGAAAATATAAGGCTCTCCCGAGAAGCGGTCGTGCCTAAAAAGGGTTCTTGAAATAACAAAAAAAAATTTTTCTGAGATATTTGAATATTGTTAAAGAAGATATCGCTGATTGAAAAGAAAATCAACAAAACCGATAAATCTTTTTCATTTTTCATCTGATTTTAATTTGCAAGGTCTCATTTTGTTCCTTGTAGATTTTTAGATGGTGATATCGATGTGAATTGTGAAAAATTTTCAAAAGCTGCAAAGATACATCCACTTGTTTATAAGTTCGTGTATACTTTTTAAAGCGTTCAGTTAAACAAATAGTTGTATCATTGCAGGTTTTGAAAATTTTTCAATTTTCATATCGGTAACAGAACCTGAAATTGTTCAAGGAACAAAATGACACCTTGCAAATTAAAATCGGATGAAAAATGAAAACGATTTAGTTGATTTTTTTCAATTAGCGATATCTTCTTTGACAATATTCAAATTCCTTTGAAACATTTTTTTTTGTTACTTTGTTACGGGTGGCGGTATGCAAAGCTGCCACATATAACAACTTCGATAACCCTTATTTCACAATATGTTGTTTCTTAAATTAGAACATGCGAAATAAGCATCGTAAAAAATTTGTATATAAAAGTCCAAAAACAACGCCGAAGCCACCTGAAATGCAGAATTTCATTTTCGTAAGAGAATTTAGTGTAATGATCGTTAAGGTGGTTCTCTGCATATAGCTAATGATGGTAAACCTGATAAGAACAAATATATAAATACTTTTGAGTGTACTAAGTACGACACTAAACCTTAATTTGTGTTGTGGAATTCATTCTTGAGAAAAAGTTCTTCAAAACGCTTGTTTATTCGTGAAGTCTTATGAGAGCTTGTGATTTCCATGGATACTATATATGATTACTTTGCACAAATAGTGCATTTTATAGCCAAAATAGGAGAGCAATAAGATTAAATATTATGCTTCCTAATGATATAAACAAAAATTTATGATGGTGAATGTTTGAAGAAGATATTTAATGCGAAAGACATGAAAATGTATATTTTCCTTGCAGCACACTTTAAAAATATTGCAATGTAGCATTATTGTTTTTACATAAAAAATCATATTATTTCATAATAAAATGAATACGAATTTGGCTAAAATTCATAATTTAATTTAACAATTGTTATCTACGAACTTTTTAAAATTTTTTTTAGACAGTTGCTCAGTTTACTCCAGAGTTCAAAGAGGATCACCTTGAAGCCTTACCATAATATCAGGTGGACTAAACAAGTAAGTATGCTTTGACACACGAAACTGCGAAACAACGATGTAGTACTTGACATGAGAATGTCACCCGACCTGAATCACCTACAAAATAGACTACGGGTACTAGATATCCTTCGTGAATTTTATAATTTGAATATCGTTTTTTCTTTTTTTGATGCGTTTATTTAATAATAATTTATATTTGGGCCTACAAACCTAAGAATTTATTTCATAGTATATCAGGGGCAATATTCAATGTAATTTATATCAAAACATGTACAATTATTTTTAAAAATAAGTTTGATGATATCATCTAAATTTGAGATGAAAAGATCTTACATGTATATATATGAGCAGTTGTCGGACAGATCGCATGCTCAAAAATTTGGTTGCTTGCTTAACCATCTTAATTACTCTGTAACAACCACATAAGTGTCCCTAAATTATTTTAGATTTAGTCATGCATGCATTTTTAATCTATAGAGTGTAAAAGATGCCACTCTTAGCAATTTTAGCCGTTTTAGCCTATTTAGATAGACTGTATATCAGACTTTTTTTGTAAAATTTTCTGAATTTTCAAAAAAAAATTATCCTCAAAGTCATACAGATTCGTTTTAGATTGTGTATCTGCAATTTAAACATTAAAATTAGGAAATCATATTGTTCGATCATCTGAATCAACAACACAAAAATCATAGAGCTTAGTTAAAATAGTAAAAAATGTTCTGAATTCATCCCAGAACATCAATCGACCTGAAATACTTGTTAAAAATTAAAATAATTGTCAATGTATGCTAAAATTGATGAAAATACCTATTTAACATCTGTTGTTAGAGCACTTAGATCCCCAGTAAAACATTTATAATCACGTGGCTTTTTGTTGTAAAAAAGATTGCGTATTTATCGTAAATGATCGTTAAACTGTATCTCCCACTAAAAAAATTTGGTTATTATCTAAAATATCTTATTACTATCATATAAAAGATTAGTATGATGCCCTTCAGCTGTAGCGTTGTTATTTGATTTGGATTAATATTTTTTTAGCCCACTACAATAACAATCTTTGGCGGTTTAAATTATTATTTTTTATAACTCTCAAAATATTTATAAATATAGCTCGCGCGATGACCCTCGCTTGGTTAATATATCTTTTTTTTTTAATTAGATTTGCAAATATTTTTAATTTTAATGTGTTATATTTCAATAGAATATTTTCAAAAAGGTTACTTATTACTTCATTAATATAATATAACAACATTTATTTTGATGGATTGATATAATACCATGTAATTATTGCTTCTTCGGAGACATTGCTCATTTTTGTACTAAACCAATGCTAATATTTTTTGTTTTTCATGTTGAATGAATTAATTAAAATTAACGTTTCAAAAATAAAAGTAAAAGTGCATAAATTTATCGGTGTTCGCAGCTTGTATATTTTTGATTCATTCTACGTTATTTTGTTATACACTATAATGTTAATATTTTTGAAAACTTTATATATCGATAACTTAATATCGAAAGTTTTATAATAATGATCATAAGCAGTAATAAGAACTTTTCGCATAAAAAATTTCCAAGTAATTTCCTCTATTTCATTATGAGTAAAAAATATTGAAAAAAATCATTTTTTCTTATTATTTACTAACTTGAGTAAAAAAACATCAATGTACTTAAAATTTTAGTATTATAATAGATTATATATATATATACACACACGCACACGCACACGCACACGCACGTACGCACGCACGCACGCACGCACACACAGTTTATTGTTGATGCTTGGGTCAAAGTTGAAGGATAAAGATTACATTATTTGAACAAAAATATCCATTCTTTAAGAACAGATTTCTACAAAGGTGTTATGGACTACATACAAAAAAAACATGATAATGTTTTTGTTCTTGTTTTTTGGAAGCCCTACATCATCAAAACAATTTTTTTTTGAATCAATGACAATAGTTCAGAAATATAGTAAACCCGAATTTTTCATTACAATGTCATGTTCTCCAAAATGGAAAAAGATTGGACAAAATTGAGGAGGTTCTGAATGAGCAATCGATAGATCAGATATTGTTGCAAAAGTTTTTAATTAAATAGTTAAAATTTTTTTAGAAGGTTTTAATGAAAAAGGAATTTTTGGAAAGTGCATTTCCTATACGTTATTGAGTTTTAAAAAAGGGGTCTGCCTCACATGCGCATGTTATTATTCATTGATAAAGATAATAAAGTTAACAATACAGTTTACGTTGATACAATTATTAGCGCTGAAACACCTGATCGAGTGAGATATGCAAGATTATATAATATTGTTAAACAATTTATGATACATGGACCCTGTGGTGAACACAATATGCATTCACCTTCTATGAACAGTAAGACACAAAAATAAAATAAAAAGTTGCCTGAACCATTTAATGAAAAAAATAATTTTAATAGTAAAGTTTATCCAAAGTATCGACGAAGAAATGATTAAACACAAATTTCTTTTAGTAAAAAACCAAAAGCTGATAACAAATCCATACAATCCTTACCTATTGTTAAAATTTAATGGTTATATTAATGTTGAAGTTTGTTTATCAGTTCAATGTTAAAATATATTTATTTAAATACTGTTTTAAAGGTCACGACTGTGTATTAATTAAAATGGGTGACATTCCAAATGAAAGCACAATTGAAAATTATCATTTAGCATAGCTGCAACTCGAACATTGTAGGGTAGCTACTACACTACCACTAAGATGTCTCCTCTCGTAAAATTCTCTCCGTGTGTATGACAAATACTGCTACTTGACATAGTGTCGTGCGCTTCCTAACCTTACTGATAAGCAGTTCTAAGTACAATATCCTTCAGGGCACTGTCTTCTTGATATTGTGCTTTCAACTGTAATTGGAACGCATTCTTGGACAAGCGATTCATGTTCATGATAGCACAAAGTCACTCTAGGGCAGCCAAACCTAAACCAAAAGAATTAACACTATTCACAATTCTTTGATTCACTAAATGAGGAGACCGGGGCTTCGTTTCTATACGAGGACTTGAATGACTTTCGCCAGACACCCAACCACAAGACCATACACTTTAATGTTATTTTTGAAGAGAGCCCAATCTCATCAGAAAATTCTGCACAAAGCTTTTGCTCCCCACACTCACTGCACTTAATGTTTTGAAAAAGTTTTGACCACACTGAATCATGCACAAAAATAAATTTTTCTGTGCTGAAATCAACAGGTGGCTGTTCCATGGACTGTTCTTTACTTGGCAGGTTAGAGTACTCAACTTTCCTTCTGGATTTTTCTCTGTTTAAACTCAGCTGAACCTTTCTCTTGGTCAGTCGTCCTTTTTCTGGAGGCCAACGTCTACTAACAGCATGCATTTTTGACTCTTGAAAACAGTAAATATACTCCAAAACACAATAAACAGATATATGGACTTTTGGCTGTTTGATTGTTTACTGTATACTAGGGATGGGTATGTATAAATCTGACTGTTGAAAACAAGTCTTCTACGCGTAAAAAACTATGTAGTATACTGTACGTAACTTTTAGGCTTTTCTACAATATTTTACATGAAAACCATTTAATTAAAATTTGAATCGTGAAAATTTGACTGTTTTTCCTAAAACAAACTGGTATTGCGCTGTATTGGTAAATCGTAAATTTATTGGGTTGGTAGTAGCAAGGGGTACACTGTATAGAGTACTACTCGTAAAAATATAAAACAATTAAAAAAATTAGCGATAAAGTATCTTTGAATTTGAATTTTAAGATTATGCTAAAAATGGCGTAAAATCAAGAAAAAAATTAATACATACAATTTTCAAAAAGTATGAAATAAAATATTATATTATCAAATTTATGTATGGACAAATTTTTTCTTAAAATTCAAGAGTTATAAATTACATTTCTGCAATAAAAAAAAATTGAATGTTTGATCATTTTCGACTGTACTCTAACCTTAAGGAGGGTCTGTACAGTGAGGCACAGGGTGAGGCTAGTGTCGTCTCTTCTTTCCCTGCTGGCGCTCCCCGCTCACCGCGCATCTCCTCACGCAGCGGACGAACTCGGCATTTTGTTTACGTTTTCATCTACTTCTTTCGAAATGCCTTCTAAGTAACCAAGATCCCTCTGGATTTTTATTCTTTCATTATTTTTATATTAAAATAAAGGTTTTTCTTAACTTCTTTTCTACTTTTTTTACTCTGCCATAAGAGTCTATATTAAAAACTTGAATTTTACGAATTATTTTTTTTAAAATACTCAGTGAATTATTTTGAAAAAAATCATGTAATCTTATAAGTAGTATACATCCTACTATAGCGAGTCGACGACGCACGAGTCACCGATCCGTCCCGGGACGCGACACCTTTGTTTTGATAAACATGGTAATTAACTCATGTTTAATTGCTTTTTAATGGTTTATTTATATAAACAAACATAAATAAACGTGTTTGTTTAAGTTTATTTACATAAACAATCAATTAAACACACATTAATTACATGCAATGTTTATGAAAAACATAAATAACACGTGTAATTAATCAGTGTTTTATTGCTTGTTATGATTGTTTATATAAACAAACCATTAAAAAGCACTTAAACATAAATTAATTACCGTGTTCATCAAAAAACAAAGTCTGCTACAGCTATCCCGGTATAGCGTAATACATTTGAGAATGTATCAGCATGGTACAGTGGGGCACGATTGAACTCGTGCTCTATATAGCGCGTTCTTTTCGAAGAGTATATGAGTATGCTATAGTGGGGGCAGCTGAGTGAGCTCGACCCCCCTGTCGCAGCAGCCGAAAGCCAGCGTCTGCAAATCCTTACCTTGCGGAGAGCTTGGTGACGTCACGATTTTTATCGAGTATAGCTGCGATAATTGTGCGTGTATGATAGCCTCCCACAGCGGGCGTGTGTGTGTGTGTGTGTGTGTGTGTGTGTGTGTGTGTGTGTGTGTGTGTGTG